>ML677350.1:17287459-17512025 GCA_007922305.1 Dermatemys mawii
CTGATACTATTAGGGTCCCTGGGCTGGAGCCCGGAGTAGAGGGCGGGCCTGGGCTCCCCCCCTTTTTCCACCTTCCATACTGGCCTGTGATGAAGGTAACTCACTAGGTGGTGACTCTTGCCAATTATACTGAGAAAGGGAGGTCACTCTGGGGCCTAGATGAGTTTCTGAGGCCCCTAAATCTGCCAGGAAGCGCAGGACCCACAAGTACAAACTTGGAGCTTTGTCGCACAATATATTTGAAAATGTAGAAAAACAACCAAAATAGTCAATAAATTTCAATTGGTATTCTATTAACAGTGAGATTAAAACTGTCATTAATCGCAAATAATATTTTTGAGTTAATTGACAGTCCTATTTATTTCACTGATTATAAGGAGTGTGATTTTAGGAGGGGAAAGAATCAAATGATTGAATACTCGTATTAGGAAAAAGAAACTATGCTGTATTTTGACTTTTCTGGTCAGTAGGAGCTGTGTTAAAACAGATGTGTGTGATCTCAGATCACAAAAATACCTGCTGAAACCTCAATAAAATGTCATTCATAAAGAAGATTGAATTGCGCTTTAGAAAATACTTTTTTCAGCCAAAGTGTGCAGAAGCTTACAGGCTTCCTGAGTAGAGAATAACAGGCTTTGTGTGATCTATTTGCAGGGTGGTTGGCTCATACACCGGAGTTAGAGTTAGAAAGAACAACACCTTGGGGAGTTTTTCCTGCACTGTTAGGGCCAAATACAACTGACTCAGCATTAACAGAGAAAGGAATCTATACAGTGAGACCTGATCAACCATTTTACAAATGTCATGTTTGGCTTTGCATCTATTTGCACAATGAACAAAAATAAAAGAAAGAAAACAACAAAACAATGTATTTGTTAGAAGACTGTCTTTGTTAACCCTGTCCATAAATTATTGATATTTTTTCTAATAAATGGACCCCCAAATCTCTATCTAATAATCACATTTCAAGATTCACCTTGAGTTTATGTGTTATACCTAAAATGGATGAGCTTTCATAAATTGGACTCTCCTCATTCAATAGAAGTTAAAAGTTACTAAAGAATAGGTTTTTTTCTTCAATCCACAGAGAAGGATTGCAGTTGCAAGACAGGGTGCTGCAGCACAGGCAAAAGGTGCATTGTCAGAGCTGTTGGACGGAAACTTTCACATTGCCTCCTTTTAGTGTATTGAACCTGATCCTATCTTTTTTTCAAGTTTATGAGTATGTCTACACTAAGAAATTAGGTCGAATTTATAGAAGTCGATTTTTGTGAACAGATTGTGTGTGTTCCCATTAAACGTTCTAAGTTGGCAGAGTGCATTCACAGTACCTAGGCTAGCATCGACTCTCGGAGCGGTGCACTGTGGGTAGCTATTCCACAGTTCCCGCAGTCTGTGCTGCCTTTTGGAATTCTGGGGTTAGTTCACAGTGCCCAATGGGGCAAAAACATTCTTGTGGCTTTTCCTGGGCGCATCTTGTCAGTTGCCCTTCCTCCGTGAAAGCAACAGCAGACAATCGTTTCATGCCTTTTTTCCATGCAGCTGCCGTACTGCTTTCAGCAGACGGTGCAGTACGACTGCTAACCCTCGTCATCCACCCACCACTTCCGCTACAACTCTGCTCCCCTGGTGCCATGAATCCACCACACAGGTCCTCTCCTCCTTCTGTATAAATATCTGTTCTCATGGCATCCACCGCTTCTGCTGCCACTCTGCTCTCCTGCTTTCTTGGTGCCATGAATCCATTTCGCAGGTCCTCTTGTCATTCTGAATAAATATCTATTCTCATGGCATCCACCACTTCCGCTGCCACTCTGCTCTCCTGCTCTTGCCTCGATAGCAAATTTCTCCATGTTGTCTGTCATGAGCTCTTCGGAACATGTGTTGTTCTTCAGGAAATGTGCGCAGTGCTAACTGTTGTCATCCACCGCCTCCGCTGCAACTCTGCTCTCCTGCAGATGCCATGGCAAGCATGGAGCCTGCTCAGCTCACTGCTGCTGTTGTGAGTGTTGTAAACACCTCGCGCATTATCTTACAGTGTGTGAAGAACCTGCAAAAGCAGGCGAGGAGGCGAAAACAGTGACTTGCTTTCCTCTGCCCTGAAGTGCAAGAATACCAAGATGAGAGCAGCCCTCACAGTAGAATTAACATTGGGGATGCTGAAGTGCCTAAAGTTATCTTTGGGGACCCAGCCTACCCCTTAATGCCTTGGCTCATGAAGCCATACACAGGCTCCTTGGACAGTAGTAAGGAGCAGTTCAGCTATAGGCTGAGCAAGTGCAGAATGGTGGTATAATGTACATTTGGATGTTTAAAAGCTCACTGGCGCATTTTAGCTTAGACCTGAGCAAAACCACTATTCCCATTGTTATTGCTGCTTGCTGTGTGCTCCACAATATCTGTAAGAGTAAGGGGGAGACGTTTATGGTGGGGTGGGAGGTTGAGGCAAATTGCCTGGCAGCCAGTTACACGCAGCCAGACTCCAGGGTGATTAGAAGAGCACAGCTGGGCGCCCTGCACATCAGAGAAGCTTTGAAAACCAGTTTCATGATTGGCCAGGCTACGGTGTGACAGTTCTGTTTGTTTTTCCTTAAGGAAAACCCGCCCCCTTGGTTGACTCTACTTCCCCGTAAGCCAACCAACCTCCCCACTTTCATCACTGCTTTCAGAGGCAATAAAGTCATTGGTGTTTCAAAATCTTGCATTCTGTATTAATTGATCACACAAATAGGGGGAAAACTGGCAAGGTAGCCCTGGAGGGGAGGATGAGGAGGGAAGCATCGGGTGGGGTGGTGGAGGAGGGAAGGACAAGGCCACACTACAATTCAAAAATTATTGAATGCCAGCCTTCTGTTGCTTGGACAATCCGCTGGGATGGAGTGGCTGGGTGCCCATAGCCTCCCTGCCCTGCGTTCTTGGGCGTCTTGGTGAGGAGGATATGGAACTTGGGGAGGAGTGCAGGCAGTTATACAGGGGCTTCAGTGGCAGTCTGTGCTCCTTTTGCCTTTCCTACAGCTTCACCAGATGCCTGAGCATGTCAGTTTGCTCCACATTAGGCTCATTAGCCTCTGGGACATAGAAACATTTGCAGCTGCGGGAGGAAAAAAAAGGAGAATAGTATTTAAAAAGATACATTTTAGAAAACAAAGGGAAGACTATTTCACACTGAATCAAGCGATTCACATTACATAACACATGTGCTTCACCACCCCAACCCCCATTGGGTTGATGATCAGGGAAGATCCCTCTCAGCCAAACACCAACAGCTCAGTATGAACGGGCCTCCACCCTCCGCGTGGCAAAGGCTTTTAGAGTACCTCCAGGAGAACTTTATGGAGACGTCCATGGAGGATTTCTGCTCCATCCCCAGACACGTTAATGGACTTTTCCAGTAGCTATTCTGGCCACGAATGCATCCCAAGTCTCCAGGGCAAATTAAACACTAAACACGCTTTCTTTTAAACACTCTATTATATTTACAAAGGTACACGCAGCAGAGGTGCCTTCTCTGGGAGCCTGCATAGGCTCCCTCGCACTCCTGCTCGGAGGGAGACCACTCGGGCCGGTCCGAACCGGCCAGGTTCAGGCTCTGTAAGGCAGCCCTGCACGTGGTACAGTCTCTGCAGGGCTGGCTATGGCCTGGACGGGGCACAGGCAGCCAGCCTGAAATAGCAGTCTCTACGTAGGCTGGAGCCTGGGCCTTCAGGTGCTTAGGCAGCTAGCAAGCAAGCAGTCTCTAAGGGGCTGGCTGTAGTCTGGCCAGGGCTCAGGCAGCCAGCTAACAAACAGTTACTATATAGGCTGGGGCTTGGGCTTGCCCGGATTCTTGCCTGCTGCACGGATTCTTCTCCCCATACAGCAATCGAATCCAGTACCTCCCATTCAGTCCATGCTGGAGCTCTTTTGCGATTCTGGGACTCCATGGTCATCTGTGCTGATGAGCTCGCCACGCTGGCTAAACAGGAAACGAAATTCAAAGGTTCTCGGAGCTTTTCCTGTGTACCTGGCTAGTGCATCTGAATTGAGAGCACTATCCAGAGCAGTCACAATGCAGCATTCTGGGATAGCTCCCAGAGGTTAATACCGTCGAATTGCGTTCACAGTAACTCAAATTCAGAACAGCAATGCCGATTTTGCTGCTACTCCCCTTGCCGAGGTGGAGTACAGAAACTAGTTTAAAGAGCCATTTAAGTTGACAAAACTGGATTGGTTGTGTGGACAGATCTAGTTTTATTTCGATATAACGTGGCTAAATTCGGCATAATCGCACATTGTAGACCAGGCCTTAAGTCTTGCCAAAATCTAAAAGTGAAAGTTTGGTTTGTTTAGGTGGTTTTGTTATTTTTAAAATAATTAAAATATTTTTTTTATTCTTCAGATTTAAAATGTTAGTCCCTGTAACCGTGTGGCGACTCACCCCTGCAGCGCCTCCTGCTGGTCTCTCAGAGAATTAGTGTTCCAGCCTCCGGAGCACCCTCTGCAGGCCGATGTCCCGCTTGCCGCTGGCCCCATGTCCCTCCTGGACCCCGGTGCCCTCTTCTTTGGGGTGCTGCCCCCTGGCAGTTCCCCCTCATATCTCAGGGTCTCCCCTCCCCGGGGAACCCCCACTCACTACCCCCACCTTGCCTCAGCCTATGGGCTACTGCCAGTCACCATCGAGCCCCCGTTCACTGGGGCCGACTGCAGTCTGTATAAGCCAATCATCATAGGCAAGGAGGGTTTGGGTCTGCTGCCTCTGCCCACCCCTGGGCTGTCCAGCTGCAACCCCAGTACCTCTTTTTGGCCGTCTCCTAGGCCCTGCAGCCTGAGGGGTTCCCAGGCTGGAGCTCCCCCAGCTCCTCTAGCCTTCCCCAGCCCTGCTCCAGGTACCCTGCTTAGTTTACCCAGCAGCCAGGCCTGTCTGCCTCTATAGCGAGAGGAGACTCTGTTTGTTCCTAGCTCACGGTCCTCTTATAAGAGCCAGCTGGGCCCTAATTGCATTGGCCATAGCTGCAGCTGCTTCGTTAATCAGCCTAGGAGCTGCTTGCCCCCAGCATCAGCCCTTCCCATGGTTGTTTTAACCCCTTTTCTCTTAGGAACAGGGAAGTCACCCTGCTACAGTTCCCTAACAGATAATTCAACTTTTAACTGGTTGGTTGAATACCCCCCCACCCCCAACTGTATGGATATGTGTACATTGCAATTGAGAGTGAGCCTGGGTAGATAAATTGATGCTAGTGTGCTACAAAATGGTGTGGACACTGCAGCTATGGTGGTGACTTGGAATAGCTGTCCAAGCTTAGACCTTAGGGGTCAGGTGGCCTTTAGAATCTGACCGACCATCTGATTTGTAGTGTCCATTCTGCCATTTTCAGTATGCCATCTTGTGCCCTGCTACCACAAGTTTGTCTACCCTGGCTGGGAGGCTTGCTCTGCTGCAGTGCAGACTTACCCTATGAGGGATAAGATGTTCAATATTTGGTTTTGCCAATGATTTTATCTAACATTGTTATCAGACTGCATCGTGGGAGAGTAGCCTGACACTTCACTAAGTTTTGATCTGAGCAATGAGGTAGAAGATGAATAATCTTTGTTATTCTGGAATAAAACAAATAGAAGGGTGACATTTCATGCTCTAGGTCATTTTCCATCTATCTGTTTCATTTGTAGTAAAAGTTCAGCTTTCCCTTGGTGTATATTATTTGTATCGTTTTCTAAATCCATTGGTCTAATGAGATTATATCTTCCCAATCCACACTGATGAAAACTATTTTATTAATGGTATGCTCCCTACTTACCTTCCTCTTGCATATTCTTTGTGCTTGTAAGCAGTCCAATGATAGCTATAAACAGTACCTCATAACAGCAGCTTCTGTAAGGTGAAGATTTTGAGGTTTGTAGTTTTATTTACATTACTTGATCTTACACCTCTAAACTCAAAAAGCTCAGTACAAGGATGGGAAAAAAAAGGGCTAAAAATTGCTCTTGACTTGTGGTTAGGTTATATATGGCAAGCGGTGGGAGAAGCAGTCAGTGTTCCAAGAGACTAGAGTAGGTTATTTACTCTTCCTGGAAGCCTCTTCCACCATGAGGGGTGAGAAAAAGGACATTATCATCCTTTAAGAGAAGACACTGTAGCATTCACTTCATCCCATATTCATGTAGGAGAGCTGGACTAGAAGCATAGACTGATGACAATTTCACAAACAGTTCTGAGACATCTATCTTTTTATATTTTTTTTTTTTTGCTCCTGCTGTAGGCAAAATGAAGTTCAGTCTCTTCTAGCCCTCTGTACAGCTAAATGTAGTGCACCTTTGTGGCCCTTCACTGGTTGGCTCTTGCCAGCATTCCCTCACAGAAGAGGCCAAAAATTATTGGCAATATGTTCCCACTCAGCCAAAATACTGTGTGGCCGTAGTCAGGGCCACAACATTTTGGTACATGAGCTTCAGTTTGGAGAAGCTGCATTCTCCACTGGCAACTCTTACAGGAAGTATTAGAAGTATGTGCAGAGCAATAAAAGCATTTGGAAAGATGGTGGTCATCTTATTTGTGCACATATATTCCAGAGCAGCCTTTGGAGTTGATCATGCTGAAATGTATCTTGAAAGGGCTTTCAGTTCATCATAGGTCAACACTGTCTCTAGTGCCATACATTGCTGTTGTAGGTCTTCTTCAGGTATAGTGAGGAGTTTTGGAATATCATACAACATCCCAAATGTACTGCTGTGTTCCTTGAGCTGCATGAAACGTTCTTCAGCTGACTTCATTGCACAATTTAGCACCTGGTTAAAGAATTAAACTTTGAATTGTTGATTGGTGTCTCTTATGGGATTGTCCCGTGCCTTGTAATCAAAATGGCTGCTTCTTCGGTGACTCTTCTATTCTTGAACGGGTGGGAAAATAGCTTTGGTGTGAAGTTCCTCTGCCAACTTCTGTGCACTCTTCAGAACATTTTGAAATCCCTCTTCTGACTGGTAAGATTGTAGGTATGACTTTGCTTTCTCCAGTTGTTCCATTGCTCCAGATATATCAAGGTCAACACCTTGGAGTCTCTTGCTTACAACATTTATTTCAAACAGTAGGTCATGCCACAACACTAAGCCACACAGAAATTTGAAGTTATATATGTTTCTGCCTCTGCCACTGTTCTCCCACAAACAGTTGCTGTTGTAGCATTATCCTCCATATGGCAACTCTGGCGTTATCTATCTTCCCAATTTGGTGTTTAATAGCCTTTATCACCTCTACTCAACTTTCACATCATGTGGCACTTGGTGGTTTCAGTGTCAGAGAAGATGTTCCCAGATGTTGCTTCAAAATTTCCCATCAATGAGGATGCAGTGAAAAAAACACAGATGCTTTGAATTATATTAAAAAATTCAGCAGCCTCACTAGAAGCTGATGCTGCATCACTGATGACCAAGTTCAATGAATGAGAACTGCATGGGACAAAAAAAGCTTGAGGGTTTAACTCTCGGATCCATGTCTGCACTCTTGTTCTTTCCTCTCATGTTGGCACCATTACATTAGTCCTGACCTCTCATGTCAGCTATCGCAATTTCTGTATCTTTCAGCTTTTTAAGAAGCACATTTGTCATACCAGCTCCTGTAGTGTCATCAGTGTAAATAAATTGTAGAAAATGACAGTCACCATTGCAGGGATGTTTTCACTAGGTTCTGTTGTTATTACAAAATGCACTGTAAGGGGGCGGCACTGGGGCGTGTCCCTCTGTGGGGCGGTTGGGCACCACACCGCCTCGCTACACACCCCTCAGCCGGGTTGGGGAATACCCGAGCCTGGGGCTCAAGTGCTCAGCCTGGCCTGAGCAGTACCAGTTCAGCACACCCTAGCCCTGAAGCAGGGCGGGCAACACACACAGGTAAAGTCAGGGGCTCAGACCCTCAAGCAGGGGCTGAGCAGCAACAGACAGCTAGCACTGGTGTCTGGCTGAGGGGGAAACTGCCATCCACGGTTAAGGGTGGCAGGGGGGACGCAGGCCCACCCGCTCCACTGCGTCCCGGCCCAGGGCCCTAGCAGCGGTAACAGACCTGCTGCAGTCAGTTGGGATCCTGACCGCAACACATTGACATAGGTTCAGGCTCATTCCCTGGGCCACTTCCTAACTCCCCCTCAAAGGGTACCTGGTTAGACGCGGTGACTTCCATGGGCTCCTCCGAGTCGCTGTCTGAGGGCAGAGGCGGCAGCTCCTTGGGGTAGCATGGACTGGGTAGGCTGGGTCCCTCTTCCTCTGGGTAGCTGGCACAGGGCAGACTGGGAGGCTCCTCGGAGTAGCATGGACTGGTTAGGCTCAGTCTCTCTTCCTCCGGGTAGCAGGCGCAGGACAGGCTCGGCCAGTTCCCGGGCGCAGGCTGGGTCACGGAGGCTTCCCATTCAGGAGCTCTGGTCGTGGCCTCCGGCCCCTCCGGTGGCTTCCTCCTAAGTGAGCTCTGGGGCCGAACTTTTATACTTCCGGGTCGGCCGGCTGACCTCTGGGGGGTGGGTGCAGGTTTCTCCAGCTCCGCCGCCTTTGGCCTCTGGGGAAGCTCGTCCCTCTGCGGGGCGGTTGGGCACCACACCGCCTCGCTACATGCATCATTAAAGTAATTTGTTCCATATGGCTGATGTCAGGAGTGTAGTCCAGAATAACAGAATAAGATCTTTCTTACTTCAGATCTGCAACAATCTTTTGTTTGACTTTTGTTGCCAGTAACTGTATGATCTCATTTTGAAGTGTTTTTCCAAGGTAGTGGTGTGTGTACATTTCTAGGGTGGTGACTCTTCTTAGATGCTATTGGAGTAAGCATCAAACTCTGCCATCAGTGCCACAATTTTAAGGAAGTTTCCATTGTTTGGCACATACAGCTGATCTGAAATGCCACACAGGGCTAGGTTTTGGGTAGCAACAATTCACTCAAAATGGCAATGAGCTTTTTCAGAACATTTTGCCAGTAAAGAGACTCTGATGCAATCTTCTCTTGATGCTAATCATCTATGGTGGCCTTTAACCTTAGTCTCATCTCAAGCTCTTTCCACCTATGGAATGCTCTCTGGTGATTTGCTGCCTTCTCATGGCATGCTAGATCTCTAGCCAGATTTTTCCCATCCTTTGTTCCTGTAGAAACCAATGTGGCTGGAACATTAGACTGAAAGAGTTTGCAACTAAAACAGTATGCAGCATTCTTGGTTGTTGAGTACATAAGCCATCGCCTCTCCACTTTGTCACCATTGGGGATTTCACGCCAGTAATGTGTTGGATGGAAACGTCTGTTTTCATTGTCTTTGGGGAACATGAAGTTTTTCACTTCCTGTGGCCCATGCAGTACAAGGAAGTTCCTCAGGCTACTGCTCAAGTGGGTCCACAGTCCTGGATCATCTAGACTTAAGGAACTAAACTCAGCAGCAGTTGTTTCTTGCACCTCCACCACACTCTTCTCTGATCTACACTTTTCTTCAGGAATGTGCATGGTTACATCCATTTGAGATGGATATATGAATGCTGCAGTAGCTGCCAAGTCAGCTGTACTTTGACTAACTGGAAGATCAGACATCAACTCACCACTCACATCATAACTGGGTCCGGAAGGCTCAGTGTGAACATTTGTGTCTATGTATCTCGGGAGAGCTTTTTCCTGCTTAGATAAAAAAGCTTCCTTTGCTTTCTTTCTTTTTCTGAATGCTGTTCCGGGAGGTGTTTTTCTTCTTTCACTCATAACTGCTGTTCTGTGACAGCTATAGTGGCTCTCAGCACTCAGCTAAAGGGGACAAATAAGCAGGCTGGTAGCAGGGCCTGAGTGAGGGAAGATATCAGCATCTTAAGGGTTTAACTGGCTCCTACTACTTCAGTTGACTGCCTGTTCTCCTCAAGTGGGTTCAGGGAAGCAGCAGGAAACAGGAAGCTCCCTGAGAAGCTGGTGTTAATCAGTGCAGGCTTCTGGGGGTGCTAGAGAGGTACATAGAATCATAGAATATCAGGGTTGGAAGGGATCTCAGGAGGTCATCTAGTCCAACCTCCTGCTCAAAGCTGGACCAATCCCAACTAAATCATCCCAGCCAGGGCTTTGTCAAGCCTGACCTTAAAAACCTTTAAGGAAGGAGTTTCTATCACCTCCCTAGGTAACCCATGCCAGTGCTTCACCACCCTTCTAGTGAAAAAGTTTTTCCTAATATCCAACCTAAATCTTCCCCACTTCAACTAGAGACCATTGCTCCTTGTTCTGTCATCTGGTACCACTGAGAACAGTCTAGATCCATCCTCTTTGGAACCCCCTTTCAGGTAGTTGAAAGCAGCTGTCGAATTTCCCCTCAGTCTTCTCTTCTGTAGATTAAACAATCCCAGTTCTCTCAGCCTCTCCTCGGAAGTCATGTGCTCCAGGCCCCTAATCATTTTTGTTGCCCTCTGCTGGACTCTTTCCAATTTTCCCACATCCTTCTTGTAGTGTGGGGCCCAAAACTGGAGATGGTACTCCAGATGAGGCCTCACCAATGTTGAATAGAGGGGAATGATCACGTCCCTCGATCTGCTGGCAATGCCCCAACTTATACAGCCCAAAATGCCGTTAACCTTCCTGGCAACAAGGGCACACTGTTGACTCATATCCAGCTTCTCATCCACTGTAACCCCAGGTCCTTTTCTGCAGAACTGCTGCCTAGCCATTCGCTCCCTAGTCTGTAGCAGTGCTTGGGATTCTTCCGTCCTAAGTGCGGGACTCTGCACTTGTCCTTGTTGAACCTCATCAAATTTCTTTTGGCCCAATCCTCTAATTTGTCTAGGTCTCTCTGTATCCTGTCCCTACCCTCCAGCGTATCTACCACTCCTCCCAATTGAGTGTCATCTGCAAACTTTCTGAGGGTGCAGTCCACGCTATCCTCCAGATCATTGATAAATATATTGACTAAAACCGGCCCCAGGACCGACCCTTGGGGCACTCCACTTGATACCGGCTGCCAAGTAGACACGGAGTCATTGATCACTACCCATTGAGTCCAATGATCCAGTCAGCTTTCTATCCACCTTATGATCCATTCATCTAGCCCATACTCCTTTAACTTGCTGGCAAGAATACTGTGGGAGATCATATCAAAAGCTTTGCTAAAGTTAAGGAATAGCACATCCACTGCTTTCCCCTCATCTACAGAGCTAGTTATCTCATCATAGAATGCAATTAGGTTAGTCAGGCATGATCTGCCCTTGGTGAATCCATGCTGACTGTTCCTGATCACTTTCTTCTCCTCTAAGTGCTTCAGAATTGGCTCCTCCTCCTTCTCCTCCTCTCTCTCCCTGCAGCTCCTGCTACTTTCTGTTATTCTCTCTCACTTTTTCTCCTGGCTGTCTTTTATGTCTCTTGTGCCCCCCTTCCTTCAGTACTGCACTCCACCATCTCTGGGCATCTAGAGCAGGGAGAATACATATGCACCAGCAGCAGACACAATTTTCTACACTCTGGGTCCTAATGGCGCTCTCCTCCTCCCTCCCCCCACACACTCGGGCACCTGAGGTGGCCGCCTCAGTTTGTCTCATGGTAAGACTAGCCTTGGCCATAGTTCAACTAAGCTGGGTTTTCACCCATAAAACAATTAGTAAATATTTATATTTCCAGCATAGCTTTAACCTCTAGAATTTCTCTTCATGCTCAACTGTTCTCCCTAATCTTATTGTAAATATGCTAACTATTTACAAATGTTTCTTGCTTTTAATTTTTAAATTATGGCTGATCATTATATCTAGTGTTCTGCTTTATTACTCCTTTTCCTTCAGCTGGTTCTGCAGTGGTAAAGGCCACCGGATTAACGAGGGAGGTGCAGTGTAGACTCTACCAGAAAGACTACAGCATCTTGTAGATAATTCTTATCATGACATAGAGAAAGCACAGGACCTGTGTAGAGTTGCACAAGATGATCTGCTTCCGGAGACTGACTTTTACACATGTTAGTCCGAATACTACTGACCTCCAATTCCCAAATTTTGGAGATTCAGCAGGTTGGACTCTTTCCTCTAAATTAGTACTGAACAAAATCAACCCCAGGGCTCCACTGTACTGCTGAAGATGCTGATTTTTTGCATGAATAATGAAATCTAACATCAAGGTTCTGATCACTTGTGGTCATTCAAAATCTCATGGTTTTTGTTTGTTTTATTAACAGGGTTGCTAATAGTGATGTGTGCCCAACTTGATTAATTACGTTCTATCTACCTATGTTTCTTCTTACAGTTTTTGTTGATTAGGGTATTTTTCATTTCCAGTCCCTCAACTATCTTCTGGTCTTGTGTTCTGTCAGATAGCTGCTTTGTTCTGTTCCACTAATTGGGGAAATCATCCCTCTGTGCCTCTCCAGTCTGCAGCAGGTTTTGGGGACCCTATTGGATGAAAAAGCTATATAAATTTAAAATATCGTATTGTCTAATAATATATGGATTCTATGCAAGCCATTTAAACCAAGATAATAGGTAATTGTGTAGAGGTTGGGTTTTTTTGTAGTTTCTACACCAGTGATTCAGTTGCTGAACACATTCAGTGTGCAGTTAAACTAATATCCAGGAATAAAGTGTGTGATCCTTTTCTGGACTGAAATACATGCAGCTAGACTGTCTGTCAAGAATAGTAGTTTCAAGAACAGTGGATTGTCCTGTGGGTGGTGGTAATGCTACACCAGTAAATGACTAACTACAAGCTGTGTCTCTGGCACCATGTGTACTTCTTAAACTTCTCAGTGCAGTAGCATTTTTTCCAAGTACCTAAATCTAATGAACAGGACCAACCCCTTTGTGCTACTTATTCACAGAATCTGTCTGTTCTTGGGATTCTGGTGCGTACAGTTCTTCATGAAATATAACCTGTGTGCTTGCTTATTTTCTTAGATTGTATACCACTTAAGGCAATGAAAGAGTATTACTATGCAATGTGCTGTTAATTTATAGTATTGAATACATGGTTTTTTAAATATTTTGTTGAGCTTTAGTCACATACATATGTAGGAAAAAATTTTACAGCAAAGGTCTGAATAAAAGTATAAACAAAATTGAAATTTCATTCTGCATTGTTTTCAGCCTAAACAAGATTGTCAACTATTTAACAAACATATGACTCCCATCTAAAATAACTAGTACAAAGCCTTACATCACTATAACAAGTAGCATGAAAATTCCTATAAGAAATAGAATATGCTGCTTACAGCTATTTCTACAGGTGTGCATTACTATTGAAGGTAGAAAAATTTAGATTAACATTAAAAAAAACCAGATTAACAGGGAAGAGACTACAAGTTCATCCACAGTTTACTGAGTGAAAAGGAACTGGTAAACAAAAAGAATAAACTTTAATTACATTTTTTTAAAAAATCTTTTGAAGGGTTTGCAGGTGATAAGACACAATTAATTGGTCTTCTTTTTTTCAGATAGCTTAAGGATCCAAATGAGTTTGAATTTTTTTTTTCAGTAAGTCTTTCCTGCATTGTTGTCCTAGAAAATATTATTTTTAATTATAACCAACTCAGCTTTGCTGGGAGTTTCTGCTGTTTCTGCCTCTGCCAATCCAGATTCTTACTTGGATATAATTTATTTGACACCTGGCCATTGTGACAGGGCTCAAGTAAGAAAAAAATCAAGATTTTTTTTACCACTGCAGGTTTTATGACACTAACTGTTTTGATTTTTTTTTCTTTTTGCTTGATTGTAGGTGGAGACAAAAGATAATCCAGTGGTTGGGTTAACAAGTCTGGCAATCAGGAGTCCTTTCCTGCCCCATCACAGACTTCCTGTGTGCTTTTGGGCAAGTCACTTAGGGCTTGGTTACACTGGCACTTTATACTGCAATAAAGCCTCCCAGAGTGTTCTACCTTACTTCTCATCCACACTGGCAGGGCACACAGAGCGCTATTAGTCTGCGGCTGTAGCGATCCTGGTACTCCTCCTTGCCAGAGGATTAACACCTGTTGCATATTGGGTGATACGCTTTAGCTCCAGTGTAAACAGGTAGTAACAATATTGTGCTTTGAGTGATCTCTGGAAACGCCCCCTAATCTACTTAAGTCGATTGACTTCTGTTCCCTTCGTTTTGAATTCGGTTGGAGGAATGCAGAAGTATATTTTCGGAGCTTATCTGTAACTGGACAAATCAACAAAGCAAATGTTTACCACGTGAGTGAGTGAGTGAGAAGCAGAAGATTAGGAGGATCTGCATTTAAAAGACAGTGTGCTGACACACTCTCAGCGCTCCAGAAATCCGTGTTCTCTCTCCCTCCACATACACACAACACACTCCACCCCACCCCCTTATTTGAAAAGCACGTTGCAGCCAGCTGAATGCTGGGATAGCTGCCCATAATGCACCATTCCCAGTGCCACTGCAAGTGCCGCAAATGTGGCCACACCAGTGCAGTTGTGGCTGTCAGTGTGGACACGCTGGAGCGCTTTCCCTGGAGTTGTATCCAAAGGTGGGTATAACCAAAAGCGCTATAAAGCTGCAATTGTAACCAAGCCCTTAGACTCCCGGTACTTCATTACCCGCCTTTTTTTTTTCCCTCTTGGTGATAATAGCTTACTTCTGTGACGATAAATAATGATTTTGAAGAATTCAAATACTGTGGCAATGAGGGCCACGAAGTATGACTGATGAATAGTTTGATAAAAAAGACAAGAGTGGTATTAATTACAATATTTTTATTTCTTTGATTTAAGCATGGGAATGCTGTGGCTCTTTTCAGAAGTTGAGAGTTTCCTTTGTGGTGTCCATTTTTGGAACACTAGATGGAAGTTTTTCCATGATGTAAGTTTCAGGATCAGAGTTATTTAAGAAGCCCCAAAGTTGTATATTACACACTTCTCACTGGCCTTCTGGTCTTTCCACCATTCTTTCTATTGCAGACCCTTTAAAAGTATGCTTAGCTTTTTCTGTAAATTAGGCCCTAAGTGTCTTAAAAGGTAATCATTCAAAAATTGAGGAACCCCAAATCATTAGTCATTTTTTAAAATCTTGGACTTTGTTTCTTTGATTTTTGACTATCCTTATCTTTCTCTGATAGATTGGGTTTTACCTGGAATTTGGTATGAGAAGTTGCTAACTAGGGTAGGTTTGCAGACCTTGGCAAAGATCTGTGACTTATGGAAGCCTTAATGTTTTTAGGGAACCGTATCATATTTCATAGTCTTGGTCTGGAAGCAGCAGCTTATCCATAGTTAAGATTGAAACTGTATTTCCAGTATAAGTCCTATTTCCCTCCCTAATAGAATATGTTTTTAAAAAGCATATTTTGGCTTGTTACTTTTAACCAAAGGATAATTTTATTGTCTGATTTGTGGATCAGATAAGCTGCTTTCTGAGATCAAGTTTAACTTTAACTTGGCATTTCCATATGTTCACGTATTTCCTTTAAAGCTTTTTACCTTACGAAAATGTACTGGCTTTCCAATGTTTATTAAAATCTCTGCCATTCTTTTTTCCCCTAAACTCCATTTTAACAAAGAGTTTTCTGTAGCAATTGCCAGTTATTGTAATTAATGCTCTACATCTTTTAATCTAGTCCAGGGGTCTCCAAACTTTATGAGACAAGGGTCATATTAGATTTTTGAAGGGGCTTCGCGGGCCGAAGCAACTATGAAAAAATTCAGTATATGCAAATATATGCGAATTCCCCCCCTTTTCTCCTCTGGCCGTTGCCACGCCCCCCCCCCCTTACTCCTCCAGCCGCTGCCGCGGGGGCACTCACCCCTCTGCATAGGGGGCCTCCGGCAGCAGCTCACAGGGGTGGGGGGAAGTGGAGAGCGGCAGCTTTTCCTCGTGCCTGCTCAGCTGGAGGGCCAGACAAATCAAAGCCGTGGGCCAGATCCTGTCCCCAGGCTGTAGTTTGGAGACCCCTGGTCTAGTCCATCCATTCTTTAATTAATGGTGACTTTCTTGATGCTATTTAATCATTGGTGTGCCCAGTTGCAGCACACAGTACTGTTAGAGTTCTATAAGGATAACTAGAGGAGGGTATTTAGTATCTGTCATATGTTATGTTCACATGGAAAACTGGCAACAATGTAGTAGCTTTATGACTATAAGAGTGCAGTTCTCTTTGCTATCTTTAATCTTTTGACATTCTTTCATTTTTAATAAACAGGTTAGTAATGCAGGTAGAGATTTTTTTAAAAAACATGGCTAACCTGATATTATTCTTTTATATGATTATTTTATTTATATAATTACACACAAAAATTACACGAGAAGGATGTTAAATGACAAATTAAGGTTCTTGTGCAACTTTAATTCACCCCCCCTTGTGCCTGTGCATTATGATACAGTCTTTAATTATACGATCACATTATTTTTTCGATAGGACCCCTGCCTCATTCAGGGCGCAAGATGGATGGTACTCAATAAGCAGCTAGCTGTTCCATATTTTTCATATTCTTGTTAAATGTGTGGTCCCAGGCCTTATTTATTATATACTAGTCAAACCCTGTTCTGAAGACAGTTGTTGATTTATTTATTAGCTTTTCTGTGGTACTCATCATAGTACCTGAGTGCTTCACAAATATTAATGAATATTCAGCACCCCTGTGAGATGAGGCGATGGTAATATCCCCAATGTACAGATGGGGAATTCAGGCACAGAAATAAATTCAAAAGTTTCCAATAATTTTGGGAGCCTAATTTGAGATGACTAGACCTGATTCATCAGAGAATTTAGCATTATATAGCAGTTTATGTGTTCAGAGCACAGTTCCCATTGACTTCAGTTGTAGCTATGAGTGCTCAGCAGTTCTGCTGATCATACTGCAGGGTGTGAAGTTTGGTACCCAGAAAATGACACACACAAAATTTGTGACCACTGTGGAAAGTCTGATTTAAGTGACTTGCTTAGCATCACATAGGAACTATATGGCAGAGGCAAGAATAGAGTCCAGTTTTCCAGGGCCGCATTCACCTAAAGACCATCCTTTGACTTCCTGCAGTCCCCTGCTTCATTCACTACACACATTCTAACTTCTGCAACAAATGATGCAGGTATCCTACAGACAACATCCTTTATTACACAGTCCTGATTTGTCTCCTGATCAGGTCCATCCTGTGTACTGGAAGAAGAAAGGGTTTGTTGAAAAAACAGTATGTGATCAAGAAGGACAAATTAAGGCTGCATGGACAATCTTAAATCTGGCATGCCCTAAATTATGAGTGCTTAACTTTGCAACTTCAACATCCTTCTAATGTAGGGTTTTTCATGTAATTTCCTATCTTGTTTGTTTGTTTGGATGGGGGTTTTTTTAAGTGAAAAAAACCACTATCACATGAAACCACACTGGTGCTCCTGTAGATCCACAGCACAGTCCTCATCCTCTTGGACTAAATAAGTAATTCTCAGCAGTAGAAGACTGTCATTTTATGCGTTGACAAGCACTAATGAGGGATGAAAAACACACTTTTCCAATGGGCTTCACATGTATTTGCTGACAGGAAGGGAAATGTTGCGACATAGGAATTGGTGGCTTGATTCAGGTTCTGTAGGGTAGTATATTCTGTTGGTTATAAACTCTTCTGTTGCCACCTCAACTTGTCCTTATCTCTCTCTGCTCCTATACTCTCCCCACCAGATCCTGCCCCCGTTCTACTCCATTCTTTCTGCTTCTATCCTCTTTGGTTCCCGCCCTTGTCACTGATCCTCTCTCAAGCCCTACCCTAGGTCATTTTGTACATATTAGGGTCCTTTAATTAAAAAAAACAAAAACAAAAACAAACAAAGGTGAGAGATTGAAAAATGGTTAATAAGGATAAAAGTACTTGTCGCGTCCCCTCTGTCTGATAATTACTGGTGTATGGTTGAGGTTGTTGCCAGGCTTGTATTTGCACTGATAGTCAATGTACAAAGATTAGGAGTATGGCATCAAGATGCACTGGTTATTTTGGTAGGTTTTTTTCAGTTTGGAGTTGAAGTGTGTTGGAGAATTTTTACTCAGGAGGGGAAGAGGGGACTAAATCCCCCTGTACAAATAACTATAGGTTCCACTGCTAAGGATTTAGAGGGCTTTCAAGTCTAAGTTATATGTCTTAGTGATACAGGCTCTCAGCAGCTGAGGCTGTGGAAGGTTTCTACCTGTTCTTTATCCGTTTTTCCTTTTCACCCTTTCTCCCACAAATGCTGTGTATTTCTTGATGGTATTTTTGTTCCAGGGTACTTGCACAATATAGAACAATAAGTTTTGTCTTAATATTAAAATATCCCATTGCACATTTTTTGTAAGAGAGTGTCCCCTCTTGTCCATAATAAAAAGTTTCTTTTCCCCACTGTTATGCAGTGTTCTGTTTGCAAGAGGTCTGTTAACTGTCAGCCTCTTCCAAAGAAGCTACTTAGTTTCAGTAGTGGATAGATTGATTCTTCTTCAAGTGCTTGCTCATGTCAATTCCAAGTAGGTATGTGTGCGCCATGTGCACAGTCCTTGGAAGGTTTTCCCCCTAGTGGTAACTATTGGTCAGCTGTGGGGCCCCTGGAGTCGTGCCTTCATCATGGTATATATAGGTACCTGTGACACACCACCTCTTCCGTACCTTCTTACTGTCCGTGATGGTCATTGGAGCTGCTTTCTTCTCTCTTGCTATGGCAAGTGATCCCCTTGTGGACTTTTTCTTTGTAGCTGTAAATAGTTAACTTACAGTTAGTGTTTTCAAGTAGTTTTATAGTTAGATAAGTTTCTGTTGGGGTTTCCCCCACCGCATTCTTTTCCCCTCAGAAGCCTATGTCCAGGGGAGACCCTCACGACTCCTGCTTAAAGTGCTTGGGAGAGGCCAACCAAAACAATAGGTGTAAAATCTGCAAAGGCTTCTGCGCAATAAAAAGTAGATGCACCTTAGGTTGAAATGACTCCTCGTGGAGTCAGCTCTCCATCCTCAGTCCTCTTCAGACCTGAACTCAGCACTTTGGTGCAGAGAGTACCAACCTCAGTAAGAGAGGCTGCAATGCCAAAAAAGTACTCAGGGTCTAGAGACCCTTGGCATCTCCACTCTCTGGCACTGAAGACCTGCTCCACAGCTACCCTGCACCATTTGCATTCACCAGTGCCTCAGAAGAAACAGAAGAAAGCCAGGAGTGGGTGTTTGCCCACAGTTAGAGCAGTGGAGTGTGAAAATGATATTGGAGTGTGTCCCGTACCAGGACACTCAGCCCCTTCTCCAGCTAAACTGGCACTGTTGACTCCAGCCTCTCAGAGAGGTCCAGTGAGTCCGATTTTAATGGAGTCCACCACGTGGGAAAGCCAGGTAGAGGAGCGGGATCTTCCATCCGTCCCGGCCATGTTTGAGATGGGCCAGGAACCTTATAGCAATGACAGCTTCACAATCCCCAGCACCGGCACCACAGAGAAGCACTGTGCCTTCCAATGGCAAACCAGCCATGATGCAGCACTGGTTGCCCTCCCCACAGCACCGCTCTTCGTCACCACCCTGGTCACCGAAGTTGAACTCTTCTTCAGATTCAGAGATAGAATCATAAGTCTCAAAGCAGAGCCAGCACCACTCTCAACACTGTTCAAGGCAGGAAGAGGGGCAACAAATTCCTATGATGCCCTGGCTACCCTAATGGCAGGTGCAAACAGAGTGGCCCATCTGGACCCTGTGGTCATATCATCAAGCCCAGAGGCCAGGCTCCATATCGTAGTCAATCACCTTGGAAAGGCAGCCTCCCCTGTCATCTTCTATGGCTCGAGAACCTGTGCATGGCTTGGAGACCAGCATCCAACCTGGCACTGCACTCGTCACTGACACCAGCACCAAGACGAGGATTGGTACCGCCCCCAGCTGCACATAGGAAACATCAGCACAGGAGGGTCTCTTTGAATTGAAGGGTCAAGAAGAACCCAGTGCCACCAAAAGCATCATCCTCATCCTCCCCGGACGAGGCAGTAGCCGGCTCTTCTGTCACATTGCTGGCTGTGGAAAACAGAGCTCACCAGGAGCTACTCAGAAGGGTGACACAAAACTTGGACCTCTAGGCAGAGAAGGTGTCCGAGGAAATGACTGATTTTATGATGGATATTCTGACTCCCGAGGGCCTTCAAGAGTAGCCTTACCCCTGATTCAGACCATCCAAACCACTACCAAGACTCTGACAAACTCCTGCCTCTCTTTCCCCTCTGCAGTCAAAGGGATGGAAAGAAAGTATTTTGTATCCTCACAGTGGTACAAATATTTATTTATCCACCCTCAATCTGGCACACTAGTCGTGGCAGCTGCAAATGAGAAAGAGAGGCAAAGGCAGCAGGGACCAATGCCCAAATCTAAGGAAGCAAAGAAGCTAGACCTCGTCAGCCATAAAATCTACTCTTGCGGAGGGCTCCAGATTCAGATCAGCAAGCAGTCCTCAGCTGTATAATTTTAACTCTTGGAGCACTAAGTTCAAAAGGTTTCTTCCAGCTGAATCTTGGTCAGATTTTAGGGCCACCTTCGAGATGGGCAAGGTTATAGAAAGGACCTCATTGCAAGCTGCACTGGCTCAGTGACCCCCATAGTGTCAACTGCTATAGCCATCCGAAGGAACTCGTGGTTGCAGGTTTCAGGCTTCCCGCACGAGGTCCAACAAACAATTCAAGACATGCCCTTTGATGGCCTGAGTTTGTTCTCAGAACAAACAGACTCTAAGCTCCATTGTCTCAACGGCTTGTGAGCAACACTGAAATCTCTGGGACTCCATACACCAGCCCCACTATGAAAGTATTTTAAACCTCAGCCTCCACCACGCTTCTACCCCGCTCCTCCCAGACAAAATTACAACAGAAAGTGGGGCAGGAATAATAGATGAAAGCCTTTACAGCCCTCTTCCAAGCAGGGCCAGGGCTTGACAAGGCAGTCTTCAGTTCCCTAGCAAAACTTTTGAAGGTGCCCCCGGGGAATCCTGGATCCTTTTTCCCATTTTGTTAATCGTCTGTCCAATTTCAAACATGCCTGGGCCCGAATCACTTCATACCAGTGGGTCATGTGCACGGTAGAATTGGGATATTCTCTCCAATTCTGTTCCCTTTTTCCCTCCCACCCACTTCTCCATCCCTCTTCAGGGACTCTTCTCACAAGCAACTTCTCATACAGGATGTGCAAACGCTCCTAGAAGCCAGAGCGGTAGAAGATGTCTCTCAGGATTTCAGGTGCAAGGGAATTTATTCCTGACATTTCCTGAAAAGGCTGAAGTTCCACCTGGTTTCCCTGGCTTTGTTGTTCCTTCCCTGGATTCAGGGGACTGGTACACAGTCCTCAACTTGAAAGTCGCATACTTTCACTTGTCAATAGTACCGTCCCACAGGCAGTTCCTCTGCTTTGTGATCAGCAACACCCATTATCAGTTTACAATTATCGCCTTTGGCCTATTGACAGCCCCTCAGGTGTTCACCAAGTGCATGTCGGTTGTAGCCGCCTTCCTGCAGAGGTGACAGGTACAAGTATTCCCATACCTAGATGACTGGCTAATCAAGGGCCTTACCAAAGCTCAGGTGAAGCAGCACTGGATCCTTGTAAGGTCAACTTTCGACAAGCTCGGACTAATACTGCATGTGTCAAAATCAACTGTAACCCCGCACCCAGAGGATAGAGTTTATTGGAGCTTTCCTAGACTCAGGCCAAGCCAAAGCGTTCCCTCTGGAATCCTGTTTCTGGACAGGGGCACCATCATAGAGGATTTACAGCTATACCCCACTACTATGGCATGAAGTTGCCTGAAGTTGCTCAGTCACATGGCTACTTGTACATATGTAGTACATCATGTGAGGCTTTGGCTCTGACCTCTTCAGGCCTGGCTGTCCTCAGTGTACAGACCAAACCAAGACCTCTGAGACAAGTTAGTTACACTTCCTACTGTGGTTACTGAGTCCTCCTTGTGGTGGCTCAACATGCAAGTGGTATGCTCAGGAGTGCCCTTCTCAAGGCCCCAGCCCTTGATGTCTTTAGTCATAAATGCATCAGTGATGGGATGGCGAGCACACTTAGGAAGACTTAGGTCGACAGAGACCTATAAATACTGCCATGAAGGCACTACTCCAGAAGGCTGTACAGCCAACCCAACAGGTACCGCTAGGACAAAAGCCTTGTCCTGTGCCTGTGGTGCGCACGTACCTACTTGGAATGGACCTGAGCAACACATCTCAAAGAACAGCAGTTACGAGAAGATAGGTAACTGTTTTTCCTAAGAGTCCAAAATTTCAGATTCTTTGAGATGAAATGCACTATAGAATCAGAATATCAGGTTTGGAAGGGACCTCAGGAGGTCACATAGTCCACCCCCTGCTCAAAGCAGGACCAGTCCCCAACTAAATCATCTCAGCCAGGGCTTTGTCAAGCCTGACCTTGAAAACCTCTATGGAAGTATATTCCACCACCTCCCTAGGTAACCCATTCCAGTGCTTCACCATCCTCCTAGTGAAAAAGATTTTCCTAATATCCAACCTAAACCTTCCCCACTGCAATATAAATGTTCCTCTGGTTCCAGCTCTCCGGAAGCAGAGTTCTCTGAAGGAAAGGGAAGAGTCATCTTTGTATAGTGAGTTTTACACACCTTTTCTGTGGAAAAGAAATAGTTGAAAGGCATACACTGAGGCAGGATGAAATAAACCTTGGTCATCCCTGACATGTTTTTTTCCAACCTGTTCTTAAAAATATCCAATGACGGGGATTCCATCATAGATTTCTTGGAATCTATTCCAGAGCTTAACTACATTTATAATTAGAAATTTTTTTCCTAATATCTAACCTAAATCTCCCTTGCTGCAGAGTAAGCCCATTACTACATTCTTACATTCAGTAGACATGGAGAATAATTGATCACCATCCTCTTTATAACAGCCCTTAACATATTTGAAGACTCTTTAGGTCCCTCCCTCAGTCTTCTTTTCTCAAGACTATATATGCACAGTTTTTTAACCTTTCTTCATAGACCATTTTCTAAACCTTTTATCATTTTTGTTGCTCTCCTCTAGATTTTCTCCAATTTGTCCATATCATTCCTAAATTGGGGCATCCAGAATTGGACATAGTACTCCAGTTGAGGCCTCACTAATGCCAAGTAGAGCAGAACAATTATCTCCCGCATCTTGCATACAACACTCCTGTTAATACCCGCTGGAATAATATTAGCCTTTTTGACAGCTACATCACATTGTTTACTCATACTATTCAATTTATTATCTTTTTTATTCAGATCCTTTTTATTTGTACTAGAACTTAGCTAGTTCTCCTCCATTTCGTAGTTGTGAATTTGATTTTTCTTCCTAACTGAAGTACCTTGTGCTCGTCTTCATTTAATTTCATCTTGTTGATTTCAGACCAATTCTCCAATTTATCAAGGTCATTTTGAATTCTAATCTTGTCTTTCAAAGTGCTTGCAACCCGTCCCCTCTTGAGATCATCTACAGATTTTATAAGCATACTCTACACTCCATTATCCAAGTCATTAATGAAAATATTGAATTGTACCAGATCCAGCACTGACCCCTTTGGACCCCACTAGATATGCTCTCCCATTTTGTTAGCGAACCATTGGTAACGACTCTTTGAATACAGTCTTTCAATTAGTTGTGCATCTGCCTTACAGTAATTTCATCTAGACCACATTTCTCTAGTTCACTTATGAGAATGTCACGTGGGACTGTGTAAAACGCCTTACTAAAATCAAGATATGTCACGTCTGCTGCTTCCCTCCATCCACTAGGCCAGTAAACCTGTCAGAGAAAGAAATTAGCTTGGTTTGGCATGATTTGTTCTTGACAAATTCATGCTGGCCATTCCTTATAACCCTATCATCCTCTAGGTACTTACAAATTGATTCTTCACTGGTTTATTCCAGTATCTTTCCAGGTATTGAAGTTAGTCTGACTGTTCTGTAACTCTCCAGGTCCTCTTTGTTCCATTTTTTAAAGATAGGTACTATGTTTGCCCTTCTCCAATCCTCTGGGACTTCATCCATCCTCCATGAGTTCTTGAAGAGAATTGCCACCAGTTCCAAGATTGCTTCAGCAAGTTCCTTAAGTATCCTAGGATGAATTTCGTCAGGCCCTGTCAACTTGAAGACATCTTCAAGTATTCTTTAACTAAGTATTCTTTAACTTGTTGTTTCCCTCTTTTGGCTTGCATTCCTTCCTCTTGTTGTTAATATTAATTTTCTTGAGTATCTGGTGACAACCGTTTTAGTGAAGATTGAAACAAAATAGGCATTAACTACCTCAGCCTGTTTGATGTCATCGTTTATTAGCTTTATCCCCACACTAAGTAGAAGACCTACACTTCCCTTAATCTTTCTCTTGCTCCTAATGTACTTAAAGAACAACTTCTTATTAGATTTTATGCCCAATGTAGAGCAGAAACTCATAAGCAGAACTCATTTTGCACCTTAGCCTTTCTGATTTTGTCCCTGTATGGTTGTGCTGTTTGTTTGTCCTCCTCATTAGCAACTGGTCTGTGTTTCCACTTTTTGTAGGATTCCTTTTTGATTTTTAAGTCATTAAGGAGTTCCTGATGGAGCCATTCCTTTTATTGTTCTTTGTGTCTTTCCTTCAGATTGGAATAGTTGGCAGTTGTGCATTTAATAATTTTATCATTTTCTTCCCATGGGATCTTACCTACTAGTTCTCTGAGTTTGCTGAAGTCTGCTTTTTTGAAGTCCATTGTACTTATTCTGCTTATGATCATCTGCGCTTCTATTGGCAGCGTAAGAGGCAACATGCAGCCATAGATGCCAACTTCTCCTGGCACTGGTGGGTGCTTGACTCCCGCTGCCCCTACCCCACCCCCATTCCAACCCCTTCCCCAAAGTCCTCACCTCAACTCTGCCCCCTCCCTACCCCTATTGGACTCCTTCCCTAAATCCTCGCCCTGACCCCACCTCCTCTCCTGAGCGCACTGCATTTCTGCTCCTCCCCATTCCCTCCCACAGCTTGTTACGCCGTGAAACAGCTGTTTCGCGGTGGCAAGTGCTGGGAGGAGAAGCAGGGACACGACACACTCAAGGGAGGAGGCGGAGGTGAGGTGGGGTGAGGTGGTGGGACTGGGAGGTTGACTGCCAGTGGGTGCAGTAAAAGAGGCTGGGTCACGTCCCCCACACCTTCCCAATTACTACTTCACTTTTTCAAGTTATAGATTCCTTTCCCCAAGGCACATGTGACCTGTTTTTGTTTGTGGGTTTTTTGTTTGTTTGTTTGTTTTTTACAATAGTTGAACCATTACAGCCAAGTTTACTAAAAATCCCTTTCTCATTCAAGGTCTTCACTAGAGCCACATGATTTTTTTCCATCAAAGATACAGTAGGATTGCCCTAGGCTGCAGTTTATGCAGCTTCCATAACTCTGGCTTGGATCGAGTGGTTTAAGGCACTAGGGAGTTTCATGAGTTCTCTCTAAATCTGCCTTTAGGAAGTACTTATGTTTGCCTTAGAATTTCTGGCTGACTGCTGCTTCAACATTCAGATGATCCTTTACACACACTATGGGAGCCAATTCATTAACAAGTCTTGCTTTTTGGCTCAGACCCTGGGCAGAAAACTTCATGTCAAAAGTTCATTTAATCAGTTTGCTTTTCAAGAAAAACCTTTTAATGGAGAGGACTTGGACTTTGCAGAGGATAATCTATATTTTATTTTAATCAGCAGTGCGCCTTTATTTCTGTAGTTCAGAGTGCACCAGCAAAAAGTGATAACAAGGAATATTTTTCTAAGGGATAAATTTAATTTAATCAAATTTATAAAAACAAATCCATACACCTATCCTTAGTGTAGGAATTGAATTTGAATACGCATCTGAAACTGTGTGTGGTGGGATTATTTAACTATATTTTCTATGAGTTAACTCTACTTTCTATCTTTATTTAACAGTACAGATACATAAATAACTTTGTGTTGTACAAGCTCAGTTTAGGGCTGACAAAGTATTTCAGAAAAGTTATGTAATCACTGAGCAAATCAGCTTTCAGAGTGGGCTCAGTGCCTGTTACCATGATGCAGAACTAGCCCATAGCAACTTATCAATTATACTACTTGTGTCCATATAGTATCAAGTAGAATCAGCTGTAGTTTTTTGGAAAGGGCACATACAGGTACACCAATGATTCCTTAATGTCATAAGCAAAGGCCTTCTGCTTCCAAATTCCTCAAGACACCTCATCTTGGTCATCTTCCTTGATTAAGAGCTAGAAGAGACTCTCTGGAGGCGATCAGCACTGTTCTTTTCTCTGTGATGAGACTCTCTGCAAAGTAACACAGAGGGAGTTTGCTATCTATGCAGTTACTCCAGCCCCAGCTGGCTCAGGGAGGAAAAACCACAGCCTAGGAATTGAACCCAAATTCCTTGTATGGCACTGCAGAGCATTGACCAGCCTATAAATCAGTTTGTGTATACTGCAAAGAGGTAATCTCTTTGCTGTGAGCTCTGAAGTCAATATCAAAGCAGCCAAAGTTGTTTGCAATCTATTCTAAATGTCTTTCTGAAATGCCTTCAGAAGGAACATTCTTCTCCTTCTGTGTGTGTGATGCACCAAAAAGGAAGCTAGTTTGATTTTTTCCTAAACATTAAATTAAAGAGTTCTCTATGCTAGTTGTATGATATTTGGGGGGAAAGCTTGGGACCAAAGAATCTGACTTTTATTCCAGAGTCCAAACTCCAAATGTAATTATGGAGAAAAAGGCTGAGGAAGCAAAGCTGGTCTGTTTTATTTTGATTGGACCAAAAGTTTAGACTTAAATTTTCTGTGGTCAGGAGACAGAGATTAAAGGGTCTGTAATTAGGTTCCATTCTCCATGTGTCTTAATGCCCAGAAAGGCCAAACCCCTGCTGCGGGCAATGGTAGTTGCCAGAACCATCAAGAATAATTCACAGATGCAAGTGAAAAAGGAAATTATGCACACTTTCTTGCCTCTGTAAGAGGGGGTGGGGAATATACCACAAAATATCTGGTAAACAAGTAGAATTTGAGGTGGAGAAAATAGTTTTACTGCTTGAAGCAGATGGCCTGGACCTTGCAGATGTTCCTGTATGTTTGAGTTGTGTTTTTTTTTAAATTCCTCTTCCTCCCCCACTCTCTTGAATAAAATACAATGGTGTACCCAAGGTAATATGGCTTTCTATATATGTGTATAATAGAATGTGAGGAGTCACCAAAGAGCATATATGTCTTTGATCAACAACTCCTACAGATGTAGCAGTTTGACGTTTTAGATTAATGGGGTGATGCAGTCTGAGATTACTCCAGGAACTTCCAGTCACTTGTCTTAATAGTGGTGGGTAAAATGATGTGTTCTTTAAATGGAGTTTACAATTAAGTGTGGGTTGGAACCTGGAGCATTTGTGGACTTCTACAAGATGAGTGAGAATGTTTCTCAGCTTTCCATCATTCTTGGGTCCAGGTCACACACGAGCCAGGACTGACTGAAAACATATTCTGAGTGTTTGTTTTTCACTTCACAGGCAAGTCAAAGACCAAAATAAGAAGGTAGCGAACCTGAAGCACAAAGAGCAAGTAGAGAAAAAGAAGAGTGCACAGATGCTAGAAGAGGCCAGACGGAGGGAGGACAATCTCAATGACAGCTCCCAACAGCTTCAGGTAGCATAAAAATCTGAACTGGGGGGATATGGCTGATAGCCAGTCTTCTCTCCTTTGTATGCATGTGCATTTTCTCTCTCATCTTCCCCCCGCACCTGCTGCCTTGCTTTTCAACTTGTTGTATAATAAAGGAATTGGTTTGTGTTTAAAAGAACAGTTTTATTCCACAGCTCTGTGGACAGCTGGCTTCTGCTTCTGCAGTTTCATTCATTTTTTTGGTAAGTAAACAGGGTTAAATTGAACTGTAAAGTGGATTGCTGGAATGGTTTTATCAAATGGGTATTAAGATTGGGATGTTGATTTCTGCATCATAGCCACTCCTAAGAACTTCTTTCTTAAGTTTCTTTGGGGTATTTTCCAAATGATTGAATCTTATTTTGCTGGATTTTCTTTATTAAATAAAGGATGAACCACATGACAGTATCAGTAAGTATTCCTGTGGCAATGGAAATGTATTGTGGGTCATGTGGAGGGTCACATGTTTTTTGTGACTACCAAGAGCTTCCAGTTGGCACCGATCTTACTCCACTCCTCATCAGTTCCATATGTACCCACTAGTCTGCTACATATTTCCCTCTACCCATTAAACTGTCAATGCACTGCTTTCTCACCACCTATAAAGTCACCAGCCTCCCGAAAAATGGTGCAGACAAAATGAAGTTGGCAATTTGAAAGCAAGAGAAACGTTTCTCCATTCACCAAACTTTGATACCTACATCAGAAGTTATGTCAAACAGTGAATAATCAAGTACTGTAATGTCACTGTTATAATTACTACAGTGGAGTAAGTGTAGAGAATGAAGAGAGTTGTTCAAAAATCTTTCAGGTAAAATTGCTTTAGTATACCAAAATAATTGCAGCTTTTAAAAAAGTCATTTTCTTTTCCTTTCCCCATCATAAGTATATTGTGGAAGTAGTCTGCCTTTTAAGTTGTATTCTAAAAGTTATGATTTCTAACATTCTGTACGCAAATCCTTTTGGTAAACATTTTGCTTGACTTTGCACAGTTGGTCTAATCCTCACCAGGGTATCTCATTATTCTCAGGTATTTCATATCATTCAACTAATAAAGACATAGGACAGTTTTTTGCTCTATTCTGTGGAAGTCTGGTGTGGTGATTTCAACCCTTTCAGTAGTTCAGAGAGGACTACAGAGACATGTGTCTGACCCTGTGTACAACATTCTCGGCCGTGCCATCTTGTGGATTTTTCATCAATGCCGTTCCTGTACAGAAAGTGCGCTCAAAGAGTTAACTTCCAAGTGCATGTAGTGATCTCATGACTAGACTTCTTAAAAGCCTTGAATATGGGAATTCTACAACTGCTAATAAATTCTGTGGGTAAAATGCTTTAGAAATCCACAAGAAGCTAGTTATGTGACAGTGTATGTTCAGCCTACATAATACTCTTTGTATTTGTCAAGTCTCTCAAAAATTTTCCTTGAAGATTTTTTTTGGTTTACTTAAGTTTTTGAACTATGCTTTGTAAATATTTTAATTCTGCAAATGTGTATATTTGACATCTGAGCTAATAATTTATTGGATGGTGGTACTTATCAACTTGTGCCATCCCAGGTAGGTTATCATTTCTATAGTGCAATGGTTCCAGGTTTCAAAAGTGTACTCTCTTTTCGCAGTTGGTTCATTTTCATCACTGTTTCCCTCCCATGCAAATGGAGCATATGGGGAAAGGTAGACTGAAATTTGTCTTATTATTTTAGCTCACAGATCCTTATTTACACATTAAAGATGTTTGCTTATTCCTAGAAGTGATATGTTATATAATGTTTTATGTAAAGCTATACAATTCTGGACAGAAAATGGCATTCTGCTCACTGATATGACACTTGATTTCTGTGCAGAATATTTTCCTCAGAAAATTCTTGGACAAATTGTAATATGCTTGGTAATTGCCACACACACAAATTCACATACTTGTTACTCAGATTATTATGGATTTGTGCAGTGGTAGGGGGAGGAGCTGTCAAGCAACAAGCTTTTGTTCAGAAATTAAGCATCAGGTCAAGGAAAAGTGTAATTTCTTTCCAGAAGTGTCTAAAGAGTATACAGATACCCTTTTACAGAGAACTGGTTTGTCACTCATACTTTATATGGTCAGATATGGCCTTATAGGTGTGGACTGGTACTCAGGAGACCTGGGTTTTGTTTGTCTAAGCCACAGACCTGCTGGGTGACCATGGGCAAGTTACGTCATCTTTCTGTGGCCTCACTTTCCCCACCTTTTCTAAAGTGCTTTGAGATCTTCTGATGAAAGGTGCTATATAAGGAGAAGGTGGTGTTACGATTCCTTCCTGTACTTATGGATCATCTGTGCAGTAGAGATGTCATGGAACAGTATAGTTCTAAAAATATGTACAAATATGAGTTGGCGTATTTTAGTATGAAAAATTACTGATTTAAAATTTGAATCTGCAAATAAGTAATCAACTTAAACCTATGAATTAGAATCTAGGAATAAGTTACCAGTTTCCTCTAATAGGGAAGGAAATTAAATGAATTGGATGACCTTTCCGCTCTATTGCTATTGTTTGAAAGGTTGGCTTTTCAATATTGATTTAGATTCCTATAATAGCACCAAGACATCTGAATAAAGAAAGAAACAAAACCTGAGGAGGGGAATGCCACAGGATATAATTTGCTGGCATATTGTCTACTCCTCTTGATGATCCAGCCCTTTCATTTTGAGACAGATGACTGCGGTAACTTCTTGTACAGTACATCTTGCCAGTGACTCTTGTAGCGTGTTATATTCTGCTTAATCAGGCATAAATAAATTTCAGATAAAAATATGTGTTGGCAGAAGCATATGAGAACTCAGGATTGGCATAGCATGAGCTGATATACAAAGCAGACTTTAAGATATGTCCAGACGTCTGTACAGCATTAGCTTTGCTTGGTTATGATCAGTGTCATTCTCATTTTAATGATTATAATCTCTCCACACACAAAGCCTAAAAAAATGCACATTGTGGTGAAGTTATAAAATTTGATTTCTTATTTGAGAAGGACAAAGGAGCCTTTTCCAGCTTGTGCAGAGTTGTTGTTATGATGGGTTGGTCGGTCTGAGAGTTTGTTGTTGGGATATTTGGGGTGGGGGAAATGTGGCTTTTTCAGGGTTTCTTTGCAATGGTCCCCAGCAGTTGGCCATTCAAAATGTGTAAACTGCAACACGCATAAAGGTCAATTGGATTAAGCAGAGGTAAGATGTTTCATGAAAACCATTCAATTTGTTACCGGTGTGCTAGCTTCCTGTCACCTGGATGTCAGCATCTGATTTGGGTAGGATAATTTATAGAGAACCTCTCTCCATGTTCACAGAAGGGTGAAGTGAACACTTTCATTCGTAGTTGAAAAAAGGTTTTAGATGTAAATAAAAATATCAGACTAAAGTAAAATATGGAGTGTTTCATGACAAGGGGCAGGTCAAATAAAAGCCTTTCCTTTAGAAGGGCTCTTTGCTTGCAGCTTGTTTCTGTAGGACTTCAGCATTTTGGTTTCCTGGAAGTAGAATCTACGAAATACCACATTTCAGTTCCTTAGACATGGAAGCCTGTCTTTTCCTTAGTCTCTCAAGAGCACTGTTTGCTAACTGATTTAAAAAATTAAATCTGAGGGGAGATGTATATATTTTATATGCAAACATTGTTAGGTTTGGGGTCAGGACACAGAAGCACCAATTTCAGATAATTTTGGTCTTGGTGGTTTTGGCTGGAATTAATAATCAGACATTATGAAATGCTTAAAAATATGATATCCGTATTCCTAAACTGGCCAGACAAATAAACATGGTTTCAAGCACATATTCCACTCCTCCTGTCTCTATCCCTAACAGGCCTGTGGTTTCTTTCTTCCTGAGTCCAGTAAAAAAGTATTCATTTATAGAGAGAGCTCTGATGATGGAAATTTGGCATTTTGGGGAGCGCGGGCGGGGAGAATGTGGGGGGAGGGGAGCCACCGGAAGAATGGAAACCATAACATCTCAATTCTGATGAACTGGATAAACCGGTTTCCAAATTTGTCCCTCCCTTCTGGGTTTCCTTAGAACCACAATTCTCCAGAGATCTGAGAGGTTAATGAGTGCCTGGTCTGTAACCCAGAAAATAGGTTTCTGGGCAACATAAAATCTTTTGCTTCAAGGAACTGACAAATCAGTACAGACCCATTGGAAAACATCTGGAATCATGAGAGATGCCATCTTGTCTTGGAAAGGTGACATTTGGTGAAGTTTCATGAAATATTGAGTAGATATTCAAGAGCAGGGTCTGTTGGAGTTTTCAGTCAGAAGTAGGAGGATGCTGTCACTGTTTCAGTTCTAGCATCACCTTTGTTGCCTCCAGTGACTGTTGCTAAGCACCTGTATATTCAAGTAACATCTAGCATAATAGGTTTCTGAGTGTTAGTCTGTATCAGCAAAAACAACGAGGAGTCCTTGTGTCACCTTAGAGACTAAAAAATGTATTTGGAAATAAGATTTCATGGGCTAAAAACCACTTCATCAGATGCATGGAGTGAAAAATACAGTAAGTAATATATATATATATATAGTGATAGAGGAGGGTCAGGGAGCTGCGGTAGAGTGCTTGAGGGGAGATATGTAAGCTCAGAGCTAATTGAGGCGTGGCTCCCTGTGGACTAGGGAAGGTTGCAGGTTGATTGGAACACCTGCAATCAATTAAGGCCTTGCTAAGAACCTAATAAAACCCCCTGCTTCAGGCAGACAGGGGAGGAGGATAGGAGTTGGAGCAGTGAGCAGTTTGGAAGAGTTGGAGCTGTGAGCAGTTTGGAGGAGTTGGAGCAGTGAGCAGTTTGGAGGAGTTGGAGCAGTGAACAGTTGGAGGAGAGTTTGGAACCAAGACCACCCAGACCCTAGGTAAAGAGACACTTGACCTGTGTAGAGAGAGGGCAGGGAAGCCCCACAAACTGAAGGGTAGGAGAGGGAAGTAGCCCAGGGGAAGGAATAGCTACTTCAGGTAGTTTACCGCTATCCTCAGGGCCCCTGGGCTGGGACCCAGAGTAGAGGGCGGGCCCGGGTCCCTCCCTCTCCACTCCCCCTCCTCTAGGATACTAGTGGGGCAGTTGATACCCTATCGAGGGCAAGAAATAGCTCCCTGAACCCCCCACAAGAAGAGAAAGCGCGGGACCCATCATAACAGTGCCAGCAATTTGCCACAATAAACACATATATTGCAGCCCATGAAAAGATGGTAATTGTCTTAACAAGTGTGGGGGCGAGGGTGTCAGTGCTAAGGAGGCCAATTCAGTCAAGGTGGGAATGCCCTATTCTCAACAGTTGACAAGAAGGGGTGAATATCAACAGAGGGAAAATTACTTTTTTTTAGTGCTGTAGTATATGTACTGCTTACTGTATTTTTCATTCCATGCATCTAGCGTAATGAGTATATTGCTCCCGCTATACATTCATGCCTATATAACTCCTGTATTGTATACTCCTGTAACTTGAGCATTAGAGAGAGACTATATCCCTAAAAGAATTTTCAGTCCAACAGTTGTGCAGTTTTTGTTTTGCTTTTAATAGCCCTGGTACAGCAAATGGTAGCCACTGCCCTGGGACCCAAGCAGATCTAACGGAAAATGGTGAATAGCAGTTCAGTCAGGATAAAGCTGTCAAATTTGTTACTTCAGATTCAGTAATTTTAAGTATTTGTCATGAGGCCAAGTAATATATATACATGTAATGAATTCATGCAACTCAAGGATCTGAGCGCCAAAGCAGAATATATCTAATCTTGAATTCCTAAAGTGAAAATTTCAATCCCAGCTCTGTTATTTTTAAGGATTTTGTGAGGGAGAATGGTAGAGCTTGTTGCACCTGTTCTGTTCAATAGGTAGCCATAATCGAGGTAGTTAAAGATCAGGAGGCAATGCAATGTCTTATTTCAGGAATAGTTAGAGAAAGATAATCCTTCCTCATTTATCAGTTACTTTACTTTTGGACAACACGGGTCTAGTTGTGGCATTTACAGGGCACCAAAGCATTATGCTAGAGGAGGTTGAATAGTTGAGAACTGTTTTGTGAGGGCTATGAAAATTTATTGTAGAAATGCTGGTTCTCTCCAACAAGTTAGGTCACTTGATAGACAGGTGCTGGAAAGGAACCTAATTACTTAGATGTTGATATCAAGGTGCAAGGAAATGCAGGCTAGTAGTCAAGAAAAAAATATTTGGGGTACAAAGTACCATAGAAAGCTGAAATTCAGGACAGAAGTATTACTAGATACACACTTAGGATCAGTCAGATAGATAACTAAAGTATTCCCATGAATGGACAAGAAGACTTCAGAAACGAGTGAAAGTTCATTAGGAACTTTTTGGGTTAGTGAAGTCTTGCACTGCTAGAAGGGGCTCAGTCTAAACCAGGGATCGGCAACCTTGGCACGCGGCCTCCCCCAGGGTAAGCACCCCTGGCGGCCCCGGCCAGTTTGTTTACCTGCTGCGTCCACAGGTTTGTCCAATCGCAGCTCCCACTCGCCACGGTTCGCTGCTCTGGTCCAGTGGGGGCTGTGGGAAGCATGCCAGATTGTTGCCAGTGAATACAGAAATTTGTGGAATAATTTAAAACTAGGATTTGAAGGAAAGCCATTAGGTGTAGAGGGCAGCTCAGGCTGGACAGAAATACTAGTATGTCTGTAGATGTAATGAGGAACAAAAGAATTTATCTTGTTTCAAGTCCAAAGGCAGTTGAGGGTCAAGTGGTTTAGATTTCAGCTGAATGAACCTATTAACAATAGATGTACTGTAATCAGGAAGACATTTGTGCATTTAATTCATTAAATGAAAGCTTAAATACAATACTGGAATGTTTGACTTGTCAAGAAGACCTGAATAATTGGTGTCTTCCAGAAGTGAACTAAGGTTAAAAAATAAATTAACAAGGGAGAGGGGAAAGAGTTGCATTATACACAAGGAAGACCATCATTTCATGAGTAAAATCTGTTTAGTTATAAATCACAGGTGCTTGAAGCACAAAAAGTAAAAGTATTTTACTTGGATCAGAATAAGGAGCATAACGTGTCTAAAGAGATGAAAAGTTTTAAAATATACTGGAATAGTAAAACTGGAAGATTTGTAACTGTTGTTAACTAGCTGAATGGCATGTTGAGACATGAATTCTTAAAGCAAATTATTGGTATCATAAACAACTGCTTGTTGAGCAGTTTCTTTTAGAGTCTCATAGAGCAAGGTGGAGTTAAATTTTGGTAGTGCGTGTTGCAGTTCAACACTGAGCACCGAACAATCGTTAGGTTTCAAATTCAGTAAAGAAGGAGACTCCATTTTGGAAACACAAGTGCAGTAAGTCACCAGGATTGGATGGTTTTCATCTAAAGTTCAAAAGGAAAAGTGCAGAATAGTGGCGATACAGATAAAGGTTTTAGAGCAATGTTTTATGGAATCCCTTCCATTCTGTTTTTTACTCCCTTTTAACTTTTTCAAAATCTCCTTCAACATGAAAACCAACATGTTTAGATTCAGTCTAGAGAGAACTATTAAAATACTTGAAACTAACCACTCTAGCCATTTTTGGAATGATTTAGAAAATATAGAATATTTAGGAAATGTAGTGTGTGTGTGTGTGTGTGTGTGTGGATAGATAGATAGATAGAAAATATAACTTTTTTGACTCTTAAAAAAATTAGATTTGAGGATACCATTAATGCAAATGGCTAGCTTTCAAATATTAAAACTTGTGGTATACTTACTGTTTAATGGGATATAGTACAGACATTGGTTTGAAGAAAATTTTGTTCAAAAATAAAATTTAAGATTTCCTTGCAAACTGAATATGCTTTTGTTTATGCTCTGAAAGCAAATTGGTAGTACATCATAGTCACCAGTTAACTGGTTATGCATCAGAGAATTGGATATAAATCTGTAATGGAGAAAGGATGACACAGCACCAGGTGGTGTACAAATGTAATCCCCATAGCAGGTTTAGTCTCCATCAACAACTTCAGTATATTGCAAAGAGCGCCAAAGTATGTTCTGTAGATGCTTCTATCTACTCTCATGCAGGGGTCTACAAACTTTTTGAGATGAAGGCCATATTAGATTTTTGAAGGGGCTTCACGGGCTGCTGCCATGCCCCGCCCTTTTGCTCCTCCAGCCACGCCACTGCCACGCCCCTGCCACCCACACCTTTGCTCCTCTGGCTGCGCCGCAGGGGCACTCACCTCTTTGCTACTCCAGCCACGGCACTGCTGTGACTCCCCCCCTTGCTCCTCCAGCCCCACCACGGAGGCACTCACCTCTCCGCACATGGGGCTGCCGGCAGCAGCTTGCACGGGAGGGACAGCGGCAGCTTCTCCACGTGCCTGCTCAGCTGGGGCTCAGGGGCCAGACAAATCGACACTGTGGGCCGGATCCGGCCCCCGGGCCATAGTTTGGAGACTCCCTGCTTTAGTACATTGTAATTTCTAGTACAGAATACCCAGTTACAACAGACACAGATTAGTGTTTTGTGTTCACAAGTGCATGGATTAAAATTAGCTCCTGCTCTTGCCATTCTCAAGCTCTCTGCCTGCAGGAGAGAAAGCTCACTAACTCCTTTGCCAATGGCCTATGGAAAGGCAGTAGATTATGTCCTTTCGGCTGTTTATCTCATTGTGAGGGATTGTTCCTCTCTTGGGAATACAAAATGTATTGGAAATTGTTTTGGTGCATTATTCCACATAGCACTTGGGGCATTGTTCTTCAAGCTTTTCAGACTGAGGACTGACTATCTTATTTCAAAAGGCTCCATCAGTACTTAGCATCTCAGTCACTGCCCTGTTCTTTTTCACTGCTCAGATAGTGCAAAGGGAGTATTGTAAATGTGTAGCACAAAAAAAATGGGTGCAGAGAGAAATTCTCATTGGACTAGTTGAGAACTAGTGCATGTTACCAAAAATTAGTATAAAGTGAAATATCAGATTGTTTTCATTTTGGATCTACACTATAGGACTTTGGCTCCAAGAAACTTAACACTCAACATTGGAAATGATGGACTCATAAGCTTTGATTTTAAAACAAAAGATTCTGCCATTTTCCCTGCAGAAATAGCAGAATGTGTAACTTGGTCTCAAGGAAGATCGTGAGAGGTGGCAACATGTCACCTCAGGCAAATCAAGGATGGGATGGGGGACACATCTGGAGGTCCACGGGAAAGGAGGGAATCTTTCCAAGTCCTTTGTTCTCACCTAGTCCACCATACTTGTGAACCTCCTGGTATTTGAATCTCCATTTACCTAAGGAGGATTCTCAGTGCAACCCAAAATGCTTCCTTAAGTCTCATTTACATTTTTCAGTGTATCTTAACAGTGGCAGAATTAAGGTACTTTGGGTGCCTTGCTTAAGAAGTGCAACCCTAACTCTGCCATTTCCTGGTTTTCTAATATTTGAGGGTTTTTTAAAAGCTAACTTTATTCTAATGCACGTATTGAGTAGTTCGTGAAATATGACAGCAATATTATCTCTAGGCTTTTTGTCTAATAGATGTTGTGATAGAGGAGGGTCAGGGAGCTGCGGTAGAGTGCTTGAGGGAGATATGTAAGCTCAGAGCTAATTGAGGCATGGCTCCCTGTGGACTAGGGAAGCTGGTGGCAGGTTGATTGGAACACCTACAATCAATTAAGGCCCTGTTAAGAACCTAATAAAACCTCCTGCTTCAGGCAGACAGGGGAGGAAGAAAGGGGTTGGAGCAGTGAGCAGTTTGGAGGAGTTGGAGCAGTGAGCAGTTTGGAGGAGAGTTTGGAACCAAGAGAGGGAAGTAGCCCAGGGGAAGGAATAGCTAATTCAGATGGTTCACTGCTATCCTCAGGGCCCCTGGGCTGGGACCCAGAGTAGAGGGCGGGCCCAGGTCCCTCCCTCTCCACTCCCCTCCCGTAGGCTACTAGTGGGGCAGTTAATACCCTGTTCAGGGGCAAGAAAAGGTGCCCTGAACCCCTCACAAGAAGAGAGAGCGCGGGACCCACCATAATAGTGCCGGCAATTTGCCACACCTGGTGTCAGGACTGGTATTCACGCGCTGGGGACTTAAACCAGGGTCAGCCAAAACCTTCCTGTCCCTAAGATGGATGACGTAGTCAAGGCCCTACTACAAGCCACTGCGGCCCAGCAGGAGGCTACCCGAGTCCAAGCAACCGCCCAACAGGAGGCGATACAGGTGCAGCAAGAGACTAATCGTTTATTGATGACTCTGGCTGCCCAGGACCGAGCCCTGCTGCAGGAACTAATGAACCAGGTGAAGGCCCTTACAGAGAGGAGCCGTGGGTATGATGGGATGCGGACCATACGGGCCAGCTACTGTATGCAGAAAATGACCAAGGAGGATGATGTGGAGGTATACCTCCTGGCTTTTGAAAGGACAGCCCTGCAGGAGACCTGGCCCTGAGGCCAGTGGTCAAGCATTCTCGCCCCATTTTTGTGCAGGGAAGCCCAGAAGGCCTACTATGGTATGACCGCAGAGGAGGCAACAGATTACCCACAACTGAAGGCTGAGATCCTGACCAGGGCAGGGGTAACGACAGCCCTGCGAGCCCAGAGGTTCCATGAGGGGCAGTACTGTGACGACAAGACACCACGCTCACAGCTATTTGACCTAATTCACCTAGCCCAGAAGTGGTTACGCCCGGAGGCTCTCAGCTCAGAGAAAATGATGGAGCTCCTGGTGTTGGACCACTGGACGAGGGGACTACCCCCAGGCCTCCGAGCCTGGGTAGGCCAGAATGACCCCTCCACCTATGATGAACTGATCACCCTTGTCGAGAGACAACTGGCAGCCCGTGAATTGTTCGAAACCCCGGGCAGTGGAACACAGCGTTTCAGGAAACCAGTCTCAGCCCCAAGGACCCGGGTCACTGAGAACTCCAAGAAAACCATAACTGAAAGAACAGGCCCCAAGGAGCGGCCTGAGGGTCCAGGGACAGAGAACTGGGGGAGCAAGTCAGAGGGTCTAAGACAGAGGGCAACCTCCAGGATGAGATATCGCTGCTATGAGTATGGGGAGTTGGGGCATATAGCAGCCCTGTGCCCCAATAGGGAGGAGCCCATGCAATGTAATCTGGGGGATCCCGGGGACCAGTGTGGCCTAATCAGCCTGGTGGGGGTCGCAACAGCCCCACATGAGTACACTAGGCCATTAAAAATAAGCGGCATCCAGATGATAGCTTTGGTGGACTCTGTCAGTGCTGTCACATTAATCTTGGGGAAGTTAGTGGGGCAAGACCAACTGTGCCGGGCCAAAACCACCAGGGTGACATGTGTCCACAGCACAGTACATTTTTACCCCACAATTGCAATATGGATTGAGATCCAGGGAAACACTACCAAGATGACTGCAGGGGTGGTCCCCAAGCTCCCCTACCCGGTCTTAACTGGCAGAGACTTTCCTGGATTTGAGAGCTTACTTTCCCCCATTGAGTTAGGGGAGGGAAGTAAACCCCTAGCAGAGTTTGAGGCACCCATGGATGACCCTACCTCAATTTTTGCTGGGTTTTCCCCAGAGTTATTTTCACCCCCTGGGAAGTCCCGGAAATGTAGACAGCAGAGGAGGGTAGATAAATGATTGGGAACCAGGATTTTGGCGGTAAAGCAGAGAGCTGCCCTGGTTGAGAGGAGGCATCCGCAAGGTGGTACGGACCATCATCCTGGACTCCACTACACGGTATCTCTAAGCCATTCCTCTAAGAAACCCCACGTCCAAGGCAATTGCAAAGGAACTGGTGCAGGTTTTTGCTAGGGTAGACATCCCTAAGGAGATCCTGACAGACCAAGGGACTCCCTTTATGTCTAGAGTGATGAAAGACTTATGCACCCTGCTACACATCCAAGCCTTGCGGACTTTGGTCTATCATCCCCAAACAGATGGTCTGGTCGAGCGTTTTAACCGTACTCTCAAGAGCATGATCTGAAAGGTAGTGGCCCAAGATGGAAAAGACTAAGATACCCTCCTACTCTACTTGATGTTCGCAGTGCGAGAAGTTCCCCAAGCATCCACCGGTTTTTCCTCATTTGAGCTATTGTATGGACGCCACCCACGTGGCATATTAGATATTGCGAAGGAAGAATGGGAGGAACAACCCAACCCGGAAGAGAACGTCATTGCACATGTAGCCCAGATGAGAGAGCGAATAGCCCAAGTAACCCCCATAGTACGAGAGCATTTAGAGAAAGCACAAGAAGCACAACAAACCTACTATAATCGTCAAGTGAAAACAAGGAAATTTCAACCAGGTGAACGGGTGCTGGTGCTGGTACCAACAATAGAAAGTAAGCTGCTGGCCAGTTGGCATGGACCTTATGAGATAGTGGAAGCCATTGAGAAAGTGAATTATAAGGTGAGACAGCCAGATCACCGAAGGCCAGAGCAGATATGCCACATCAACATACTGAAACCCTGGATCGATCGGGAGATGTGCCTGGCCATCCTGCCAGCTCTGTCCCAGGCAGATGGCCCACAAGAGCAGGTAAAGATATCCCCTGAATTAGTCTCAGAGCAGCGAACAGATGTCGTTGAGATGATCCAGAGGAACCAAAACGTGTTTTCCACAAAACCAGGCTGGACAATGCTTATCCAACATCACATCATCACCCGTCCTGGAGCAAGGGTGACGATGAAACCATTTTGCATACCAGAGACAAAAAGAGAGGAAATTAGGGCAGAAGTAAGAAAGATGGTGGAACTTGGGGTGATTGAAGAATCACACAGCCAGTGGTCCAGCCCTATTGTCTTGGTCCCTAAGCCTGATGGCAGCCAAAGATTTTGTAATGACTTTTGAAAGTTAAACAAGGTATCCCAGTTTGATGCCTACCCAATACCACATATTGATGAGTTGGTGGATCAGTTAGGCAAGGCCCGATACTTAACCACGTTGGACTTGACAAAAGGCTACTGGAAGATCTCCCTGGCTGAGGATGCCAAAGAAAAAAACTGCTTTCTCTACACCTGATGGCCTTTTCCAATATACAGTCCTCCCTTTTGGACTCCATGGGGCCCCCACGACTTTCCAATGGTTGATGGACAGATTACTTCAACCCCATACCAAGTATGCTGCTGCCTATTTAGATGATGTGGTAATCCATAGTCCTGACTGGGAGACGCACCTGGGGAAAGTGGAAGCAGTACTGGATACTCTTAGACAGGATGGTCTCACTGCTAACCCATCCAAATGTTCAGCAGGGTTAGCTGGGGCCAGATACCTTGGCTATGTAGTCCGTAGGGGCCTGGTGAAGCCCCAGTGGAACAAAGTAAAGACAATACAGGATTGGCCTTGCCCGATCCGCAAGAAGCAAGTCAGAGCATTCTTAGGGATAGTGGGGTACTATCGCCGGTTCATCCCTCACTTCGCCACAAGGACAGCGCCTCTAACAGACCTGATAAGAGCTCGGGGCCCAGGGATAGTTAAGTGGACCGAGGTGGCAGAAGATGCTTTCACCGACCTAAGGACTGCCTTTTGTAGCCGTCCAGTGCTCATAGCCCCAGATTTCAAAAAGGAATTCATCCTACAAACAGATGCCTCGGAGTTAGGACTTGAGGCCGTCCTTTCGCAGATGGTGGGGGATGACGAGCATCCAATCTTTTACCTTAGTCGAAAGCTCCTGCCCAGGGAACAACGGTACGCCATAGTAGAAAAAGAATGCCTAGCAGTTAAGTGGGCCATGGAGATTCTACGGTACTACCTGCTTGGGCGACAGTTCACCCTAGTAACAGACCATGCCCCATTCCAAAGGATGCACACAAACAAGGAGAGGAATTCACGAGTGACTAGATGGTTTCTATCCCTGCAACCTTTCCACTTCCTGATACAGCATAGGGCCAGAAGCCAACACGGCAGTGCAGACAGCCTGTCACAACAACACTGTCTCTCGTCCCAAGTAGCTCAACTCCATGGTGTTGAGCAAGGGGGCGGGGGGAATATGTGATAGAGGAGGGTCAAGGAGCTGCAGTAGAGTGCTTGAGGGGAGATATGTAAGCTCAGAGCTAATTGAGGCGTGGCTCCCTGGACTAGGGAAGCTGGTGGCAGGTTGATTCGAACACCTGCAATCAGTTAAGGCCCTGTTCAGAACCTAATAAAATCCCCTGTTTCAGGCAGACAGGGGAGGAGGAAAGGAGTTGGAGCAGAGAGCAGTTTGGAGGAGCTGGAGCAGTGAGCAGTTTGGAGGAGTTGGAGCAGAGAGCAGTTTGGAGGAGAGTTTGGAACCAAGACCACCCAGACCCTAGGTAAAGAGACACTTGGCTTGTGTAGAGAGAGGGCAGGAAGCCCCAAAAGCTGAAGGGTAGGAAAAGGAAGTAGCCCAGGGGAAGGAATAGCTAATTCAGGTGGTTCACCACTATCCTCAGGGCCCCTGGGCTGGGACCCAGAGTAGAGGGCGGGCCCGGGTCCCTCCCTCTCCACTCCCCCTCCTCTAGGATACTAGTGGGGCAGTTGATACCCTATCGAGGGCAAGAAATAGCTCCCTGAACCCCCCACAAGAAGAGAAAGCGTGGGACCCACCATAATAGTGCCAGCAATTTGCCACAATGTGTAAAAAAGTCTGAATATTTTTATTGTTTTTAATGTTTGTACTACTGCACATCAAGATAATGAGGGTAAGCAAAAATTTTAAACTTTTTAATGAAGAATGCTTTGCCGGGATCATAAAATAATGTCTGTTTCTCATATATACACATATGAATGGTTTGGGTTTATTATTAAAGAGTGCAGGTGTAGATACCAACAAGATTTGCTCAATCCAGACCATGCACTTCAAAGAAATCAGAGAAATTGTTAACAGTTTCCATCACATCCTGAGCCTTTCTGGTGGTATCAAGAGTCTTATAAAAAAAGAAACTCATCTTTGAAGTCTCCCTCAACCATTCATCCAATTGTATGGCAAACAATGGAGACTTCTTTATTTCATCTACTTGTTCAATGACATTCAGTGATATCTCATTTATCCGTCTCGATATTGTGTCATTAGAGACAGATAAACATTCAGCTTCCTTGCTGCTTCCTCACCAAGAACTAGCCGCATCATCTCTTTTGCACAGGGGAACACAAGTTGCTCTACAATGGTATCTTTTTGGCCTGTGCAACTTTATATGCAACAGTGTAGGAAGTGGTCACTGCATTGCTTGTATTTTTGTAGAATGCACCTGTTGAATCGAGGCACTGTCATTTCAGACCTCATCACCACCACTCAAAATAATCTTCATCCTTTTGCAACAAGTTTGGATGACACTTTTCAAGATGGAGTTTCAGCTTAGCCGGCTTCATTGAATCATTCTCCAAGACTTTGAAACAAATAACACATTGTGGCAAATCCATGCCTTCTTTTTCTTGACAAGTGAAGCCAAATTTGATGTAGTCCTTTGAATACTTGTGCTTGGCATTCTTTCCTGTCATTGCCATTATCTCAGATCTGTGGGGTTACAACGAAATTTTAATTTTTTGAATGGATGATTTATTTTGGGAGATGTATAGTAATTATAAATCACTCATATTGATGTCCCAAAATAAGTTGTTTGACGGTAAAAATTGGAACTACAATATAATATCTATCTAACTCTCATTGCACATATTACATAGGTTACGAAAAAATAAACTATGGTGGTTAGTTTGTATCTCTTGTATTTGGTTGAGTAAAAACATATTTTAGGGTTATTTTTTCACAGGTAATATTTTATTAACCTGAGATACCAGAGCTAAAGTATTATTTATTTTGGGAGTAGACCATTTAATTTAGTACTGTCAAAACCAAAATTACTTTCACACCAACCTGATAAATTCAACTGATGTAAATATAAAAGTTTGTGTCTCACCCCTTGCGTTAAAATCCCCATACAAAAAAGCCCCAAACGAAATAAAAAGTGTGTAATAAACTAATGAACATAAAGTTGAAAATTGTGTGCAAACTTACATTTTACAACAGAAATTATAAACAAACTAAAAGAGCACATTTATCACAGAATAACATGACAACCACTCAGCACGACGGTGGGAGCTACACTGACACTCAGAGCCTTAGACGGAAGTTTCTGGCAACACAACGCGGTCGCGTACTAGATGACACTATGGATGACACACTGCGTGCTTGTGAACACGGTGTAAAAGAGCCTAAAGGCAGCACCTGCTCTCACTATCTGACTTTGGACAATATTCATGTGGACCATCGAAAAAGTCACTATGGACCACCAGTGGTCCATGATCAATCAGTTGAGAACCACGGCCTAGAGAAAGGGCATGTTACTATAACATTTACAAAGGCTAAGCTTGAGAGAACAGACTTGACATTTAGAAAGGGTGAGTGAATTCCTGACAGATGCTTATTCATCTGCTCCATTTGCTTTTACTCTGTAATTTGCTTTATAACATATTTAAATACTATTTATATTTATAAAATATAAATATAAATATTTAACATGTTCTGGTGAGACCAATTCACCTTCTCCCACCTTGTGGAATATCCTTAAAAAGTATAATACTATTTTTTCGTAGCGTATGTAATGTGTGCAGTGAGAGTTAGATAGATATTATATTGTAGTTCCAATTTTTGCCACTGGACAACTTATTTTGGGACATCAATATGAGTGATTTATAATTACCATACATCTCCCAAAATAAATCGTCCATTCCAAAAATCAAAATTGCTTTGTAACCCCACAGATCTGAGATAATGGCAATGACAGGAAGGAATGCCAAGTGCAAGTATTAGAAGGACTACATCAGATATTTAATTCTGCCTTTTGGAATTGTTTAAAAATACTCTGCAGTATTTAAGACTCTTCCTGGAGTAATTTTGTGTGGAGTAAACCCTGTTTATTCCAGAAATAGGCAGCATCTCAGGTATCCCAGTACTGGATAACTATACGTTTAGGTTTTTATTTGCAGAAAGCCATTAAGAACCTTGACACCTTTTGACAGGTGAAGTAGTGCTTTCTACATCTTAGTATCACTCTCTGATCAGTAAGAACTATTATCCTCTAGACCAGGGGTGGGAAAACTTTTTGGCCTGAGGGCCACATTGGGTGTGCAAAATTATATGGAGGGCCGGGTAGGGAAGGCCCCGCTCCCAGTCCGGCCCTTTCCCACTTTCCGCCCCTGACTACCCCCTCAGAATCTCTGACCCATCCAACCCCCAACACCTTGTCCCCTGACTGCCCCTTCCAGAGACCCCGCATCCCTAACCAACCCCCAGGACTCCATCCCCTATCCAATTCCCCTGGTCCCTGTCCTCTGACTGTCCCGACCCCTATCCACCCTCTCACCCCCTAACAACTCCCCCCCCCAGAACCCAACCCCCTATCCAACCCACCGTGCTCCCTCACTGCCCCCTGCAGACCCCCCGCCCAAACCACCACCCTGGAAACCACCCCCCCAGCCTCCCTCCGCCCCCTTACCATGGCTGCTAGGTGCGGCTCTGGGGAAGGGGGGGCAGCGCGCAGCCCCGGCCCCTGGAGTGCTGCCTGCGCGCCACAGCTCCGGGGGAGGGGTCAGCATGCAGCCCTGGCCCCTGGAGTGCTTTCCCAAGTGGCGCGGCTCTGGGGATTGGGGCAGCGTGCAGCCCCGGCCCCTGGAGTGCTTCCCCGCATGGCGCAGCTCCTGGGGAGGGGGCAGCACGCAGCCCCGGCTCCTGGAATGCTGCCCCCGGAATGGGTCCGGGGGACAGGGGAGCGCGCATCCCTGGTTGCAGTGCTACGCGGCATGGCTCTGGGGGAGAGGCAGTGGCAGCCTCCCCGGCCGGGGGTCAGATGGGACGGGCCCGTGGGCTGGATCCGGCCCATGGGCCGTAGTTTGCCCACCCCTGCTCTAGACAATCCTTCTGTTCTCAAATTTGACTGTAAAAGTGCTGGTTGTTTGGGGCAGATGAGACCAGCTAGATGCACTCCGCTGTCCAGCTGGCAAGGAAATGCATTGGTGCCCGTTATAACAGGCAAGAGATTAAACACTGTGAAGATAATACTGCTGACTCTGTGCCAGCAATCTCAACCACTAGTTATTCCTTGCAAGTGTGTGGGTTTTTTAAGATTAGTATCTTAGTTCAAAACCCTTTTCTGAAAACTGTCAGAGAGATTAATGTGACTGTTGACAACATACTGAGACTCCTGTGAGAGAATTCTTCTGAGAATTGAAAACATTAAGGGCTAGGTTTAAGCAAAACAATAGAAATACTTTAAGGGAAAAAACAGCTCTTTACATTTTGGTGTTTTATTTCATGGGCTCAAAAGATGGTAATATATTTGCATGTTACCATCATCTGTTTTTTCTGGTTTTTTAAACCTTATTTCATTTGCTGTTCTGAAACCTCTCCCTGACTGGTCCCTTCTGGAGAATAAAAATATCCATTCTGCTGCAGTGAATTCTGTACTTTCATTGCTGAAGAAAGCTGTTGCCCTGCTTTTCACTGGCTGTGACTGATGGGGGCAGTGAGGGAGTGTTCATTGTGCAGCTCACATGAAGGTTGGTGAAGCTAGAGGGTGGAAGAGTTTCATTTAATCATCACTTGATCATTACCTGTTAGGTTCACTCACTCCGGAGCACCTAGCATTGGCCACTGTTGGTAGACAGGATACTGGGCTGGATGGACCTTTGGTCTGACCCAATATAGCCATTCTTATGTTCATTTTCTATGATAATGAATGGTTCAATATTTACTCTAAAACTTCTATCATAATGGATTTGCCCATGGTAGTAAACCTAAACATTCCCTTTGTTGGTTGTGCTTTTACATTTTTTCTGTGTCTTGCTTATCAAGCTTTCCACACCCCTCCCCCAACTTTATTTTGTCCTTTCTTTAGAAATAATCCTATTCTGCATTTTACCAGTGCTTTCCCTATTAGATTTCCCTCTTGGCAAACACTTGTACACTTTAGGATATATGGAAACACTTTATTCTTTTTGTGAAGTGTTGTACAAATGTTAACTGGAGATAAGACTCGGACTAGAAATCTGTGCCCCGTGTATGGAAAAACTGATGGATAAAAGTCTGCAAAGTACTGCAAGTCAGCATCAGTCCTTTCAGCTTCTCTGGAAAACTGTTGACCATGTAGCTGCAAGAAAAGAACTTACTGAATCTGTTAGTGTCTGCTTCTTTTCTGAATTCTTAACTCTCCAGAGATAATTAAATTTCATTAATAAACTCAGTTTGGGTAATACATTTTTTATTGTATTTCCACACAAAAACACATGAATTTAGAGTCCAGACTGAGAGAGAGAGAGAAAGCAAGGAAAAAAGTGGATAAGTCATTCAATACTCCATTTATAGTCAACTCATCAGTTCTCTTCTCATCCATGACTCCCTTCTTTCTGTGGGGAAATGGTCCACAATCTGCACCCTCATCCTGAACAACTATATGGCACCCTTGAACCCCAACCGTGTTTTATTTGTTACACGTTTGTTTTCATTCATATATAGTTAGCGTGGATTTCATAAATTACATTATACATAGATTTTTTTTTTTACTGATGTGTTGAAGAACAGTAACTCCTTACTTAAAGTTGTCCCACTTAACGTTGTTACGTTGCAGATCAATCAGGGAACATGCTCATTTAATGGTGTGCAATGCTCCCTTCTAATGTCGTTTGACAGCTGCCTGCTTTGTCCACTGCTTGCAGGAAGAGCAGATCATTGAAGATAGCTGGTGGGGGCTTGGAAGAGAGTGGACTGGCAGCACCCCATCAGCTCCCCTAAGTTCCCTGTGTGACAGCAGCCCAGCAGGTTATCAATTGCTGGCAGTTCAGCTGTCCCTCCCCCCACTGCCATGTGCTGTTCCTGCCCTCTGCCTTGGAGCTGCTCCTGGGAGCATCCTGCTTGCTGTGCAGAAGGGGGAAAGGGGACGGCTAATATTAGGGTGGCCTCCTGCACTGCGCTTACCTCTTCTCCATATAGACCAGGGTGGGGACATGGGCAGAAACTGAGAGAGCTTGGGACAGCAGCTGCTGTCTCAATTTCCTGATTGAATTAAAAAGCCAATGTACTTAAGAATGGGGTCAACTTACTTAAAGGGGCAATGCACGTTGCTCTCTCTCTCTCCCACACACAGGGGGTGTGTGTCTGTCTGCCATGTCGTCTTCCCTCCCTTAGTGTCTTCTGTTGGTCCTGTCCATCTTTTGGGTCATTTTCATGACTTTTCATTATTCTAATGTCTAAAAATCCAATTTTTAACTCTGCTTTTTCAGTGTTTTGCTGAGGTCCACAGTTCATATACAGATTGGTATTCTGCATGAGTAAATCAAATGAGCAATGCAACATCTATAAATCATTTGTTTTCTTCCTGAATAATTGGCCCTAATTTATTTGAGATTCTAATATTTACTCCAAGCAGGTGCCCGTACTATTGAAGATCAGGAACATCTTTGAATTCTATATCAAAAATAGATGGACCTTGGGGTCAAACATAGACTGCCGGGGAAGAGCTGAAGACCTGATCCAAAGCCCATTCAAGTTAATGGAAAGATGCTCATTGACTTGAATGGGCTTTGGATCATCACCTAAAAAAACAAATCTTAACTAAAATGTCATCAGATCCCTTTCAGTTAGAAGAAGCAGGACTTCTCCTCCAATGCAATGCAAGAAACTCAAAATCTAACTATCCTGTATTATTATAGCCCATCTTGTTTGTTTAATGTAAATGCCTATTATTTCATCTTATAATTATTCCCATGCCTATGACCAATTAAACTATTGGTCATAGGCATGATACCTAGGTATTATGTAGTACACCAAACCAAAAAAAAGTCTTAATACTGTTTGATCTAACTGAATTGAGATGCAGGACATTATAATAATGTTCATTATTATAGACGCAATGTATAACTGCATAAATGTATGTATGTGGTTTTTATTTTTAGAATCAAATATATCTTTTGTCGTGACTTCAGTTTTTAATAGTTGAGGCAATCCTGATCTGTGCACTGACTGAAAAAAAAGTTGAGAGAAGGAAGGACATCTTTTAATGTTTAAGAAAAAGCATTTCCTTAGAATAATAATTAAAAAAATCTGGTGTGTAACAGAATCCTGTCTGTGCCTGAAACAGTTGCTTTTCTTGAAATTGGCTTCATTGATGCATCTGTCTTCAGTTGTTTTCTCCCCCGCCCCAGCAAGCATGAGGGTTGTTGGTAATTGAGTTCTGACATGTCAAATGATTTTAATGAACTTTTATTGGGGTGGGAGAGGGAGTAAGAAGAATGTGTAGGGTAAAGGTAATAAGGAATTACTGTCTCTTTACATTAAGGAAAATGAACAGAGGTTAGCATAAATATCCTTCTAACATGTTAGTCCTATCTGGTAAGTGGTGCTTGCTTTTGTTGGGATTTTGTGGTTCCCAGTAAGTCAGAGGCCAGGCAGAATCAAGGGTTTTTGATATTTTACTCAATTCAATTTGATTCAATTCAATACAATGTGCACATGGAGCGAGAGCCCCTGCTAACAAGAAGCAGCCAGAGTCTTTCCAACCAGAAGCTCCTCCCCTTCACTCCAAATGGTGAACTTACTCCCTCTGCCCCTAGGTAGTGATTCCAGAATGTTCCTAGGGTGGTAGCCACAGCATGCCTCCATATACAAATGCATCTTCCAAATAACACTCTGTTCAAACTGAACACAAACATACCCTTCACTTTAAAGGAAGCAGCTCTTCAGTCTTAACGAATAAATCTGCTACTCTACTATAGTGAAGATTCAGAAGAAGACATGGAGTGTTGAAGTGGGAGGCGACTGCTTGTCTGGGGTGATAAATGTGAAACCCTCTGAAATAGTCTTCTGTAGCTGAGAAACGAAGAGACTCCATAAATTCAGCCATTTAATTGCTGTGTAAACACTTCTGTAGAATTACTGTACCAACAAGTATTTTTATTTTTAATTTAAGTAAGGGAGGATGGGAATGAACTTTTTTAGACATTTTTCCATGCCTGTTTCTTTGACTGCTCTCTTCTTACTGAATGTTTGGATTGGAAGTGGAGCAGAAGGTGTGTCTTACTACTACTGTGATATATTAGTACAATGATGACAGGACTGACGTCAGGAAGCAGAGTTCAGAAGGGTGCGGGGGTCATCAGGGAAGTCGCTTATGTGTTCAAGCTTCTCGTTAATATTTTAAAGTGCTGTTAGTTACATCTGTTGCTGCTTTTGCCTTAAACCCACAGGAATTTAAGAGTTTGAGTCGCACCTCTGATTTAGGGGTGATGAAATCTTTTTATAGTAGTCTGCCCCCTCTTATCCCCTACAAATACACAATTACTGAAGCCTTATTTGCTCATTTCAGAGCATTGTTACCAGCTGCAATCTCAACAATGGCTGTCAGTCAATAGGTGAGGCACTGACCCAGTGTGGTGGTACAGAATCATAGCCCCTTGTTGGCTTTAACAGATATAAAAGTGGTAATTTGCAGCAGCTAAAGTGAAATGTTAAAGCTGTTAGCAGCCTGTACGAACTGCTAAATGGTAAACCTGGATGTTAGTATTGGCATGAAATTTTAGTCTGTCTGGGCTTTTACTAGCGAGAAATACCTATATAATATCAACATACCATTCTTATTCATGTTTGGGGCACCAAACTTAAACTAACAGGAAAGAAGTGGCCAAGGCATTGTAGCTGTATGAGAGAGAAACTGCCAGTTTCTACTAGTCTTAACCTGTTCTTCCTTTTACTTTGATTCTGGGCCTTATGTTTAACACTTATCTACAGCTACCTCTCTTTCTTGCCTTTATTTTTTCTTCCAATTTCTAAGGTGCAATGAAATCCACTTTCAGGCTAATCCAGAGAGAGAAGCAAGGCATGAAGGGAGTAGAGAATTTTATAATAGACCTGTTATTTCAGTTAGCATTGGTAAGGATCCTTCTCCATTGTTACTTACAACTTTCTGTGCTTTAGATTGCACTTGATGTCGAATATGTCTGATTTGCTTTCACAGATAGTCTTTTTAAAAATTGTCACATCTTTGAATGATAGCACAGAAAATACCTAAGGGAACACACTCTGAAGGAATCAAAGGTTGACTCTGCGGATTTCCCAGACAATTGTCAGAGATTCCTTGCATAATATTCTGAAACCTAGCTGCCGTGATCCTTAAGGCTGCAGTAGTAATGTACATTCTTCCATGGGTTTTGTTAAGAATTTTCCAAAATCAAAATGGGGTGAATAAATTCCGGGAATGTGAAGAATAAAGTTGTGGCTGAGTTCATTTTAGTTTTATTCTCAATGGTGTTTTTTCCCCCTTGAACTCTAATAGAATTAATTGGCTCACACGCGTCGTGTCATGGCCAAACAGGGTATTGTGACTGAATTATGTATGCAAGTAGTCTGTCTTTCTAGTATGCCTATTTTTTTGCAGTTTGTAAATTCCTGGCGTTTTTCAATTTATGTGTATTTTAAGGAGAAGCATTTAAACATATTTGTATTTTGCTACTTTGCCTTAGTCTACACTAATGAGGAGGATCGACCTAAGATACGCAACTTCAGCTACGTGAATAAAGTAGCTGACGTCAACGCATCTTAAGTCGACTTACCTACCGTCCTCACAGCGGGCTCTCCCGTCGACTCCAGCTTGTGCCTTTTGGTGATTACTTCTGTTTGATATAATTTTACCCCAAAAGTGACTTTTACTTCTTTGATGTTTCTCTGATCACAGTCCCGCTAGTGGGGCTTTATACTCTTCTGGGACTAAATATGGTTGCCTGTTGCTAGTCAGTGCACAAGCCATTATAGGGCTACGGTTTTGTGAGTAACTCTTGCTGCTTTTGTCTGCTGTTTAAGTTCACAAACTTAGTTCAGTTGTTTTCCACCAATGGAATTAGCTTCATCTATATTTATTCCATCCACATTGGCCACTGTGTGTTTTTCAGTGATGCTTAACATGTGTGTCAGCTTCTGTGTAATTAATTCTTGGTGATAAAAGCATGTTTCCCATCACATTCTTTGGGATGACGTTTTACAGACAAATTTGACTATCTGGGAGTGGGTGGAGGGTTTGTCCTCTTCTCTCCCTTTACTCCCTCCCCCCTTCTGTCTTACTGAGGTAGCTGGTTGTAGAGATTTTGTTCTGAGTAGTGCTGAATTTCTTGGCTATTTTCTTCTTTGCATGTTTCATTAACTTCTGCTGTCAAGCATTTTAAATTTATTTATTTATTTTACTTTTAATTTCAAACATTTTCCTATTTATTGTTTATATGTATGTGTGCACATGCACGCACACCGACACTTTGAAGGAATTTCTCAGCATAATTTTAACAGCGTTTTCTGGGGGGTTCTTAGAGTTAGTCAGCAACTACTGTAAATCTTGAAAAACCCTGAGGACTTCATCTTATTGCAGATCAAAATACCAGATGACGCATCGTATAATTCAGGGAGAGGCACGGACAATTGTTTTTATTTTATCTACGCAGTTTTGCCATCAGTATAATGAATGCATTTGCCAGACCGCTTTTTTTCTCTCCAATCCGCTAGTCCAGTGGATCAGTTAACTTGTCTGATGTATGAGTATCTGAAAAATCATGTGATTGTCTGATTTCCTTCATCCAAAGAGGTCTGTTGGTCTTGCTTCTGATCATGTTGTGGCAATTCTGTTCCTATAAACTCCTGTTTGATGGGTGACTGGTAGAAATACATCTTGAGTTTCCCAGGACATCCGTAGTATTAAAAATTGATATTTCTTTCACAAAGGCTCCATAAAACTAGTGGAGTGATTCAGTAGGAAAAAGTTGCAGTCAGTAATATCTTTTCCCCCAGGGTTACTGAAAGTATAACATTTTTATGTAAATAGAAAGCAAAAATAAAAACAACCCACACTGGGGTTTAGCCTAAGACTGTGACCCCTGAATTGGGAGCCTGACCTTCCCTAAGGCCTGCTCCCATCTGTCTTTTTCTCAACCCTCCTTTTCTTTCTGTAAGGATAGACTTGGGGAACATTTTACATATAATTTCTGTACTTTGCAGTTTTTGCTCTACCTTTTTTATAACTGTTCTGTTAGTATTGTTAGCATGGTACAGAATAATTAAGTGGTAGATGTTTCTGCAGAGGATAAAAATGTTGATTTGTATCCATTTGTCACTTTTCCGAATTACCAAATATTACTCAAGTTTGTCATCAAAGCACCAAAAAGCTAATGTCACTCACCATTCAACTCAGATTCACTTTGAAAGTGCAAAGCATTCTTATTTCTTCCTTCTTCAAAGGCAATGTCTAAATCCATTTGTAACCCCCATATATCAACTATTATGAAACTATTATGAAACATTTGTAACCCCCATATATCAACTATTATGAAACTATTATGAAACATTTGTAACCCCCCATATATCAACTATTATGAAACATGCAAACACAGGAAGAGTTTTTCTTCCTGTGTTTGCATGTAGCTCTCTGGTGAAAACTGGAGATTTCTCTTTTAGGTTTTTATAAATTTCCCAATCGTTGTGATATCTAGGTGCAAAACAGAAAAACCTGCAAAAGAGATTCCCCCGGCCCCCATAAAGAGCCCCATCTATCACTTGGTTTTGCTACTTACTACAGAACTGATTTTTTTTCTTTTTTTCTTCTTTCCAGTTCCATATTTTACATCTAGAAACAACTCTGACCAAAAAAAAATTGTATAGCCCAAGGAACAAAATAATGAATGCTGTGGTCTAACAAAAAGTCATTATGCTGTGCTTTGGAATGCCAATGCTGTGTGGGTTTGTCAGGCTCTGCTACTCATTTTTGACATTGACATCATTTCATAGGGACAGGTGGAAAGGCTCATAGTGGAGTGAATATGAGTTAGAGGAAATTCCCATGACTTTTCTCAGCATGTTTGTCTGAGAGTTTGGAAGAACAAAGTTATAACTAAACTTTACTTACTGACTAGACTGTAGGTGGCTCATATGCTGAGAGTGAACAGGGTGATTTATTGACAGTTGTTTGCATGAATGCACACTGTGCATTTTGCAGTATTGCCTAGCACTCCAACATCTGCATAAATATTTTCAGAGGATGCCTGTGTGTCTGAGTGACATTTTAGGGAAAATAAACACATGCTTTAGAGATTTTGCTGATAACATTAGTATGCAAAATATCTTTCTCACATTTATTTCACATTGCTGTTGTGTCTATTTGGAAATTGCTAAGATTTTCACATGCAAGTACCATAGCGCTGTTCCAGCCTGTTCTGGCATCACCAGTAGGACTCTGTAACCGGGCCCTCGCCGGTCCTCTTCACAGAAAAGCCTGGAGACCACTTTATGTGCAACACCTGTGTCCTTTATTGCTGTGTTTGTTCCCACCACCTGCAATTTACAGATACATACAACAGCTACAGACCACGGCTCAGGGAGACTGCTAGCCTCCTGGCCTACAGGGATCTAGAGCCCACACTCTTCCCTTTCCTTTCTCCCTGATCTCCTCCCCTCTGGTCTCTCTCTCCTTCTCCTCCCCCATCTCTCCTGCTTTCTGCCTGCCAGCTTTTATAACTGGCTCCTCAGGCCTGCAGGTGTCTCCCCTCAGGCAATTAGGGCTTGGCCTCCCAGCCAACTCCAGCTAGTGCCTTTTTCTCCCTGGGTATGGGCTAACAGGGGCCTGGCTTGATCCTCTAAGCCAGCACCCTGTTACATCCCTTCCCCCTTAAGAGGCGCCCTATGGGGCCGCCCTCGGCCCACCGGCCTTTTTGCCTTTTACTTGAGGTGGGGCTCTCAGTGGGGAGTCCTTCATCCGCAGCTGGGTGAACCCCAGCCCCTTCCACTGGTGTTCACCCCATCCCCCTCCCACAGAAGGTACACTGAGGTGGTAGCGGCTGTCCAAATAACTCCGCCTCAGCCCGCAGGTCATCACACCAATCGCACGGTGGCAGGGACCCCAACTCCTGCTCCATCTGTACCTCAGGGACAGAGTTGAAAGTCACCTTCTCCTCAGGGGCGACCTTCCCTGCCTCAGTTTCCCCCACACCTTCCAATATCTCAGGGGCAAGATCAGGCGATATTCCCTCCTTAGGCGGGATCTTCCCTGCCTCAGTTTCCCCTGCACCCTTCTGCATCTCAGGGGCAGGAGTTATCCCCTCCCCAGGCAGGATCTTCCCTGCCTCAGTTTCCTCCATACCCTTATGCGGGTTCGAGGCCTCGTCCGTGGGTATCACCTCCACGGGGCCCTCGGCCGGATCCGTCCCTTCCACTACCAGGCCCTTGCCCATGACTTCCCCCAAGTAGGCCTCCCGTGGGTCCACCCACCCTGGGCTCTGTTATCTAGAAGTTTTTTTAACTCAGACGGGTCTTTGCCTGTCTTCCACCCCTGGATTCCTCTGGCTCCAGAGGTCTGCCCCCCCTTTCTGGGTTGCCCCCTTTCTTCCTTCGTGGTAGTGGGCCCCAATCTCTGCCCACCAGCACCGGATACAGTAGTCCCTCCAGGACCCCTACCCGCTTCCACCTGAAGTGGCCCTTCACCTCTAGGGGTACCTGGGCCACCAGGCAAAACTTTTTCTCCCCATGAATGCAACCGAGGGCCATTCTTGCCCCACTAACCAGCCAGTGCGGTTTTATCACTGCCCACTATACGAGGGTGCAGTTGGACGCTGTAACCAGCAGGCTGGCTCGGGGCTTTCTTCCCACCTTTACAGGGATAGTGGGTAGGCTTCACCCCCCCACTTTTGCCCCACTATCCGCGTCCACCCACAAAATTCGGCCCACCCGCACTCCATCTGCGGGCAGTCCTGCTTTATATGTCCTGGCTTGCCACAGTGCCAGCAGCTAAGTCTAGGTGGTCGCTCATGAGTCCCTCAGGGCTCGCCCTTTGTCCCCGGGGTTGCCCCCGAGAATGGTTCCGATGATCGCCTTCCTGGCTCCCTGTCCTTCCAGGGTCGGTCCTCCCTCTGGGATCCCTCAGCCTCGATATACTCTTTGGTCAGTCTGACCGCTGCCTCTACAGACTCCTGCTGGTGTCACCTCACCCAAACCTGAACAACCTCAGGGAGGCTTTGGAGCAACTGCTCCATGACCACACTGTCCATAATTTCTGCCCTGGTACGCGACTCCGGCCTTAGCCACCGGGTCACCCAGTCGATTAGTCTCTGGGTGAAGTCTTGGGGCTGCACGGCCGCCGTCCATCGAGCGGCCTGGAACTTCTGCCGATATTGTTCGGCTGACAAGCCCTCCCGTTCCAGAATAGCAGCCCGCACGGTCTCATAGTCCCAGGCTTGCTCTTCGTTCAATGCCATATAGGCCGCTTGAGCCTCTCCCACCAAGTATGACGCAAGCCGGAGGGCCCAGGTTGTCTTATCTCACCCGGCGCCCGTGGCTACCCTCTCAAACGTCCCCAAGAACGTGTCCGGGTCATCTGCTGGGCTGATTTTGCACAGTCCCCAGCCTGGGTGCCCTTGCCCATCACAGGACTCACCACCCGCTGGAGGAGCTGTGCCTGGGCATTGGTCTGTTCCCTGATGAAGTCCTGCAGGCTCTGTTGTTGTTCCGTCTGCCAGGTCAGGAACGCCTGCTTCTCGGTCTGGTGGGACAACTGGACAACTTGCAGGGCCTGCTGCAATTCTTGCTGTTGCTTCACGAGCTATTTGAGGGTCTCCTCCATGTCCGGGGTCACCAACTACAATCGCTGGCTTCAGCTCCCGGACAAGCCCCCATGTGTAACCGGGCCCTCGCTGGTCCTCTTCACAGAAAAGCCTGGAGACCACTTTATGTGCAACACCCGTGTCCTTTATTGCTGTGTTTGTTCGCACCACCTACTATTTTCAGATATATACAACAGCTACAGACCACGGCTCAGGGAGACTGCTAGCCTCCTGGCCTACAGGGATCTAGAGCCCACACTCTTCCCTTTCCTTTCTCCCTGATCTCCTCCCCTCTGGTCTCTCTCTCCTTCTCCCCCATCTCTCCTGCTTTCTGCCTGCCAGCTTTTATAACTGGCTCCTCAGGCCTGCAGGTGTCTCCCCTCAGGCAATTAGGGCTTGGCCTCCCAGCCAACTCCAGCTAGTGCCTTCTTCTCCCTGGGTATGGGCTAATGGGCCTGGCTTGATCCTCTAAGCCAGCACCCTGTTACAGACTCAATAGCTCTTATTTCTGTCCTCCAAAGTTTACTTTTCTGAATGGAGCAATTTACTTGGCTAGGTACCTGGAGCGCTTAAATATTTGTCTGAACATAGGAGAGCATGTATGTGTAGAATTAACTTTATATTCCAACTTCCTTCTTATAATCCACTTTCCAATTGCACATAGCTGTTTAGATGGACCTTACCAAATTCTGTACAGTGAAATGGAATGGACAGTCCCAAACCCTACAGCCTAACCAGAGAGAAGATTCGAAAGAGTGTAGTCAACAACATTGACATAATGTGAAACAGCTAATAAACATTTTTCAAGTCTGGCAGAATTAACACTCTATGATGAGATTTTTTTGGGGACTTGCTACTTCATTCTTTTTTGAGGGGAAGACTTTGAGTTGACTAATTGTAACCCCTAAGTAGTTTTGAGAACATTGGAAGATTTTATCAGTGCATCAAAAGGACTCAACAAGGGATGAAATCTTACTCCTGCAGCATAAGTTTTTAATATGAAAACCTTCCTCTATTTTTGTGGGAAACTCTGTTGTAATTGAACTGGCTATTGCCCCCCTGTAAATCAATTTCATTTACATTCTTCTTTGAACAGCAAGCACTGTAGGAAAGTATCTTGAATATCTTTTTAAAAGCCAGCCACATGGTGTAACCTACCCTACTGTCTGGACAAGTCCCATTAGACTGTCTCCACTTGGCAGTGGTGCCAGAGATCTGCACAGCTCTCATGGCAGGCAGATACACAGCTGTATCGCAACAGGATGATTAGAAGTGACAAGCCTGAGAGAGAACCAGCATCAGTCTGCACTGCTTAGCTCTTGTGGGGAACACAATCCAATTCTTTGGAGATGGGCATCTAGGAATAAGAGACTTCTTTAAACTCTAACATTATCAGAATGGCGGATTCAGAACCAAATCTCTTTCCAAATCTCTTCGGAATCAATTGTTGTTCCTCACACTTTGTGTGCTGTAAAATACTTCCAGAGAAAGAGTGGGATGATTTCAACACCAAGATCTGAAAAGACAGAAAACAAAGGCATAGATTTGCCACTATTTCTTCCCTCATTTCAGCTACTTATCAAATAGCAAGTGGAATGTGAGAAGCAAGGTGTTCATATGAATGAGAGAGTCTGGTCCCTCCATTGCAAGGTCTACGACTGCAGTGAAGTAGTCTAAGAAGTCCTTGTGGTTACTTTAATCAGCAGCATTAGAGATCTGATTTTACTGTGTGAGCTACCATAGCCTGCAACACCAGAGATGCATAAAATGTGTCCCCAGCTTTCTTGTTTTAGTTGATTATTTTTAAATCAGCAACTGTCACACTTCAAGAAATCAAAGTATCCTGACCAGCCTAAAGAGGCTGGTTTTTCAATCTTGTGGCCAAGACATCACTGCAAAGACAGGGATCTGCATTTGCTATCAGAAATATCTCATACGAGCAGATTCTCTTGGTAAAAACTGAGGTTCAATTCCTTTGGTACTACTTTTTCCTAATTACATTGTGTGTAAACAAGTAGTTTTTGATATTTCCTCCTGACCCTGTAGTGCACTTCAGTGGCCTTTGAATAGATGCAGCTGTGAAGATATTCTTAATCAAAGAATGAAGTATATGGGAATATTACACTTCCGATGCCTGAAATCCAAACTGGACTTCCCACCAGAACTTCAAGTGGGTTTTTCATGCAACAGTCTTTGATGAAAAACTGAAGCTAGTTGGCTGAACCTGTACAGACGTCTGTCCTGTTTTCTTGTTAGATTAACATTTGCTTCAGACAGTAAAATATTTTTTTCCTTCTGGGCATGATGAATTGCAAAATTGCAATGCTATGTTTCCCTTCTGCCACGCCTGCCTGTGAGAGTGCATGAGGGAATCCAAATGCCTGCTATTGTCCCACCACTGCTGGCTATTAAGCTTCTTTGGAACTGCACACTAACCTTTTCTTTACAAACAACCCTCTCATACCTGTGCTGTCAGATCTGAAAGGACTGTGGTACTACAGTTGCAGAGGGCAAGCACATCTGTCTTGCTTTGCTAGATTTTCCCTTCACTGTACTGTGCAATTCCTCCTCCTCTTCCTTCACTTCATCTTTCCTTCCTTTTTTGCGAAGATATTTTGATATGGAATTGCACCCTGGGAGGGAGAGCAGTTATTTAGTTGGCATAGCACTTTGTTGTTAATGGGCTCTGATTCTTATTTCCAAATTAGTCTACCTCACCTGGTCTCCCATCATTTTCCAGGATAACCTGCGTAAAAAAGATGATCGGATTGAAGAATTGGAAGAGGCGCTGAGAGAGAGTGTGCAGATAACTGCAGAGCGGGAAATGGTGCTAGCACAAGAGGAATCAGCCAGGACTAATGCTGAGAAACAGGTCTGCAATCTTATACAGTCACTGGTGTTGCTGTTGGGCACATAAGAGGTACAGCCTGACAGTAAAGTAGTAGCAATCATTCTTTGCCCTTGAATAGTACCTTGCCATCTGTGGATCCTAAAGCACTGTGCAGACATTAATGGGGTCCATTTCTGTCTTTTCCTGAAACTAAATATGAGTATGTGGTGCTCTGTGATTTGAAAGAGAGGTTTGTGTGACATTCCTCTCTGATGTGTATACATAGAATATATATTCCTATGTGTAAACATTTTCACACATACTGTATTATTATTAACTTGTATTACCTTTGCACATAGGAGCACTAGACAAAGACACAAGATACCACTGTGCTAGGCACTGTACCTACATAGAACAAAAGGATGGTCCCTGTTATAGAGTTTACAATCTAAGTGTAGGACAAGGGACAATGAGTGGGGAGTACAAAGAAACAATGAGACATTAGTGATCAGCATGATGGGCAATAGTCTCAGCACAGCATCTTAGCCATTGTCAAGTTTTTTGTAGTTACAATGGAAAAGGAGTTGTAAGGAGGATTTTGAAGGAAGAGTATGTGTTAGTTTTGTGGATAATTATGGGGAGCTCCTCCCAGTCATGAGGGGCAGCATGGGAGAAAGCATGAAGGTATTTGATTGAAAATATAACAAATGGATGATAGAGACTGGTATCGTGGGCCAAAGTCGAGTGGGAGTCGACATCTTGATATAAAAGATGATAGGTAGGGTGGGAGTAGGCCATGAATGATCTTGAAAGAGAAGACAAGTCTCTTATATTTCATGCACTTGAGAAGGAGGGAATCCATGGGAGGGATGCAAAGAGCAGGGTGACATGGTTGTGTACACATGTCTTCAAGCCACCATGGCTTGATGAAATACATCCTAGAATATTTAAGGAGCTGACTGAGGAGATATCTGAGCCCTTAGCAATTATCTTCGAAAAGTCATGGAAGACGGGATTGATTCCAGAGGACTGGAAAGGACAAATATACTGCCAATCTATAAAAAGGGAAATAAGGACAACCCAAGGAATTACAGACCAGTCATCTTACCTTCAGTACCCAAAAAGATAACGGAGCAAATAATTAAGCAATCTATTTGCTATCACCTAGAAGATAATAGGGTGATAAGTAAGAGTCAGCATGGATTTGTCAAGAACTAATTGTGTCAAACCAACCGAATAGCTTTCTTGGACAGGGTAACAAGGCTTACGGAGAGTGGTGTATCTTGACTTTAGTAAGGCTTTTGATACTGTCTTGCATGACATTCTCATAAACAAACTAGGAAAATATAAACTAGATGGAGCTATTTTAAGGTGGGCGCATAACTGGTTGGAAACGTGTTCCCAGAGAGTATTGGCTCACAGTCAAGCTGGAAGGACATATCTAGTGGAGTCCTGCGGGGATCAGTTCTGGGTCTGGTTCTATTCAGTATCTTCATCAGTGATTTAGATAATGGCATAGAGAGTACACTTATGAAGTTTGCGGATGATACCAAGCTGGGAGGGGTTGCAAATGCTGTGGAGGATAGGATTCAAATTCAGAATAATCCGGACAAACTGGAGAAATAGTCTGAAGTAAATAGGATGAAATTCAATAAGGGCAAATGAAAAGTGCTCCATTTAGGAAGGAACAATCAGTTGCACACGTACAAAATTGGAAGTGACTGCCTAGGAAGGAGTTCTGGGGAAAGGAATCTGGGAGTTGTTGTGGATCACAGGCTAAATACGAGTAAACAGTATAATGCTGTTGGGGAAAAAAAAAAAAAAGCAAAAACCAAACATAATTCTGGGATGTATTAGCAGGAGCATTGTAAGCAAGAAATGAGAAGTAATTCTTCAGCTCTGCTCCACACGGATTAGGCCTCAACTGGAGTATTGTGTCCAGTTCTGGGCATCACATTTCAGTAAAGCTGTGGACAAATTGGAGAAGGTCCATAGAAGAGCAACAAAAATGATTAAATGTCTAGAAAACATGACCTGTGAGGGAAGATTGAAAAATATTGTTTAGTCTTGAGAGGAGAAGAGGAGGGGGAGGGAGCACAATAACAATTTTCAAGTACATTAAAGGTGTGTTACGAGGAAGAGGCAGGAAAATTGTTTTCCTTAACCTCTGAGGATAGGACAAGAAGCAAAAGGCTTATCAAGGTCAGTGAGAATGATGTTGTAGTAATTGAGACACAAGATGATGAGAGCTAGCATAAGAGTTGTAACTCGGTGGATGAAGGGGAAAGGCTGTTTCTCAGATATGTTATACAGAAAGAATTTGTGAGATTTAGACATAGCAGGGATGTGAGGACCTGGAGTGAGGTCCACATCGAAGAAGACACTCAGGTTGCTGGCATTAGTAAAAGACAGGATAGTGGTTGTGTACATAGTAAATGAGAGAGCAGGTGGAGAGGCAGGAAGATTAAGAGCTCTGTGTTAATCATAGAGCTCTTAATTTTTGAGCTAATAGCTAGACATTCATAAGATGCCAGATGTCAGAGAGAAGCCAAGATTTTAATTTGGACAGAAGGAGAGAGGTCTGGATTAGAGGCAGATCTGTGAGTTGTCAGCATAGAGACTAGTTGTGTTTGTGTTTGCGACTGAGACTACCCAAAAGCGAGGTGTAGAGAGACAAAAACAGATCTCTGTGGAACCCCCACAGAAAGCTGGGGGTGGGGGGATGAGTAGGACCCTCAGAAGGACATGCTGAAGGAGAAATTAGAGAGTTAGGAGGAGACCTAGGAGAGGACAGATTCACAGAATCCAAGGTAAGACAAGATTTCAAGACGAGCATAGTCAGCGTCGAAGCAGCTGACAATTCAAAGAGGTTGTGGATGGAATACCGGTTCTGAGTTTGACTAGGAAGAGGTCACTAGAGACCTTGGCAAGAACAGTTTTGGTGGAGTGTCAGGGTGGAAGCAGGATCAGAGAGGGTCTAGGATGGAATTGAAGAGAGAAACACCATATAGCAATTGTAAACAGAACATTCATTGAGTTTACAGATGAAAGGGAGATGGGGCAGCAGTTGGAGAGACAAGTAGGGTCAATGGTGGGGTTTTTTTAAGATTGGAGAGACTGAAGTGTGATTGTATTGTGAGGAGAAAAAGCAAGAGGAGAAAGAGAGGTTAAGGGCAAGGGGATGAGAATGGGCAGTAGGGAAATCTGGAGATGGGATCTGGTCATTGTGGCAAGTGAAGGGGTTGCAGAAGGAGAGCAGATGAGAAACTTCTGCATCTGTGGCAGGGAAGGAGGAGAGATATGTAGAAAAGGAGGGAAAGGCAAGCCCTTTGGAGAAGGTCATGTAGTTTTGTAATTTTCTTCTTTGAAGTAATCAGAGAGAGAAGTGAAGGGTTTGAGGATTAAGTCAAAGGTGATAAAAAGGCAGTTGGGATTGCAAGTGTGGATTTGTTTAAGTTGAGGAAGTAGAGTTGTTTAGTTAAGATGATGTCAGTACTGAAAGAGGGGAGAATGAACTTCTAGTAGAGGAAGTCAGTCTCGCCAAAGGAATTCCACTAGAGATGCTCTGCAGCACAAGGGTAGGAGTGGAGGAAGCAAAAATTGGGAGTGAGTCAGGGCTGAGAGATGGTGGAGAGAACTTATAAGTAGGAGAGAGAGGCAGAAGAGCCAAGGGTGAAGGAAAGAGAAGCATGGAGAGAATCAACAACTATATCAAGTTAGGAGAGGGCTGAACAAAATGAGAAGCCATCAAGGTTGATGGACTGGAAGGCACAGAAGGTGACAAGGTATGATGGGGGTTGCTGGAGGTCAAGGCTAAAAGAGACAAGGTGATGGTTGGAGAGAGGGAACTCAGCAACAGAGAGTGCAGGTCTTGGTGAAAAGCAACTCAAATGAACACCTGTTTTGGTGAATGAGAGAGTTGAACCAGGGCTGCAGGTCAAATGAAGACATGAAGATGAAGAAATGTGCAGCCAAGAGGTTGGATGGGTCATTGACATGGAAGTTAAACACTGAGGGCATGTGGGAGATTGAGAGGAGAGGAAGAGAGAGAGCGAGCCTGGAGCTGAAAGCAGAGGAGGGTTGATAGGGAAGAATTGGATGGACGGTAGATGACAGCAACATGGAAAGGAAGAGAAGAGTTGAATGCACTGCTATTTAAAAGATGAAAAAGGGGAGGGACGAGGAGTGGAAAGTGGCAAGAATGGGAGAGAAGACCAGTATCCCCCTGAAGGGTCATATATGACAGCAGTGTTTTATTTCCAGCAAGGTCGTGAATTGTCAGGACCTTAAATAATGCTATGTTACTCACAGAGGTAAGAGAAAACCAACCTTGTCACTCAGTGACTTTGCGTAGCACCAAATCAACTGCCCTGTCCTATTTTACTTGACAGTGTTTTGCTTCAGTATCTATTAAATGCAGTTAGATAATGGGGAGGGATGGCAAATAGTTGTTCTAAGGTGGGAAGGGGATTTCCTTTCAGCTGTTTAACCTTCTCACATTCCCTCCTTCACTTTAAAAATGTCCTCATTGTTTCCAGTTCTGTAGAGAGTTATATAAATTTTGAAAAATCTCCTTCTGGAAATTGAGAGTTTTACAAGTCTGAGATTCTGTTTTTGTTTTGAAGATTAATGACAGATTCTTTTGTGTTGCAATTGTGATAATACATTAATGTTAGTCTTAGATTGGATATAACTGTGATGTATGTTTGTGTTTTTTTAAATGTTAATGTTGACCATACTGATTATAATTTGCTTTTAATTGCATGCTTTTTCTTTCCTCTATTCTGTTCATCTTATTTTATACCATTCTGCAACTCACTTCCTGTCTGAAGCTATTAAATGAAACAGTGCATAAGGCCAACCATTTTGGCTTTAAATGGTTCAAGGTATGAGGAAACTTCATTTACGTACATCCTTCCCCATTCCCTTTAATGCTATTGTGTTAACCCGCAATCCTGTCTAGCTGTGCTCTCTGCCATCTCATGTGTTGTGCCTCTCTGCTGTACAGTAGTGCTCACTATATATCTTTCTAAATGCCGTAAGTAAAGTTTATACTTATTTTGCAAGAATTATGCACTCCATTAACCTGCTCAGAAATACAGAATTCTCAGACTCGGTGCCTAGACAGGGGTCCCAAACCATCTGCAGTGAGCCACCACAGTCTTACATACACCAGAACAGTTGTGTGTAAATCACTGCCACTCCTGATTAGATAAGAAAACTCAATCTAACAGCAGACTGACTGAGTGGGAAACAGAAAGAGACTGAATCATGGTTTCACCATTCTGAGTAATAGGATAATTCAAAAGTTTGGGGTCCTGATAATGGATCAGAGTAATGCAGGTAAATTACACGACATATCTGATCTTTTTCCATATGCCAGAATCAGGTGTCTTGCTAACCTCACAACCTTGGCCAAAAGAGATTACATACCTTCCCTCCAATGAGAGAGGAAAGATGGTTCAGTTATTAGGGTACTAGTTTGAAACAGGTGGAGAGTCCATGCTGCAGTTCTTCACAGCTGCTTGCCCGGCTCTTACTGTCAGAGCCCTGCGCGGATACAAAATTTGTATCCGCATCCGAGTGGCTATCAGCACAAATGGTCCACAGATATAAAGTGGATCCCTGTGAATTTTCAGGGCTCTATAAAGTCCTACAGGATAGAACCAGGGTGGATTTGATTTAAATCACTAGTCAGGAAGACTAGATTTGATCATGGATTTGTACATAAAAGTGCATTCTTGTTGATTGTTATAACCTTAATACATATTCTTCACAACTGAGAGATAGATGTATTTCATTTTTAGAAGGTACACATTATACATTTTTAAAGTGATTTATTTTGAAAACTTTTCAGATTAGTTTTACAGCTATATCAGAAAATGATTGGTTATTTCATTTACCAAAAGTAATTGAAGCAGATATTTATGAAGTAATTGGGAGGTGAACTATCTCTAATTCAACATGTTAATAATCATATTATTGGAGGATTTTCTTGCCATGCTATATTAGGAGGAGAACATCACCAGATAGACATTTAAATTATTTTATTTAACTAAAACAAAAATGTTATGTATTCTGGATTTTTTTCTTCAACAGCAAACATATAATATTTTAACAGAACAAGCATATTAGTTTTTGAATTTAGTTAAACATTCACATTTTTTAAAATCAGGTTTGTTTTTGTTAAAATTGTTTTTAACTAAAATAGTTAAAGGATTTTTTTTTAAAAAAATTAAATCGACTATGTCAGCCAGGTCAACATGAAAAACTTAAAATATTGGCTTCTGCAGCTAACTCGGTCATATTCATCTTCATTTTCCTGTTTGTTCATAATCTGGACAAGAAAAACAAGCTTTCCTGCTTTTTCCGGTCCCAAACAATTTCTCTATTTGGAATGAATTAGTTCAAAGGAAGAAAATATTCAGCAAAAGAACCTACTGCTGTTAAAAGAGAGCTTATCACTTCAACAGTCTCTGAATCTAAGTGCTTAAGTGACTTCCACCAGTCCACTGATGTGACTTTCTTTAAAACATCAGCAAACGTGTATTTCTTGAATGGTTCACCCTGAGCTCTGAAGTTTATTATAGTTGGCATTATGGTGAGATGATTGCTGGATGTCCATGTCATAGCCAACTCTTCTTCTTCAGCAGTTAAGGTTTGACTCTGGTATAGAGTATTGAGAATATTTGCAAGAAAGTGAGCTGGAGATAGTGCTTGTCCCATTTGTTTTTTTAGTGCTTGTAATTCAACTCTGTCATTGCACATTTCTCTTTTTAAGATCTCTCAGTTCCTTCCAAATTTCAACAGCGTCAGCAATAAAACAGCTATTTGCCTGCATTTTGTTCAAGGCTACAGAAATAGGCTTCAGGTTACTCAGCATGTGTTCAACATTTCTCTTAAGCCCAATGTTGAGAACTTTGGCTGTGACGGTGCCATATGTTGTTTCACAATTTTGTTCACAAACTGTCATTATATTAGGCCAGTTCTTGATGTAGTGATCAAAACAGTCCACTAGTGAGTTCCATCGCTCATCTTGTGGGAGAGTTAACTTGGTTCCTCTCACTTTTTTCAGAGCAGTTACTGCAAAGTGGTGGTTATGGAAATATTTTGCAATTTCAACAACATTAGCCTTTATTTCTGGAACACTGAAGTCTTTGGCTAGGAGGTGCATCAAATGAGCACTGCAACCGTATGTTATTATCTTGGGACTCTCTTCTAAATTTCTTCTCATCTTGGATATCTTTGCAATGTTGTCTGTGACTAAGCTGCATACTAGACATTTTAATTTTTTTTGTTATAGCCTTTAATGCTACTTCTTGTAAGTATTCTGCTGTCTGTGCATTTCCTGATGTATCAATTGTTTCTGTAAGGAAGACATTCCCTTCTTCTGTTGTCACACAAGCACATACAACAGGATCATTGTTAACATTGCTCCGCCCATCAAGACTCAGGTTAACAATTTCACACTGTAGACCTTTTGCACACTGCTCAATTTCTCTTTCATACACTTTATTCAGCAATTTGCCTGCGACTTCTACTCTGTTGGGTGGATGTATCCTGGTCTTAATGATTGAACTGTGTTAATTAAGTGTGGGTTCTCAAACATATGGAAAGGACAGTTTGTTGCATAAACAAACTGCACAATTTTTTCATCAGTTACCTCTTTTTGTAATTTGTTGGTTCTTATCACAGATCTGTCTGTGGTTGTTTCTGGATGGTGGATATTATTTTTTCTTTTTGTTACAGGTGATATACTGTGGCTGTGTGACATACATGATGTAATTGAATTGCTTTAATTGACAGATAATTCTGAAACTACAGAAAAAGATGGTACTCTTCAAAGTGGATAGTCTTCGGAATCTGTATGGTGACGATGGATTCTCCTAAACAAAATAGAGCAATGCAGTTACTTAATTATTATTATCACACTGCTCAAATAGTATTACTCGTTGCATTCACTGACAGTCAGTGACACTTTAAAAGTAAAATTGTTAAATGAATATCTGCCTATTTCAGCTATTTATTTTTTCTCATAACTGCATCTAAAATGATAGTACCATAGAGTAATAACCATATTTTTGGTTAAATCTGAGAATTCAAGAATAGCCCAGAAAGAAGACAGGCAGTCCTTAAAAAAGAAGTATGAAATAAAAAAAATTACCAACCTGAAGATCCTGCATGTTCAGACATGTTCCTTTCATCGTCTTTAATGCAGCTTTTTCAACTTTGTTTGTTAGTTTATTACGCACTTTTTATTTCGTTTGTGGCTTTTTTGTATGCGGATTTTAACGCAGGGGATAAGACACAAACTTTTATATTTACATCTGTTGAAATTAATCAGGTTGGCATGAAAGTAATTTCGGTTTTGACAGTACTAAGTTAAATGGTCTACCCTCAAAATAAATAGTACTTTAGCGCTGGTATTGTAGGTTAATAAATTATTATCTGTTAAAAAATAACCCTAAAATATGTTTTTACTCAACCAAATACAAGAGATAAAAACTAACCTCCATAGTTTATATTTTTGTGGCCCATGTAATGTGTGCAGTGCGAGTTAGATATTGTAGTTCCAATTTTTGCCACTGGACAACTTATTTTGGGACATCTATATGAGTGATTTATAATTACTATACATCTCCCAAAATAAATCATCCATTCGAAAAATCAAAATTTCGTTGTAACCCCACAGATCTGAGATAATGGCAATGACAGGAAGGAATGTCAAGCGCAAGTATTCGAAGGACTACATCAAATTTGGCTTCACTTGTCAAGAAAAAGAAGGCATGGATTTGCCACAATGTGTTATTTGTTTCAAAGTCTTGGGAAATCACTCAGTGAAGCCGGCTAAGCTGAAACTCCATCTTGAAAAGTGTCATCCAAACTTGTTGCAAAAGGATGAAGATTATTTTGAGCGGTGGTTATCAGGTCTGAAACAACAGCGCCTCGATTCAACAGGTGCATTCTACAAAAATACAAGCAATGAAGTGACCGCTTCCTACATTGTTGCATACAAAGTTGGAAAGACCAAAAAGCCTCATACCATTATAGAGTAACTTGTGTTCCCCTGTGCAAAAGATAGGGTGTGGCTAGTTCTGGGTGAGGAAGCAGCAAGGAAGCTGAATTATATATCTGTTTCTATCGACACAATATCGAGATGGATAAATGAGATATCACAGAACATCAATGAACAAGTTGTGGATGAAATAAAGAAGTCTCCATTGTTTGCCATACAGTTAGATGAATCGACCAACGTCGCATTGTGCTCTCAGCTATTGGTGTTTTCATGATATATGGTTGAGGGAGACCTCAGCAATGAGTTTCTTTTTTGTAAGTCTCTTAATATAATCACAAAGCCTCAGGATCTGATGGAAATTGTTAATAATTTCTTTGAAATGTATGGTCTGGATTGGGCAAATCTTGTGGGTCTCACCACTGATGGTACACCTGCCATGCTGGGGTCAAGATCATGCTTCCAGACATTGGTGAAACAGTGCGCTCCAATGGTAACCAGAGTTCATTGCTTCATTCATAGGGAAGTTTTGGTATCAAAAACATTGCCTGATCAACTGAACGCTGTTTTCAAAGGGTTGGTGAAAGTGGTGAATTGCATCAGATCATCGGCTCTGAATGCCAGGTCCTTTATAATCGCTTCCTAATGCTTATTACTCTGGCTTTCTTTCCATATTGTAAGAGTAGAGAAATTAAACAAATTAAAATTTGATTATTATGCATCATCATCTATTGTCTAAAATTTATTTTAATCATAGATGTTTCAGAAGTACAAAAGAAATCCAAACACCTTATTTTATTCTGCACTCCTGTAACTGAAGGACAGTCAAAATACACCTTTTCTTTTCAGATATGTTGGATGTTGGAGGAAATTCTTTAATAGCATGAGCTCTTATAAATTAAGTGAGTTCCTCTACCAGAAATATAGGTCATTATGTATAGAGGTTTATAATGGAAATGCAGATGGACCACCTACCTACAGCAGTGCTCTATAAAATTAGAGACTGTGCCTGTAGGAATATGTCAGCATTTTGACTCAGATCTGTAACAGATGGACAGTTTGCTTTTAATGACTCTTTGGCCCTTCTTCAGTTATCTCTTATTGAGAAGTTTGATAAACCAAATTATTGGAGATCAAGGCAGTAATCCAAGCTATGGCTGAAGGTGGAACTGCTAGAGCCAGATGGCTTCCCACTGATTTTCTAAGCAGTTTACATTCTCTTTGACTGACCGTCTCTTGGGTGTTTTTAGTGAAACTCCTTTTCATAAAATGCCGCCAAAATAAATTTGGTTTTAGAGTGCAAATGTGTGTGTGTGTGTGTGTGTGTGTGTGTGTGTGTGTGTGTGTGTGTGTGTGTGTATATATATATATATATATATATATATATATATATATATATATATATATAATGACAAAGCTCTGTCCTTATCTTCGTGGATTCTGCGTTTCCTGGCGGATTTCACTAGCCTCAGAGGCTCACTGTGACCCTCCACAGAGCCCTTCTCTCTCTAGAGACAAGGTCACAGCCTATTGAGCCATTTTCATCATAAGCCAGTGAGGAGAAGCTATCCTTCCTGGCACAGTCTAGGTTGTCTCCCAATCTCAGTGATTAATTAGGGGAGGTGGAAAGGGGGGAGCCCAGGCCCGCCCTCTAATCCGGGCTCCAGACCAGGGACCCTAATAGTACCAGCTAAGATGGCTGACCTTTTAGCCACAAAACACAATACAATTCCCTGGACTACTTCCCCACAGCAGTCCCCACTTCTTCAAACTCCACTTCACCCTTACCTCAGGGCTTCCTTCCTTGCGTATGATAGGTCTATCACTCAGTCTCACCAACAGCACAATTTCTTCCCACAGCTCCTGACATCCACACCTGCCTGAATAACTGGAAGGCTTTTAACTGGTTTCAGCCAGTCCCTGATTGGCTTCACGTGTCTCAATCAGGCTAGCTGTTTCTACTGATTTCTAGAAGGTTCCAGTGGTACCAGGGATTTGTTTAGCCTGAGACTCACATATCTGTTCTTCAGCACTTTCCTATAGCCATCTGGCCTTGCCCCATCACAATATACACACGCACACATATACTTCATTCATTTTCATTTAACTGGTGATTATATGCCAGAAATTTAGTTCTGATTTTCTTTAGAAATATAAATAAATGAAAAATACCTCTAAGTATAGCAGCTGAAAATGGCTGAGACCTATGATATTATATATCTATCCTTTTCTTTGGGTTAGGAAAAGCCCTTTAGTAAGGTTAAATGACCATTTGTTACATTTTTGCCAATCAGCACTTGGTTTCTAGTCGTTTTTTAGAAGCTTTGTTGAATTGCTTTCACTTTTTCCCTAAAGGAAATGTTTAAACCAATTATAAAATGTCCCCATCAATTACTCCTAGGTTAGTCACTTGCCATTTGATTTATATTGATTTACACTTCTTTCATTGTAAGTGGAATCTCATCTCCATTATAGGCAACTGGAATAGAATCATCTGCAATTCCTGCTGTATGGGACAATAAAGGTCTGACAGGCCAAAAAGTGGAAGTTATAATCTCTTCTGTCCTACATTTAGTCAATTGTATTTGATTTTTCTTATCCAAACAGAACAAAACAAAAAGAAAATCATCACTGCTATAAAACCATATCCCAAAAGAGATGTTTTAGTAACTAGGTCTTTACCTTCCACTGTTACATTAGGGGTGGGAGAGAAGAGAAGCTTTCCTAGAGAACAGAGTCAGAGCCCTTTTAAATTTGTTGCTTGTGTAAAGCTGATACAGACAGCAAAAGCTAGGGTGTGTGTTGGAGACTTTGTGTCATTGAGATGATTATAGCTTTTTGCCTAAAATATACATTGTCTTTCTCCTTTTAAAATCACCTTGTCATTTCAGATTAAGTGATAAAGTTTGGAATCTGTTTTGGAATTTTGTATGCCCCTCCTGTACTAATCTTTATTACTTTAGCTTTTTTTCTTTTAGTAGGCAAAGAATGACAGGAATAATCATTTCATGGCCAAAGAAGCTGCATAGCAGTGCTTTCTTGCCCCCACTTAAATTTGGTGGTCTTGGCCTCGTCAGCAAATGTTTTGATGCCATATTTCTTGACTGAGCTGAAGTAGCTATGTGTCCCATTAGAATCAAGTGCACCTCTCACAAATCACTGCATTTGTTTTTTTACCACCAACTGTTATTTTCATTAGAGATATTATTTGTCTGATGCTTCCTGCATGTCAGTAGGAATGCTGATAAGCAACTCTGAATGTGATCCAGGGTCAAATGGGTTTGTCATATTATTGATGATATCATTAGTAAGAGATGTAGTATGTTCTTCATCCATCTGAAGTGCAGAGGCAAGGACTTGTTTGTGGACTTCATCTTCATTACTTCTTCTTAGGCCCTTTCTTTCTCTCATGGCTTTTGTATATTCACTGAGGATATGTCTTGTGAGGGTCCATTTGACAAGGGCCAGCTTCTTTCTTGTGAGTCCTACAATTCTACTGCTGCCTTTTAATCTTTGATGACAGTTATCTCTATTCCCATGCGATTCCAAAATCCATTGAAAGAACCAGAAGTCTAATGCATAGCAAATTCCCCAGATTCAAAGGCACTGTGTACTTCTTCATGGAGATTTAACATATCAAGGATGTAGATTGGTATCCACCTGACATAGCTACTCCTGTTTGCAGTAAAGAAATATATAAGCATGGCATTATGTGTATCTAGGTGAAGTTTCTAATAACCCTCTTGCTCTGCATGGACATTTAGAGCTGCATAACCTGAAGAAAATGATCCCAGAAATAGAATGTGGGAGAGTGGGCATCCCCCCCAGGTTAGAAATTCCTCCAGTAGTGATAGCATATGCTGTTACAATCTCATCAGACTCTTTAATGACACTTTGTAAGGGTTCAATAGCTTCAATCTCAAATACCTTTTGAGTTTCAGCCAATACTTGCAAGACAAATGCTGGATCTATATGAGTATACTCCTTCCTGCTAATTCAATTTAACAAATAAGCACACAGAGCATCGAATGCTAGAGTGAAGCCACATAGAGTATGGTTAAATTGTTTACCAGAAAGCATGTGATCTGCACTACAAGCTGCATACACAATGGAATCAACAAGAAAGTCTATCTATCCAGCATTTCCTCCAAATTTCCCAATACATGCAGTAAAACAGCACAGGATATGAAAACCACCCACATGGATCGCATTGGTACCAAGTTTATTTGGGAGATCCCATTCACTTTCTGAGCAACAGCATATAGCTGCTAATCCATGGTCTGATCAGCATGCTGCTGTCCTAAACCTGCTGACACTACTTTACATTTCAGAATTGTAGTATAGACTGTGGCCACATCAGTTGGTTTGGCATCCCCAGTGCTATCCACAACATCCACAAAACATTTGAATGATTTACATTCCTGCTTCAGATTATTAGCAGCTTGGATAGCATCAACTAAAATTATGCACTGCGTAGAACAATGATAGACTTGCCTTCTCCATGCTGTGCGTGGAATTAAATTGCAGAACCATAGTGTGTTTATAAATTAGATCTATATATTAGTATCAAAATTGCCATTTTTGTTTCGTGAGCACTTTGATTGAAGCGGTTTATTGTCACTTCTCACACTAATGCTGACCTGTGCATAAGTCACTGAATTAAAAAGCTAGTTTTTAGAGTATTTCAAAAACTAGTACTGCATGCAAAGGCAATTACAAATTAAGTACTTCACCATCAGGCAAATTATTTCCAGTAGAGTCAGGGAAGTGTTAGTACCATTATACAAAGCATTGGTGAGACCTCATGTGGAATACGGTATGAGTTTGGGTCTCCCATGTTTAAGAAAGATGTACTTAAACTGGAACAGGTGCAGGGAAGGGTTATTAGTATGATCAGAGGAATGGAAAGCCTACTTTATAAGAGGAGACTCAAAAAGCTTGGGCCTAACCAAAAGTAGGTGGGGGGGGGGCGGGGATATGATTGCTCTCTATAAATACATCAGAGGGATAAGTAGGAGGGAGAGAAGTTATTTAAGTTAAGTGCTAATGTGGATGGATATAAACAGGCCATTAGCAAGGTTAGGGTTGAAATTAGATGAAGGTTTCTAACCATCAGAGAAGTGAAGTTCTGCAGCAGCATTCAAGGGGAGCAGTGGGGGCAAAAAAACCTAACTGGCTTCAAGACTGAGTTTGATAAATTTATGGAGGGGATGGTATGATGAGACTGCCTACAATGGCATGTAGCCATTCTGCAACTGCTAGCAGCAAGTATCTCCAGATGGCTGGTGACGCAACACTAAATGGAGAGGGCTCTCAGTTACTACAGAGAATTCTTTTCCACATGTCTGACTGATGGGTCTTGCCCACATGCTCAGGGTCTAACTGATCGCCATATTGCTACGGGAAGGTATTTTCCTCTGGGTCACCTTGACAGTGATCCTAGGGGTTTTTTGCCTTCCTCTGAAGCATGGGGCATGGGTCATTTGCAGGTGTGAACTAGTGTTAATGGTGGAGTCTCTGTAACTTGAAGTTTTTAAATCATGATTTGAGGACTTTAGTAACTCAGGGTATGGTTACACTTACAAAATTATAGCGCTATTGCTTATAGCAGTCGCCTTATACAGCAATAATAATAGCGCTATTGTATGTCCACACTGAGATGCTCCAGTGTTATAGCATGGCCTCATTTGCGGCACTTAATACGGCATTAAGAGCAGCACATTAGGGCATGTATCCCACAGTACACCTCTTCCTGATCTGGCGCAATGGCTTGTGGTAGGGGGGGCGTCACTTCCGGGGCATTTTATATCCTGTTTGAACTACCCATGATGCTTTTTGGCATATCCCAGCAATCCCTGTGTTTCCTTCCACCTCCGGCGCCATCTTTCAAGGGTTTCAGCAAGGCATGCTCCGTCTTCCATTGTCGAGTGCTGCAATGAATCCAGAACTGCTGAGGAACATGCTGACGACTGTCGCCAGCACATCTCTGTGTGCAGTGGAGTTATTCCTTGACATGCAGGATGACAGTGATGATTCTGAAGACGAGATCGAAGCGGTGAATGCATTCGACACGAAGCTTCTTGTCTCATTAACGGACATGCTCACGGCTGTTGAACGCCGCTTCTGGGCACGGGAAACGAGCACAGAGTGGTGGGATCGCATCGTCATGCAAGTCTGGGATGACGAGCAGTGGCTGCAAAACTTTCGAATGAGAAAAGCCACTTTCATGGGACTGTGTGCTGAACTCACCCCTGCCCTGCGGCGCAAGGACACCAGACTGAGAGCTGCCCTCCCGGTGGAGAAGCAGGTGGCTATCGCGATCTGGAAGCTGGCTACACCAGACAGCTACCGATCGGTGGCCAACCAGTTTGGGGTTGGAAAGTCGACCGTTGGAGTTGTGCTGATGCAAGTGTGCAGGGCCATTAATCGCATCCTGCTACGAAAAATCGTGACTCTGGATAACGTGCATGACATCGTGGCTGGCTTTGAAGAAATGGGTTTCCCTAACTGTGGAGGGGCGATAGATGGGACCCATATACCTATTCTGGCGCCCGCCCACCTAGCTGAGGAGTACGTTAACCGAAAGGGGTACTTCTCCATGGTTCTCCAGGCGCTTGTGGATCACTGTGGGCGTTTTACTGACATTAACGCTGGCTGGTCTGGAAAGGTGCATGACGCACGCATCTTCCGCAACACCGGCCTGTTCATGAAGCTGCAAGCCGGGACTTTTTTCCCAGACCAGAGGATCCCCGTGGGGGAAGTGGAAATGCCCATAGTGATTCTTGGTGACCCTGCTTACCCTTTAATGCCCTGGCTCATGAAACCGTACACAGGGAGCCTGGACAGCAGTCAGGAAAGGTTCAACTACAGGCTTAGCCGTTGTCGAATGACTGTGGAGTGTGCTTTTGGGCGTCTCAAGGCACGCTGGCGCTGTCTTTATGGGAGGCTAGACTTGGCCGAGGGTAGTATCTCCGCGGTTATTTCCGCATGCTGTGCCCTACATAATCTTTGTGAGCGGAAGGGCGAAGGCTTCACTCAGGCATGGTCCTCTGAGGTTCAACGCCTGGAGGCCACATATGCCCAGCCAGAGAGCAGGGTTCTTGGAGGGGACCAGCGCGAGGCTGCTAGGATCAGGGAAGCCTTGAGGGAGCATTTTGAGGCTGAAAGCCAGTTCTAAAGTGAGGTGCAGAAGGAGGGAGGGAGAGAGGGAGGGAGGGAGGGAGCATTCTTTTAACAGGAACAGGCATTTGCTTTTCTGTAGCCTGTAATAATGTATGTACACTTAATAAAGAAACCAATTTATTAAGAAGACAATTCATGTATTGAACAGGTACTTCGGTTGCTGAAAGAAAATATTGTGATGCATGTGAGGGGGAAGGCAGGGGAGGTGCAATGGGGGTGTCGTGGGGTCAGTCAGAGATCGGAGTATGTCCGGGTCTCTGAGTCTCCAGTGCCCTCACAGTGGCCATGTCCCCCGAACCCCATTTGCGGAGGGCAGTAAGGCATGTTATTAGGGGTAGACTGCAGTGGATAATGGTCTGGGGGTTGTTCGGTGAAGACAGAGGGGTTGGAGGCAGCTGTGGATGGTGATAACCATTTGGCTGATGATAGTGGCCTGGAGGGTACAGAGGCAAAGAAGGGGAAGGGAGTTGGGGCAAACGATAATTGGGGTGGTGGGTGCGGAGCTTCTCCTCCTGAAGGGTGACAAGCCGCTGCATAGTCTGCAATTGAAGCTGCAGTAATGAGAGCAGCTTGTCGGTGCTTTTCCGGCGGTGAATCGCGTTCTCCTTCCGCGCCTTCTCCCTCAACTTGCTCTCATTCTCCCTCCACCTCTGTGCAACTCGATTCTCCGTTACAGCCTGTTGCATTACTTGCTGTACAAGATCCTCTTTGCTTCTTCGTGGCCGCTTCCTCAGTCGCCTGAGCCTCTCAGCTGTTGATAAGAGCGATGGCGAAGGGGTGAAGGACGACCCTTCTAAAATAAAAAGATACATTTAACAGTGGTTCCCTTGTAAAGAGCAGACATGCCTATCATTCCCCCGCATTCCCCGTTTGCCTGTCCCGCAGACAGCACAGATACAGCAACGGAGCCCCTGCCATGGTGAGTGGACTCCAGAGGTAAGGGAAATGATTTTTTCCCTGCCCTGAAAAGCTGTGGCGGGGGAGGGGGTGGGGAGTGCCGGTAAGTGGCAGGAGCCCTACTCTGAACACTGTTCCAACATTCTCCGTAGGTGTTTGTCCTGGAAGATATCTCGTTGCTTCGAGTCACTGAGGAGCAAAGGGAAGGGATTTTATTAAGATGCGGCTTCCGCCCAGGGCCATATGCAGCTTGCCTATGTGCAGCAATGCTCCCCCCACCCATTGTAGCACAGTGGCAGGGACTAGTGACCGTGACCGGGACGGGGACCACGCTGGCTCTCCCGGGAAACCTACGCAGGCGCATTGCAAGTGCTCTTATTGAGACCTTTGAAGAGATTACTGATGATGACTACCGCAAGGTGATAGACTACATCAATGCTCTATTCCACATGTAGGCAAGCATGCAAGCATCCCTTTCCACCCCAAGCTGCCTGCCTTCCCCATAGAAAAGCAGCTTTACCTCCGCAATGCACTGCTGAGCTGGCCCCTGCAACCGCCGGACGCTGTGGCTGGCCGCCCTCCTCCTGGCTTTAGAGGAGAGCTCCTGGCTGCATGCCCCCCGCCCTCCTCCTGGCTTGAGAAGAGCTCCAGGTGGAATGCCCCCCTCATCCCTTTCCACCCCAAGCTGCCAGCCTTCCCCATAGAAAAGCAGCTTTACCTCCGCAATCCGCTGCTGAGCTGGCCCCTGCAACCGCCGGACGCTGTGGCTGGCTGCCCTCCTGGGTTGAGAAGAGCTCCTGGCTGCATGCGTCCAGGGACTCCTCCGTGCCCTGGATCGCTGCCACCTCGTCCTCATCCTCCTCCTCTTCTTCATCCTCCTGCTCTTCGTCCTCCTCCTCACCCCCCCCCCCTTCACTGGTGGGCTGGGAAGTGTCCGTGGTGGTCGATGGAGTGACCGTGGGATCACCACCAAGTATCGCGTGCAGCTCCTTATAAAATCTGCAAGTCACCGGGGCTGCCCCGGAGCGGCCGTTTGCCTCGCGGGCTTTGCGATACGCATTCCTAAGCTCCTTTACCTTAACACGGCACTGCAGAGTGTCCCGCTCATGGCCTCTTTCTCCCAAGGCCCGTGATATCTGCCCATAGGTGTCAAAATTCCTGCGGCTAGACCGCAGCTGAGACTGAACAGCCTCTTCTCCCCAACAGCTGATGAGGTCCAGCACCTCACTATTGCTCCATGCTGGGGATCGCCTATTGCGAGGAGGCATGGCACGTGGAGTCATGATGATCAATCAGAATGATCACCTGCAACGATTCCCTGAGACCACGCCACGCAATCAATCAGATCAATGAGAATGATCACCTGCAAGGATTCCCTGAGAGCACGCCATGCTTGGCTGGAGCAAACAGGAAGGGGATTTTCAAATTTCCCTGGAACTTTAAAGGGCGGGTCTGACGTGTGGTCACCTGAGGACAGGACAAAAGAGTTTGCAAGTGATGACCAGAGTGGCTCGAACGGGAATTATGGGACAGGCTGGAGGCCAATTAATGCGCAGTGGGTGTCCACATTCTTCCTGTAGCTCTACAGCAGGTGTGCTACAGCCCTTATTCCCCATGAGGAGGTGGATTAATAATAGCGCTATAACTCCGCGGTTATAGCGCTATTAGTGCCTTGCCAGTGTGGACGGGGAGTAGGTTATAGCGCTCGTGGGGGCTTTATAGCGCTATAAAGTGCCAGTGTAACCATGGCCTCAGCAAGGTTATGGGTCTATAACAGGAGTGGGTGGGTAATGGTCTGTGGCCTGCAATTTGCAGGAATTCAGACTAGATGATCATGATGGTCCCTTCTAGCCTTAAAGTCTACAAGTCATTGAGTCTAAAACCTTCTACCAGGCAGACTAGAAGCTAAATTGTACAATCAAAAATTTACAAGTGCAGAAGCATTACATTAGGATTCACGTGCATGTATATCTACCCAGTATGCAGTACAAACTGTGGGCAAGCAATCTATTGCTACTGGTACACAGCCTTCAGTATAAGATTTATCCAGTCAGCAAATTTCAACTGAAAATATAGAAAACTATTACAATCACATATGTGATACTTTGACAATTAAGAGTATGTGATGTGAACGCATTTGATGTTATATATTGCAAAATATTGGTATTCACCATTTTTGCCATATGAAAACAGCTTAATCATTTCTGAAAAAAAATACTTACCCATGCAAAACTCAGAAAAATCTTCTAATATGTTGTCATTTGGTAACTTTGACCAATAAACCCCACTTAAAGGTGGGTAAGTACAAACTGTAGTCATAGTCCTTTCTAAAACTGCAGAAAATGACACTTGTTCATCTTGCATACCATTGTTTCATCTCACCTAGAGGTGTACGGCAGTACTTGACAGCTCCACATCACACTTCATCTTAACTTACATAAAATAAGCTTTAAAATGATATATGATGTGTTTGTGTGTTGGGTGGGTATGTTAAACTCCAAAAAAATGATTATTTTTTTTTGAGAATGGCCACATGACTATAGTGGTTATCAGATCTTCATAAATGACAACCTAGTGGCCACAATCCCTTCATCAGCAGGGTTTCAAACACATATGCGGGTGTAGGGGTTGACAGGGCTGTCACTGAGCCAAAGCTCCATCCCACATAAAGGCAGAATCCCAACTACATGCTTGTTTCATAGCCATACCCCACCAATGCAGCAGAACTTTCAGCAGTTCTGTTGAATTGAGGGCCTTCCTTGACTTCTTATAGCATGAGTGATTTTAAATGTTATTGATTGATGAGAATTATGCTTGCTACTGGTTAATCATTTTTCTACCTTTTCTGAAGTTCTCGCATTCGCTTCTGCTGAGAAGTGATGACTGTCCAGTCATCACAAGTATCTGTGTGAGAGTTCAGAAAATTATTTTCTCTATTCAGCACAATAGACAACACAGTGAAAAACGTCTTGGATGTAGTCTTTGACAGCACCTACAGCACCCCACTGCTTTCTTAAAGAAAGTGTTTCTGTTGTGAAACCATAATTCATTCCCTCTTTATTTTGGGTAAAGGTTTATTAGCTTATGATTTAAGCAAACCATCTGGTCCTGCTGGCACGGCACATTATGTCAGGCCCAGTGTTTTTTTCCTTATAATATGTTTCTGAAGTTAGTTAAATTACATACTTAAATCCCAGCTTTGGCCTTTGCATTTTCCATGTCTTAACATCTGCTCTTGGAAAGCTTTCTGGATCCCAAGTAAGTTTACATGGAGCCAGGACTCTTTCCTTTCCCTCTGACTGTCTCCCACACCCTCTCATCAGTTCAATTCAGTGAAAAGTAATGGCAGAAATGTATAGTGCCTATTTAATCTCAATCCTGTTAAAAAAGATCTGAGCGGACAGGGTGGCAAATAGCAGCAGATTTGAAAAGACTAGGAGAGCATTCTCTGAAGGATATAAAATGATAGATGGTGAGGAAGTTTAGTCTCTCTTCTTCCCTGGCAAATTCTTCTCACTACCAACTTCTGATTTCAAGTCCTTTTTGATTTGGTGTGAGCTTTCTATTGTTATTCAGAAGTGTAGGCTTATAATATCTTCTGTATCTTGTGTCCCATGATACTTTTCACATTAATCATATGAAAAAAGTGTATTGCTCAATGTGATCAAATTGTCATTGAAAATATACTAGGTCAGCCTGGAATTTTCGAAAATAAAAACTGTGCTGGATTTGCACAATGCTAACGGTAAGATTGTTACTAATAGTGGGTACCTACCATCTCTATTCTCCCAAATTCCAACTCTTCTTGTCCTGTCAATAGCATTTGAAATGAATATTCAACATAGATATCTATCCCATTGTCCTTTAAATCAAAAACCGAATTATTTCCTTTTAAAGCAGCAAAATAAACCTGGCTCTTTTTAATGATGCAATATTGCATATTCAATTTTAACTTCTCATGCTTCATGACGAAAAGCACTGTATCTGTATTGTCCTGGCAATATACTACAGTGCAGGAATTTGAATTCAGGACTCAAGCTCAGTCCACTGTTCATGAGATGTCAGGATCTAAAAGCTGTGAAAGCAGTGTGGACAACTCATCCGAGACGGGAATGGCATATCTCATTTTCAAATGACCCCTGAGACCTTTGGACTAAAGAAAGAGCAAGATCTAGTCTTCAGCTAAATGGAGAAAGTTACCCCAATGCAATGAGGGTAGATGTAAATGAGGCAAGAGAAAAATAACAGGACTTCAGGAGAATTTTAGACAACGTGGTGGAAGGCAAATTGGACTCCATCAGTAAGAAGGTGGGGATGATTGAGAAAGCCAATCCAACTTCAATGAAGAAAAATGTCTGTTTAGAAGCGAGGATGACACGTATAGACCTTGCTATAGCCTGAGTTCATACCATGTTCCTCAAAGTCCAGCACATGCTGTGAATATGCAGTATGTTGTGAACATGCAGTATGCTGTGAATATGCAGTATGCTGAATTGTCAAGTGGCTAAATTACATTAGTGAAGTACAGTTCTCTGAGCATTAAAGTGTAAAAAAAAAAATAATCTTTTGATGATGCATGTATATCACTGGAGTAATTCTAAACATCAAGTTTATCTTCAGTATTTCCTGTTACATAAGTAACTATGAAATCTTATGGAAAAAATCAAAAGTAGAATTAATTATGAATAAATAAATAAAATTAGAGACACAAGTTGCCTACAAATCAATGCACCTGTGCCACTCACTCCACAAATGACTCCTGGGATATGCAAGGATTTGGGTGCAGCAAAATTGATGAGTCACCATCTCACTAATATTGTTCTTTCCTGGTTAAATGTAATTGAAATGTTCCCAGTGAAATGATCTGAATGTACATAATTGTGTGCATCTGAGGGACTTGTATTATAAATGTATTCACCACTATTTGGCACAGTTGTATCTTTTCTAAGAAAAAGCTTAACATAAAATCACTGGGGTGACTGTCACTTCTCTTTCTGCACAATGAGAGATGGTGACAGTTCAGTGGACTGGTTCATTAGCACATTATAGTGGCCAGCTGTTTTCCACCTGTCTGAGGCATTAGGAGACCTCCTTTTCTGTTTGCTTTTCATGAGTACAAGAACTTAACAAAAAACATACAATTAAGAGAATTGCCAAATGGAATAGTTGAAAAAGATTAGCAAACTGTGATAATGCAGCCTCCAAAGAATTCAGTCCTTTCTGGTTACAGAATTTAGATCTTACTACTCTGCATGAGGAGCCTGGGCCCAAATATGAGCTGCTGGCATCAGTGTGCCCTGTTAATAACCCAAATTAGTCATGGATGCTGCAGGTCTACATCAAGCCAGCTCTTGGTGTTAGAGTTGCAGATTTGTAATATGACTAGGAACGGATTGGTGGATGCTGAAAACATTCTCCCCCTAATTAGGGAAAGGTTTATTGTCACAAAGATTACATCTTGGCAGAAAACTGACATAAGCCCTTATGCTTGTTGAAGTTGGCTATACACTTGTTTAGTTAAGGTTACTTTTTGTTACTAAAAAGATGGTTTTGTGGTTAGTAAACACTCTTCTCCCGATCCCCCAATTAAAAACAAAATATTTACCCAAATAATTCTGATTGTGGAACCATCCAATGGAAATGGCTGATATGCTATATACCTTGGCTTCCTTGCTTTTCCCTTTTTCTAGACATTATCTTCAGTTTCCTTGCTGATGTTTCTTTCTGTTTTTCTTACTACTTACATGCTTTTTGTTTGCATTTTTTTAACAACACTACTTTTTTCCATTCTCTGGAATTTTTCTCTGTCCAGTTTCAAGACAGACAGAGCATCTGATCTGTTTTGCACAAAAATAATACTCCATCTCAGACAGGAAAAACCTGGTTTGGATGAATAAAACTGACTATTGTATGTATGTTAACCAGTTTACAGTGAGTTTCATTTTAACTTTGTGTCGCTTAAGGTCTCTTTAATTTTTCTGATCTCTGGGCAAACTCATTTCTGCACAGCTTGAGCTAAGAACTGCAGTTTTTATTTGGAAATCAAATTTATGATATAATGGTTAAGATCTCTGGTGAAAAGTGAAACCTTTATTTTTAGAACTGAAATATTTCTTGAGAATAAATGGTAAGAAAATGGAAATATTTTTTGCACTCAAATACATATAACTAAAGAGAAATGTGCTATACCCTAGCCAAATGGTCCTACCTACATATAGGCATAATGAATTTTCTAGAAACCAGGTTGCTGTTCTTCATACAGTACCTCTTTCAGTGCTTGCCTAATCAGTATCCAATCTGAATCATCCTTGTAAAGAGATGTTGGTGGGAGCTGAGTTTAATGTGATGTTAGGAATTCATTTGAGGTATGGTCACTGGATCATTGTAATGCAGTTTTTTCAGGTTTAACCCAGAAAATATTGTTTGCCTATAGGCAATATTTAGATCTGTATTCTTCCCATTAGAGACACATTTTAAAACACTTGTGTCACTCTTTGCTTGCCCTCTTTAAGGAGTCAGTTATGACTAGGAGGTTGATTAGGGCACTCTAAATTGAAGAGTCTGGGTGCAAGAAATCCTCATGCCGTCTGAGATTATTGCAAAATTATTAAAATAATATCTGGTAATGTTTCTGTGTTAAGAAAACATTGGTACTTGAATGTTTAGTTTTGCTTTAACAACTGTTAATTAACACAATTGTAAATTCTAGCTAAGTTAGGACCCAAACATTTTTCTAGGGCAGCCTTGGTTAAAACCCAGCTAGGAAGGAACATCTGTGTAATGTTTACACAAAAACTTAAAATCTTGTTAGTTCTGAATTTAAATCATTCCCACACTGTCAAACATCACATAGGGCAAGTGTAAGGCTCCACTATTCTTGTCTATCCTAGGCTGATTTTCGCATATCCTCTGTATTGTTAAGTCCATAAATTAGCCCTCTCTAATTACTGTTTGATGGAGGGTGTTTTTCATTTGGCCCCATTTATGTGCTGCACGGTGGCACTCCTGCCAGATTGTCTGGCTTCATTCTTAATGCACATCCCACATATTTCTGTCATCTTTTCTGGATAACTTTGGAGGTAAGAAGTTACTGAATTCCCTGAAAAATCTTGGCATTTATTATAAATTAATTCCATTTAATAACTTGTATTTTCCTGAGATGTTTGCCTCTGAAGGCATTTAGACCTCTTTCTGTATGTTTGGTGGGATTTCCAGCTTTCACATATATATGTTAAGGTTGAAATAACATTGGAGTTGAAGATTTATAGTATGGTCTTTAAATTGTAGATTTTCAGTGACCAAAATTGTGTGAATTGACATCTTCTAATTAACATGTTAAAACATAATTAAAAAGTCAAGTATAGGCACAGTATATGTATGCAGTATATGTACAGCAGATGATACTTGCACCTTCTTTCCCTCCCCTTTCTCTCCTTTATATGCAGTATACTGTACAAATGTATTTACATGCCTATCTGCAGACTCTTGGCTCTAATCTCAGTTGTGATGTCCAGTAAATTTCTATTCATCATGTTGTACTGTTTTTCTGTCTTTCCTCTTCTCCTCCGCAAAAAAATAAACAAAAACAAAAAACTCTTAGGTAGAGGAGTTGATGATGGCCATGGAGAAAGTGAAGCAAGAACTGGAGTCCATGAAAGCAAAGCTGTCCTCTACCCAGCAGTCTTTAGCTGAGAAGGAGACACATTTAACCAACCTACGAGCAGAGAGGAGGAAACATTTGGAGGAGGTTCTGGAGATGAAGTGAGTATTTATTTCCATTCTGTATGCCTGCACTGTATTGACATCCCCTCACTTCTGCTTTTACCTCTGCTTTTGGTGATCTAAAGACAATTAATAAATTGCACTTCTCTACAGAGAATTACAGTTATCTGTGTTCTCACTCAAACCTTCGAAGGAACAATCTGACCAGTAGCTGTGTATATGACTTGGGACTAGATTGAGAATTTTCAACTTAGAATGAAATATATATTTTTCCACCCTTGTCATCCACTTTCTTCCTATACATTGGTGATATTATTTGCATGAGTGCCCAAAGGCCCTAAATCAGAATCATGGCACAATTGTCTTATGTGCTATATGAATTCTCAGTAAGACATGGGCTCTACTTTGAAGAGCATACAATCTAACTTAAGGCAAGGCACCAGTAAGTGTAGCAATCAATAGAAGGGAAGACAAGTATAAAAGTATGTTCCAAGGTAACAGTAATCTCCCGAATCAAAGTACAGCTGCTTTATTGCCAGATTAAGATTTTTCAAGATCATGTAACTGATTCATTGGCACTGCTGAAACCTAACTGAAGTTGAGTTTGAACTTTTATTTATTTTTCACTGCCACTCCTCACATAAGTCTTCAGTATGGCCAAGCACTGAAGTGTTGAGGAAAGATGAGGGATTAGATTTCTAAGACTTAAATAACTTCCTAAATTCTGACCTCCCTTACAGATAAATGGTTATCTTTAGTTTAGGGAGGCATGAATCCATTTAGCCCAATGACGGATAGCACTTCCAGCAGTTCATTAAAAACACTTCCAATTGTTTAGCCAGCCCTGAAGAGAGGGAATATTTTTATTGGCAGGATTTGCAATGGTTCCTCCACTGTGGTTTTTTGAGCCATTATTTATTTAGTTAACTTTTCTATGTTAACTTCTTTCCTTTCTGAAAAAAAGAAAGAAAGAAAGAAATTATAGGAAAACAGCTCTTACAGCATGGAAAGAGAGGTGGCTCAAGTCTTGAAGCTCTTAACTTCAGAGCCCACATTCCCTGACTTCATATTCAGCTATCTAATACAGTCCGACCTAGATCTGGCACGGGGACACTGCAAGACCGCACTGCTTAAAAAACATTTTGTTTTTAATAAAACATTTATTGACTTTTAAAATTCACTGCCTTGAGAGTTGATGTATTGGGGGATGGAAGGAATAGCTCTTAAGTTGATGTGGGAATCCAAAGCAACTTGAGATACATCCCATATCCAATCTTATGGCAGTATTCTCTCCTGACACATTGCTGCGCCAAACCGTCTCATTAAAATATATACAATATTCAGTATAACCTGAAATGTACTTGGAATTGAGTAGCTGTAGTACATTTAACATACCACTCACTTCTTTTAAATGATGACCTATCTTAACTAGTTAGTTATTGTTGGAAAGTCGTTGCATAGAGTGAAAGTGAGTCTCAGGAACCAAATAAACTGGTAGATCCACTGTGACCCAAGAAGGGAGGAGAGCCATAGAGAGAAAATTAATGGTGTCAGCATATAGACGGAGAGACCGAAAGAGCATTAAATTTGTATATTGAAGTAGCTGAACATGTTGTAGACTTCTTTAGTCTTCCTTAAAGTTCTGTAAAGCTCACAAAGTCATCTAAACCTCAGTATGTTAGAATGCACCCTTCCCATAAGCCTCATTGTTACGGACAAGTCTCTACTGTTGTTTCCCAAACCATAAAGTAGTGACTTACATTTATAAGAAAGAACTGCAGTGTATCCTTTCCTGTTCAGCTTTCACAATCTACTGCTTTTGAAGAGAAAGAGAGTGTCTCTAGAAAACTGAGAATGGAAAACTTAAAAATACTTCTCAAATAAACCAGAGGGTGTACTGCAGTTTGTAACTCATCTCTTTTGGCTTGAGTGGTTGAAGCAATGCCACCTTTATTTTAAAATTTTAATTGCCATTTTTTCTGAAGGATTTTTGTGTTTGATATTGTAGTGAATGTGCTACAGAAGTGTTGGAGTGTTTCTTATATCCCCTTAAGTCAGAGATTCAACTCAACCATAAAAATGCGCTCAGGACTAGACTGATGTATGAAATGTGAGACCAGGATCAGTTATTTTAAATAGCTTTTGAAAAGGACTCACTTCTGCGGTTTTTAAGCAATGCCAAGAGTATTTTTAAATGTAATACTTCAGTACAGAATTTGTACTTCCTTAATTCAAAAGTACCTGAGTAAATAGGAAGTTTTATACTGTAATCCACCTGGTTTTTCGTATTCTTAAGCACAAGCTATAGTTGTTTGCTGATTGCACAAGAATTCATTAAGGGATCTAAGCATGGATTTGAGTATGTGCACCTTATGTAGATGACTTAAATGCAAACTTAAGGCAATAACAACGATCTTCAAAGTAGAAAAGCTAAGTATGCTAGACAGTCTGTTACAGAGATAGTACACATTTACAAAATTGTTACTCAAAGTAGAATTTCTGTTTATTCAATGGACTATAGTAGTTTTGAGTAAGTCATTCTACACTATTGAGGGAATAATATGCTCATTAAAATACACCTGTACCACAATATGAACTGCTGGAAAGGTGGAATTCCAATCTCTAGAGAAAATGATTCTCTCATATACCCTTGTTCATCTGACTCTGGGATTTTACTTTTTTTTTTTTTTTTTTTTTTTACTCATCATAGAGGAAGCTGGTAGGGATTCCTATATTTAGGTTGCCTAACATTTTTCATTATAAAAGATACTAGTGATCTTTTTAAGAAACTCTGACATCTTCAGTGTTTGCAGCAGGTCTTTAAAAATTGGCAGGGAGAAAGCCTTTGGGCCAGTGAAATGCCTACTTTTTGTCCCATTAAATTCTGTTCAGTCTTGGGTTATAAACTGTTGAAAATCACCATTTCCCTTCTGTTCTGTGCATTGTTATCAATATTTGGCAACATGCAAAAATAACTGAATACAGTCTAATCTAAGGCTGGGCCCATGCCACTGCCAAAGCAGCAACACTGAGAACCCTGGTAACAGCCAGCCATACTGCTGATGGAACAGCATTGGGATGTAGGAGGGAAAAGAAATGAAACTAGGCTTCCCTGGATTCAGCAAAAGGTCTCAGTAGCCTCTCCTGTCCCATTCTCTGGGGGATTATATGGGGCAGGAGTTTCCCTCCACATACATACATCCCTACTGGAGGAAAGAGAACCAAGGCAAAAGTTTCTCTCCTGCTGCCGTCCCAGATTCAGAACATGGCGTCAGCAGCCAATCTTACACCCCATCCCACAAGATAACAGCTTTCTCCTGCAGGCAGTTCATGTGTATAGTCGTGGAACTCAAGTGATGCAGAAGTCTGTGACACAATCCTAAAGTTAGTTAGTTCAAGCCCTGATGATGATGGATAATGGGGCAGTTGTTACAGTTGCACGTAATAGAACTTGTTTTTACCTTTTTCTTAACAAAAAAACCAACCTATGACATTATATACAAAGTCTGTTCTGAAAGAACATTGTTTAGATTATAAAATTAAATACTTAAAGGTTAGGAAATACCATTATTTAGGTTTCTCATGCAAGCTTAGTTCAGCCCCCTTGTGTGTACGCATTATAATATTATCTTTAATTACACAAATACGTACTATTTTTCCACAGACTACCTGCCTCATTCAGTACATAAAATGAACAGTAGTCAGAGAATGAGTCAGGGCTGTGGAACAGCAAATTAGGCTTGTTTTCTACCTCATTTATTCTACAAGTTGGAATGTGCACAGAGAATGAGGCAAAGGACTGCTAGAAGACATAGGTTGCCAATGCAGGTGAATGCACACTAGAGGACTCTGTTCTAGCCCTGCCGCAGAATTCCTTTGTGATGCTCTCCAAATCACTTAAACCAAAAATTCTGGCAGATGGTCACTAATTGTATGTGCTCATTTTCTCAGTGCCCAATTTGAGACACCTGGCACCAGGGTGACCAGATGTCCCGATTTTATAGGGACAGTCCTAATTTTTGGGTCTTTTTTCTATATGGGCTCTTAATAACTCTCCCCCCACTCCCGTCCCAATAACATATTCATATTTTTTCATATTTGCGGTCTGGTAACCCTATCTGGAACCTGATTTACAGAAGTGCTGAGTGCTCACAACTGACACAAAATCAGTGGGAACTGTGTGTGCTCAGTATTTCTGGCAATAAGGCAGTGTTGTCTGGCGATCTGAGCATGGGGTTGGGAGTCAAGAAGGTCCTGAGTTCTCATTCTGGCTCTCTTACTGATTCATTATGTAGCATCAGGCAAGTCTCTTGTCTCAGTTTCCCCATTTGAAAATTATGATAATGATTTCTTATCTCACTGTGGAGATAAATTCATTAATATTTATGAGGCACTCACACACTATAGGTGATAAATGCTCCAGAAAATAAATGAATAACTCTGTATTCACTGCAGAGTTTGGGTTGCATGGAATAAATAAAGGTAGGTGCCACAGGGAATAATGAGCTTCAAAGAAATATTGAACAATAGCCTCTTTACCCAAGCTCTGTCCAGCCTGTCCATTGAATGAGGCAGGGGTCCTATGGAAAAATATGATATAGTTCTATAATTAAAGATTGTTTATAATTAAGTATATGATTCTGTCACAGATGTCACAGATTCTGTGATTTTCCAGGATCACCATGATTTCTGGGGCAGGGCTGAAGCAGCTGTCAAGCCCTGTGCCTCCTGCAGCAAGGCTTTGAGCGACGTGCACTCTCGTTGCCTAAAATGCTTGGGTGAGTCTCGCCTAGGGGATCACTGTCAGATCTGCCATTAGCTTAAGAGGACTGGTAGGCAAGGTTAAAGTTCCTATTGATGGAAACGGCACTCAGACCTTCTTCTGAACCAAGCCTGTAAGCTTCCATGGCATCTAAAAGATCATCTCTGTTTGGGTTATTTAAAGATTTTTAAATTAGTGCTGTTATTTTGCTGATCTGATGAGAATTGATCTGTATCATTTTTACATCTGATTCCATGAGAATTAATCTCAGTCATTTTCTTATCAGTTTCCATCTAGGTGAGCGTGTGTGTGTGTGTAAGCTAGGAAGCTGATGAATAAATGTATTTTTGAACTTACGTACATTATATATAATAAAATGATGTAATATATACACATATTATACCTTATTAACTTTACAGCCAGCTGGGATATATATCTGATTACAAGATGTTTAGACACTTTGACCAAGGCTTGTTAGTTGCTCAGAAGCTTCCACTCTGCTTTTAGATGCTTGGAAATTAAAGATGCCAGTTTTATTGGTAACAGTCACTGTGAAAAGTATTCATTGTACTTTTCACTTATATGCACTTTATTCCCCCAGAGCAATTGAGAAAATGGGCGCTTTACTGCAGGGGAGGCTTGCAAGCGGTCTACATATGTTAACAATTCTGGGTGTAGTATGCAGTCACTTCACATTCTCTTCTTATTCCATATTGGCTGGAGACTTGATATCTTGTATGTAGTTTTCATGATGGTGACACACTCAGTGTGGATTGCAAATATCATAAGTGACGCTCCTCTGTTTCTGTGGAAAAACAGACCTTGGTTTTCAGTTGTCTCCAGAGATGACTATTGAGTAGCATTGACCAGAGCCATGCCCATGAATGTAATTTCCTTATTTAATGATTATTGAACTGAGTTCAAAAGCAGGCAGAGTATCGCACAGGATCATAAAAGGGATTTAAAATATTGACTTTGTTCTTAACTTTGCATCAATAGCTCAGACATAGGTTAGAGGTTTATTGCAGGAGAGGGTGTATGAGATTCTGTGGCCTGCATTGTGCAGGAGGTCAGACTAGTTGATCAAAATGGTCCCTTCTGACCTTATAGTCTATGAGTCTATATAGCAATATTGTTTTAACGTGACATCTACAATGTGTAACTTCCAGTGCCATGCAAAAGCCTTCCATCCCAATGTATACTAGGATATATGTTAGATGGATCACCTGGCTCTTAATGCCCTGACAAGTCTTTACAAACCAATGGTAGCCATCACCTCACCTGTAATTACTTTGTTTAATTTTAAGTAAGCCAGAATCCTACAGGGGGCAGTGTGCATTTGTGGAAACTACTGTTTGAGACAGGCTTGAATAACCACATCTGCCTGCATCTATTTCTGGTTTACGTCGTAGTCTTAGGGCTTGTCTACACTTGAAATGCTGCAGCAGCACCGCTGCAGTAGCACATCAGTATAGACACTTCCTATACCAGTGGAGGGGTTCTCCCATCAGTGTAGGTAATCCACCTCCCTAAGAGGTGGTAGCTAGGTCAACAGAGGAATTCTTCCATTGACCTGGCACTGTGTACACTGAGGCTTAGGTCAGCTTAACTGCATCACTCAGGGATGTGGATTTTTCTTATTCCAAACAATGTCGCTGGATTGACATAACTTTTTAATGTATACCAGACCCTAGTTTTCTAACTGAAAATGTCTCTTATGGAAGGAAGGGCACTTGGTGAAAATGACACATACAGGATATTGTTACTGCATTTTGTCTCCTTTAATTTTCTAGTATAAAATATATACTCTCTTTTTTCTTTGCAAGTTATTATCCTATTAGATTTTGACACTTGAACTGTAAACATTTTAATTGCAAAGTGCCAAAATATGAAAAGTTGTCCCTTTCCAAACTACAGAAAACATGTACATTGAGGTCAGGTCAATGGCAATATCATGACTGTGGAAATGCTGAGAGTCTCAGAATGAATTTCTCAAAATCATATGAAAAACAAAGAATGTGTGTAGTGTTCACCTACTGTCTGCCTGTGAATATATACCCATTGTGCATGGATTTTGCATGTTTTCTGGCATTAGTGGTCTCTGGAAATTACTTTTGCAACCGAAAAAAACCCTTGTTTTGCACTCTAGTCTGCACTCCTCTGTTCTCATTACTGGTATAAAATGTGTTATCAAAAGGTCTCATTTCCAAACCCTATCTATATTTTTCCTTGTGTTTTTTTGTTTGGGGGCTCTGACGTTGCTTACTTCCATTGCTTTTCTACACTGTCTGTTAGATTCAACCTCTAAGCACCCTCTAAAGATGCTCAGCACAATGTCATCATTGTAGACAGTTTACCACTTTGTCTCCAGTGAAATAAATATTGGCATATGGTGGAGAATGATTGTGTTGGTGATATCAACAGTAAAAGATTTGTGGACCCTAGAACAGGTCAAATGATGATTAACCTGGTTTGGACAATAGCACAAAACTCTCTTAATCGAATGATTTGGCATAAGCCAACTGTATTGTGAATTTTGGTCTCAAAAGATCACAATAAGGGTGATCTGTGAAGCAATTAAATGGTATCTAATGAATCATGTAAGTATGGTGCCATCTCACATGTGTCTAGATAGAAAGAGGACTATTTGTCTTTAACACATTTATCTTTAACTGCCAGAAAGTTGTTCTTATCGTCTACAGATTGTTTGTTTGTTTTTATAGTTTGCCTTCCTTTGAAAGGTTTTTGTTCCATGGCTTCTTCAGATACTAAAATCTTGGCAATATGGCTCACAGTTCCATTCTGTCTCATGATAAACACCACCATATCTCATTATATCTTGAACTCCGTGGTCCCTGAGAACAGCCTTATAGAGAGAATGCACTGTACTATCTAAATGAGCCATGACAGGCCTGGGAGCAAGAGCAACTGCTGAAAAGTGCACCAGGTGGTGTTAAAGGGTTTGTTCCACTCAGTAATTGCTCAGTCTGTTAATGTTGTAGGGAGTAGTTGGGAAAGGAGGTTCTCTCAGCCGTTAACTTCCTGAGAATTTAGTTACACTGTGCTCTTGTTTCCATGCTATTCCACTGGAGATATTTTTTCTTCTGGATCTGTTTTTCAGGGGCTGAGTTCGGTGTGACTGATCCCTTCAGTAGCTCCTGGACCCAGGTTTCTAGAAAGACAATTCAATGTAATTTGATTGCTTTTAAGTCAGAATATGAAAAGAGAGTGCACAAACTCAGCCTTGAGAATAAAAATCCTGTTGTAATATTTTAATTTGATTTTTATATTTGTTTATTTGTTTATATTTTAAGTGAGAGAAGATGACCTGGTCAGAAAGCTTCTTAGCTAGAATAGAGGTATGTGGTTGTTAGATCTGGCCTACTTTGTGGTCATTTTTCCTTTCATATTATTACAAAATGTTAATAGAAATTCTCTTGAAAATTCTCATCTGTTCAAAAACATTTATACATGCTTTAAAAGAGCTGGAATATTGTTGTCCACTCTTCCTGGAGATTTATATAGTGCTACTGTGCATGAACGATTGTCCCTCTTCTCTTTTCCTATTCCGGAAATCCATGTGAGCAGATGAGCTTCAGGGTAGGGGCAGTACTGCATAACATCTGGAAGGTCATTAGTGCCTCTCTTACTGCTCAGAACAAAGTTGGTTTGGCAAATCTTCAGTTTTGTCACAGAAAGAGAGGAATCAGGTTTTCTGGGGGTGGTTAGTCAAATTGTTTTATGTTGGTTTATCAAAAAAATGAAGGAAAAGGCAGTGTTATTCTGACAGACATTGAATAACACAGATTGTTTGTGACACAGCCCTAAAGTAAGCCCATCTGCTCCCTTCTCCCTGTTTTTTTCTGAATCTTCATCTTTTAGCATTGAACATTCTTCTTATACTCTCACAGTCTCTGTAATCAGACACATTAAGCTGTTCTGTTAGAAGTGAGGCATTTTTAATTATTTTCTTCACACACCTGTGGTTTTTTTTTGTTTTGTTTTTAAAACAGAAGTTAGTTTTGGCTCTGTACTGGCACTGATAGGATGTTCCCTAAACTGGACATTTCAGATACATCATTGATCCCATCGTCATCTGTAATCCCATAATATTTTGGTGTTTCCAGGGGTCTTGCTGAACTAAACCAAATCAAGCACTTTTGATTTTCCGTTGAAGTCAAAAGAATCGTAGGTTCCTTTCTGTGTTTTTTCCTCATTGATAAATGTGCACTGTAAATATTGGTTCGTATAAATCAACTCCTAGAGCACTGCATATTTCATTAAATACAGCCAAACTGTGGGTTACTTAAAGTTCCAAGTGAAAATATTATGGTATCTCATTGCATATATTGTAGATTTAATGTAGTGTGAACAATAGTAGCTTTGAGCCATTGTAAATCCCATGCGGACATCATCAACATGGTTCAAAATACAAGGAGAGAAATCCCAAAGGTTGTATGTGCTCATATGGCTGCTGTGCATAAGTAAGTCGTTCTTTCTTTCATTATTTTTAAAATAGCAATGTGGTATTTTGGAAGAGAGAGGGATAAAGAAGAGCCTAACACCATATGAGTTTTGGAGCTGATCTGAAATTCCTTTTTCCATAACTGTGGGGTCAGTTTGCAATAATAATAAAAATAACCTCTGAGCCAGGTGGCTTCCCTTGAATCTTGGAGAATGAGTTGCAGCAACTGGACAGTAGATGCAGTGGCTAAAGAAATGTCTTCGCTTCCTGTTACTTGTGCCCTCTCTTTGCATGCGAATCTGGGGTATACCTGCGGGTGGAATTTTGCCAACAGAAAAATCACTATTAGATAGACTTATTAAAACTAAAACAAACAAGAAATAACCTGCAGATCCATGGAATTTTTGAAAAATCTCCTTTTTAAAATTTTCTTTTTTTCCTGGTAGAGGTTACTTCAGGAGAGTGAGGTTTTTTGGGGTGGACTATCTGTATGTGAGAGCATGTGCCAGAGTTCAGTCTATGAGACCTGATCAAACCAGGTTATACATTAGACATAGTACAAAATTGTACATTAGACACGTGGCAAATTGCTGGCACTATTATGCTGGGTCCCGCGCTTTCTCTTCTTGTGGAGGGGTTCAGGGAGCCATTTCTTGCCCCTGAACAGGGTATTAACTGCCCCACTAGTATCCTACAGTAGGGGAGCGGAAAGGGAGGGACCTGGGCCCACCCTCTACTCTGAGTCCCAGTCCAGGGGCCCTAAGGATAGAGGTAAATCACTTGAACTAACTATTCCTTCCCCTCGGCTACTTCCCTCTCCTACCTTCAGCTTGTGGGACTTCCTGTCCTCTCTCTGCACAAGCCAGGTGTCTCTTTACCTAGGGTCTGGGTCTTCTTCATTCCAAACTCTCCTCTGCTTTCCTCCAAACCAATCCTCTCTGCTCCAACTCCTCCAACTCTTCCAAACTGCTCTCTGCTCCAACTCCTTCCCCTGTCTGCCTGAAGCAGGGGGTTTTATTGAGTCCCTAACAGGGCCTTAATTGACTGCAGGTGTTCCAATTAACCTGCTGCCTGCTTCCCTAGTCTACAGGGAGCCATGCCTTAAGTAGCCTTGAGTTAATATATCTCCCCTCAAGCACTCTGCCAATATTGGATTCTGAAGAGGTGGGCGGGCGCAAGCCTCAAGCACTCTGCCACAGCTCCCTGACCCTCCTCTATCACACACACAGTACAAAAAACCATCCTTTTACAGACAAGCTGATTGTGTGCAAGATTCAATACAAGTCGCCTCCTACTTCTCGTCCCACAATCCAATTTGTAGTAGCACACTGTTATGTGAATTATGAAGATGGGGAGGTGTTATCTTTCACATTGTCCCACCAGTACAAGCAGGGTATTAGACTAGATTGTCCAATGATCTGATATAGCATGACAATTCCTGTGTTCCTATATCTGTTTTCCAGACGCCTACTTCTAACATTCTATGTAGCTTATAGTTTTGGCTTTCCATAAGCCAGTAGCTGATTTTCTACCTAATAGGTAATTTACAGATTTATCATAGAGGATATGTGTCTAAAATTCATATTAAGATGTCTTTTTAATTTGGTCTCAACAAAATCAGTAAAACCTTTTTAAGCCACTTGATTCTTATGGGCACAGTTCTTTTTCTGTTGACACTGATTTTTGCTTGTAGAATTACTGAAACTTTGGGTTCAAGTATTAATTCACTTTGCATGTGATTTAGATAAGTATAAGGAAAGTCTTTTTTATTGTGAAAGTTCCAAATTATTCAATCTGTTGGTTCTAAATACCTGCAGAACTTTCATATATGGAGGCACCAACTGCGCTTCTATCCCTCAATTATTAACAGATTTTAATATATAGTTTTTATGATCTTGTAAAAATGAACAGGCTTTCTTTTGTTATTTGCAGTAGGCCACCTATAACTTTGGGCTAGTTATGGTCTCTACTAAGCATCATCAGAAAATGACGTAGTTATTATAATGATAATAATTAATAATATGTTGCACTTAGAGTCCTTCATCTAACTATCTTAAGGTATTTTATAAAGGTGGGTAAATATTATTCTCATTCTACAAGTGAGTAAGCTGAGACCAGAGAGGTAAAGTGACTCCTCCACCCAAGGTCACATGGCAAGTCAGTAATAATTCAGGTATAGGACCACAGTTGCATTCCCCACAGTTGCAATCAAACTATTACATTGTTGTCAGCTTCTAGCACTTTCTCCAAACTGACTTGGTAAATGTGCTCCAGAAGTGTCTTGGAGGTTATATGTTCTAGATCGTTGGCTCCCAGGACTTGCCTTCCACCCCCAAGTTTTTACTGCATTAAGACTGTTGTTTGGTTCTAACAATCTCTGCTGTTTTCAGACCTTAAAATTAACACCTTGAAAGCTAAGAACAGAGTCCAAAAGAAGTAACTGTTTAAGATTTCTTGAAGAATCCAGAATTCACATTACACTCTTACAGTCACCGATACATGTCCATGCTACACAGTTATCTAAACTAACATGTTTACATTTTAATGTGCCCATCATGTCTAGGTGCCATATATAATACATCACAGAATGCTTTTGAACATCTTCTGGTCATTCCTAGTTTGAAAATCATTCTCTTTTTGTTCAGTCACCCATTTAGTTATTCTCTCTGTGGGCAATCCTCTCTTAATTTTTTATTTTTGAAAATAGAACTCTGTCTAGTCCAAAAGAAGAAAGTATGTTAGGCAGTGGTATATAAGCGTTATGGTGCAGCCCATGCAGTAACCTCTGAATTGTAACAAAGTGGGCCAAGCTACAGGTTAGACAAGTGTCATGAATTATGTTCTAATTGAATGCTATACATTACGCTACCTCTAGTGAACAATCACAGGAATAATAATATTACTGAAAAATATTTACTCATTTTTCTAAACTATATACTTTAGTATTTTTTGTCTGAAGGGAAAGGTCAGATGGCCTCTTTTCACTACATTTGCCACAGGATTATTTTCTTTTTAATGGGAATGCAATTCCTGCTGGTTGTGACTGTTGCTGTGTAGTGCTTCATCAGAAGCCCTGTCTTCATTAGACCAGAGAAAGAAGCAGAGCCTTGTAAGCTGAAGCATTTGTGCTCAAGAGTGGATTCTGGTTTCCATCCTGCAGTTAGTGTTGCAAACTGCCCCTCATGCCCCACAGACTGATTAGCTTGACCTCTGGTCTCAACCAGCAGAGCGACTTACGAAAAACAGCCAATATAGGAGAAAGAAGTGCTGTGCTGACCCTGTGACCCTCTAGCCTCTGGGGATGGCAGTCAGTTTGAATATGTATACTCTGCACAGAAAGAAGTTGGGTGATTGTTTACAGAAGTGATTTGCAATTATGTATTGGTCCCACTCCTGTTAATCACATCTGTCATAAGGCACTACTCTGATGGCTTTTTTATTTTTTCCTTGAGCTTTCTACTTGATCCACAATTTGACTCAGACTCCGTGGCAAGTTTTATTTCTGCACCCTATAATCAGTGGCCCATGTGCCTGTCCCTGGCTTACTATGTTTCTCAAACTTTATTGCTGCTGCTTTTGTCTTGACTCTTCAGCTTTTCATTTGATTTCCGTTTGAAGAGGGGATGTATTCTATTCTCTTGCTATCCTTCCATAACAAAATCCCTCTCTGCTTTAGCACTCAAATATTTTTCATCTTGGAATTCCATTTATTTATATAATTCATATTTGTAATCCACATCCTCCTTTCACCTAAGAGGCAGTGCAGAATAAATGTTGCCCAGCTTTGTAGGGTGTACACTTTCAAACAGATACTTAAGAATATAAAATGTGTTGTACAAATAGGATACACATCTCTCTTTCTCACTCTCCTCCCACAAATGACATTCTCTTACAGGCACTTCTAAATCTTAGTTTCCATCTCTAGTAAATGTCAATATATGCAGTTCAGAATGCTCACATCCTCAGTTCTTTGCTCTAAAAAGAGAGCAGCAGTATAGATTGTTTCTTTGCTAAGTTGCTCTTTCAGATCTGCCTTACCTTGGTGTTTGTGAGGGTCACAGTATTACTGAGGGCCTTGGCATAGAGATTGCAAAAGGAGATTAATTTAGCCAGTGGCATGTTAATTTAAAACAAAAACAAAACCAATTTTTGTGTCTTGCCTTGATAAATGTGGAGCTGTTTTTGGACTACAGTTTCATAGCTGTTGTATCAAATGAGGCTTGAAACAAATTGGCAAACTAGAAGAGTCCAAAGTACAATGATGCAGTGTGCTTTCTCATTCCCAGTCCTCGAGATCCCAGCAACGATTGCAAATTAAACGAGCTCAAAATTAATCAGATCTACAATCAAATAAAATACAATCATTAAGGCCTTCATAGAGCACAAAGGGGCAATTGTGTAATTGTGAGAGGGGTGCTGGAGAGGACTTTTTTGTGCACTAAAGGAAAATCAACAGCAAGGTGTCAAAGAGAAAAATGAAACCTTGCAGGTGAAGCTGTCTTTGGAGCCAAAAGAAACCAGCATTTTATGCAGAACTGCTAGTGAACTGTTGGAGAATGAAAAGGGTGTTTGGTACTGAGCTTTAGAATGTGTCAGCTTTTCACGTGGCCCAAACAGAAAGAGGCTTTGGATTGCAGATACTGTTAATCGAGTAGCTCTGTACTTGTGAACAACCACTTCAAGCAACCTCACACCAACGCTTCGCCCCAGTGGTCTCAACCGCCATAGTTTTCACCTCCTTTACAACATGTAGTGTGGGAGTAGCACTTCCTTAGTGTGGGAAATTGAGAAGTACAGTCAACAGTGCCTAGAAACACCCTGGCTGACAGGAGACTCTCTTATATTCTTCTTCTTGGGAGATATGGTGGAGCAAATGAATCTCTGGTGCATGTGGGTGCAACTCGATTGACTTAGTGCAGCTATTCCCATTTATACTAGGACTGGATTTTATCCAGTATTCCTTTGCGCAAACAGATGTATTCATTCATTATGCAACTCAGACAGACCTGAGAGAGAGAAGATCCTCCTGTGTACTGAAGCAGAGCCAGCAGGCCTTTAACCACAGTTAACAAAGAGGTAGTTTTACGGTTTAAAATTTTCTCTGGGATTATGATCCCCTTCTCTTGTCCTGTGATATGAATAGAGAGACAAAGCTGAAGACTTTGTTTCCATAGAGGGAAGACCATTATCCTTTCGTAGATCTCCTTTTCTGTGTTTGAATACTCACCTATGTACAGTGCACATGTGGACATTTGTGTTTGTGTGAACACGTGTGCTGTATGTGTTCTCTTTATTTTATAAATCAATATAACTCCCTGTAGTTTCTGGCAAGTTTCCATAAGAGGATGGATTTCTAACTAAAGATGATATTTACACACATGTAGTGCAGGAATAACAATGAATTTAATAATTTTCAGATGATAATATGCCACATGGAATGAAAGTGATCAGTGTTCTTTCAAAATTGCTCCACTCCTTGGTGTTCATGCCTCATACAAATTTTCTTGTCAGGGGATGACCAATTGGAAAAGACTACTGCGAACATTAACTCCTACTGACTTGTAATCATAGATTTTTCAGTCAAGCTCCCAAGCATCTTGTGTATATCAGTGACCTATAAACTATATGGTGAAAGACCAAAATTCATCTTCATTCAATGGTTATTTCTAAAAATAAAGCCTACTTATATGTGACAAGATCAATATTTCTGGCCACTATTTCTAAACTTACCCTAATTAGTGAAAAAACATGGGTCCTGTTTTCTCATCATTTCTTCATTCTCCCTTGGCATTTTTCTTTTCCTTCTTACTGCTATCTTTCTTCTTCTCCCAAACTTTCACTCTTTCTTCTCAAACCATATCCCCTCTTCTGCTTTCTTCTCCCACAAATCTGCTTATGCTGCTTGCCAATATCAGGAAGTCTTTCCAGTGACTTCAATGTGTTTTGAATCAGGCCCTAAGCATTTTGACTCCTCTCCTGCCAGTGGGAAGGTTGATTCTAGCATGTCCATGTGGATTAGTTTCTTTGTTTGAGATGTTTAGTGTTTAACTTGCATATGATACAGAAGTTGTTAAAGTGACAGAACAGAGTGAAGCACTTAGCAAAATAGAAACACAATCTAAGCAGTCTTCATGGAGCATGCACATCAGAGGGTAGGCTGGGGAGAACTCATTCTGAATTTGTGTGTTTGCTCTTTCATCCATTGTTTTATTAAAAGCCAGTTTTGCAGGACTAAAACTAAGTTGATTTGTGATCCACTCTGTTTCTCCAGAGAATATTAGCTTGATTGTGTGCAAGATGGAGCTGTAAGTTGTTAGTTAACATATGAGAGCTAGATTTGGAAATGGCTATCCAGTGAATTACCAAAATACACATTTTGGAAGCTTAACAGTGTGGTGGCCCTTCTAATTTGTTTCTTCTCTCCTCTAAAGCTCATGCCAGCAGAAACACTTTACCTACTGTCTGCTTCTTAATAAAGTTCACTTTGATTGTATAAAACTGTCCAGCTAATTACACTCAGCAACAGGACTCTCAGATGAAATACTACTCTCTTTCTGCAACTTTCTGTAGCTTGTTTCCTCAAGGAGAACTTTTATAGGGAGAAAAAAGAGGAAATGCATCGTCCAGTTGCAGCGTGGTGGTCACACTATAAAATTGTCCTTCCATGCTACCACCCATGTACTAACTGTATCTTACCATGTGTAGTTACAGATATGTTTAGCATATACCTAGCATGCATTTTCCCATCTACAACTCAGTGAATTTGATCTCTGCATGGGAGTTCGCAATGGATAAGAGGAGATGCTGTTATCCTCCAATCAAAGCTGACTATAAGTGGAATTAATTAGTGTGGCCAGTTCAAAACAACAAGCAAGTTTCACAGCTTTCCAGAACTTTTTAACTGAAGGAACAAAAACCCAATTCTTCAAGTGTTTGCTCGTATCCATTTCATATTAGGTGTGTGTGCTCTCCACATGCACTGGTGCCATAAGTTTTTCCTTTAACAGTGTCCATAGGGGACCGGCTGTGATGCCCTCTGGAATGGCATCTGCATGGTGTGGTATAAAAAGCGCCACTGACTTCTCCCACCCTCAGTTCCTTCTTGCCATTAGTGAGGGTGCTGGAACATCTGCTGCTTCTTGGAGTACATCCCTATCCAGGACATCTGTAGAGCTGCAATGTGGTCCGCTGTTCACACGTTCACAGCTCATTGTGACATCACTCAGCAAGCTAGGGATGACGCTGGGTTCGGCAGATCTGTGTTGCAATCTACACTTCTGTGAACTTCTACCCACCTCTAAGGGTACTGGTTTGGAGTCACCTAATATGGAATGGAAATGAGCAAGCACTCGAAGAAGAAAACACAGTTGCCTTTTCTGTAACTGGTGTTCTTTGTGATATATTTTTCATGTCCATTCCACAGCCCACCCTCCTTATCCATGGTCGGAGTTTCCAGCAAGAAGGAACTGAGGGTGTGGGGAACCTGCAGGCACCCCTTATACCACACCATGCAGACGCCACTCCAGAGGGCGCCAGAGTCAGTTCCCTACAGATATTGTTAAAGGAAAAACTTCTGGCACTGGTGCGTGTGATGAGCACACAGACCTAATATGGAATGGATATGAGCAACACATCTTGAAGAACACCAGTTTCTGAAAAAGTAACTGTCTGTTTTTACACATGACTTTACAAGTCATGCTGATTCTGCTAATTTGAATGTTAACCATAATTTCTGCTTTGAAGAAAGAATTAAAATATTCTTATGAAATAGTTCCAGGGAGTAGCTTCTCAGACAGCCTTTTCCAGGAGTCAGTCACAGTCCATTATGATTGATAAATGTGCACCCAGCATCGGTAGTCAACAGGCATCAGCTTGCCAACCCAAGATGTATACAATAGCTTCTTCCTCAATGGTATTGATGTACTCCTGCTTGGGGGAGGGAGTTTTTAAAGTGTGCTGCCCTTTTATGTTTTCGTTTTTTGGTTTGCCTTCAACCAAAGGTTCTGATGTTTTGTACTTTATTGTCATCATCACCACTCCCATAACTGCATTGCTCCTTAGGGCACCATCATTGATGAGCAATCAGCCAGTTGTCTCCATCCCTGATGATTGTGTGTCAATGCTTCAGTCTCCCTAAGTCCATTTCTGTCTACTCTTTTATGTTGCCAATCCATCTCTTCTTCTGTCTATCTCTTCTTCTCTTCCCCTGTACTGTCCTTTGGAGGATGAGCTTGAATAGGCCAGATGATCTTCTTACACGGCCGTACCACTTCAGCTCACACTTCTTCTCGGTCATGAGGAGGTTTTCATATGACCCAGCGCATTGGGTGATGATGTTGCAGACCTCTTCATCAGTGAAGTGGTTGAAGTAGGAGATGCCCAGTATTTTACAGAAGCATCTAATTTCTATCACATGCATTTTCCCTTCAAGTTTTGCCCTAATTGTCCATGTCTCGCATGCATACAGAAAAATTGAGATGACTCATGCATGCAGCAGTTTCAGTTTGGATTCCAGGGAGATGTTCTTATTCCTCCAAATTGGCTTTAGCCTTGCCACTGCTGCTGCTGTTTGCGCAGTTCTTGCCCGAATTTCAACCTGGGATCCTTCATCAGTGATGATGGTCTCCAAATACTTGAACTCTTCCACTGTCTCCAGCTCTTGACCACTGACAGTGATATGTGAGCTGATTCCATCACATTTATTTGTCATCAGCTTGGTTTTCTCTGCACTGATTTCCTTGCCATATTTGGCAGAGGTTTCATCTACTCGTTTCACAAGGTTGGCAAGTTCATCTTCACTGCCTGCCAGGTCATCAATGTCATCAGCGAACCAGAGATTTGAGATTGTTCATCCCCCAATGCTGACTGTGCATATGTGATCTCCTAGGGCATCAATTATGCGCTCCAAGTAGATGTTGAACCATGGAGCAAAACCACTCTCCTATTGCGCCATTGACAAGAACTGCACTGCTGGCCTTGGCATACAGTTGTTTAATGGTAAGAATAAGCTTATGACCAACATTGTATTTCTTCCTGGGTGCCCAGAGAGCTTCATGCCATACTTTGTCAAAAGCCTTCTTGAAGTCAACAAAGCCGTGGTAGATGTCCTGCTTATGTTGTAAATTCTTCTCACATAGAACACAAAGGTTGAAAATCTGTTCTGTGTTTTTTCTTCCAGCACGAAAGCCAGCCTGTTCTTCTGCAACTTGTGTTTGCTTGTGGCTTCAGTCTGTTCAATTTGACTTTCAACTTCACTTTGATAGGATGGCTAATTAAGCTTATGGTACAGTAATTTTGATACAATTGCAGGTTGCCTTTCTTTGACAGAGTGATGATTAGTGATTGTGTCCATGTGGAGGATCACTCACCGGTCTGCCAGACTCTTTTGCAGATCACGGTTAGTACATCTATTACTATTTCTCCTCCAAATTTCATTAATTCGGCTGGGATATTGTTAATACCTGTAGCCTTTCCGTTCTTGAATGATTTCACAACTGTCTCCACTTCTTCACATAGTACTGGAAAGTCGTCATCCTCTGTTAAATCTGGGCTGTCTAAGATACTAAGATTTCCATTTCTCTGGTGGTTGTATAGATCAGAGCAGTAGTTTGTCCGCCTATTAGTGATGTCCCTTTCTTCTGTAAGACTGTTCCCTTCTTTGTCTTGAATTGTGTTATCTTTGGTCCATCTGTCCTTCGTCAGATCTTTTACAAATTGGAAGGCTCCTTTGCTATTTTTATTATAGCTACACTCTTCAATTTTAGAGCATTGTTTTTCAACCATGCTTTGTAAGTATGTAGCACTTTTCATCTAAGAGTCTCAAAGCACTTTACAAACATCAAATTAAATAGTCCCCAAAACACTACTGTAAGGTAGATAGGTATTGTACTAATTTATAGATGTGGAAACTGAAGCAAAGGACAACTAAGTAACTTTCCCAAAGTCACAGAGAGCTGTCTGTAGTAGAGCCAGAAATTAACTGAAGGTCTTGTAATTCCAAGTCATCTTAACCAAAAGGTCATTTGCACTGGTGAGTATGTGGGCAATCCAATTGTAATATTACAACTGTTCATTTTAGAAAGAGCAAAATGATTGAGCAAAGTGATTGCCATCCTTGCTGTAAACATTGCATTAAAAGGAAGGTCACTTAGAAGTGTTTTTGTCTGTAGCTGTTTAACTGCAATTTAAGATTCAAATTTACAGGGGAGTGAGATGAGTTCATACCTCAGGTCTAGTTCATATTTCATTGGAAACTTAAACAGGTTTTAAGGGTATTTATTACAGGATTTGGTGCTTTCTTCCCATTCAAGAAAACAATGTTCTGATTAAGGCTGAATGAATCACTGGGGAGAGTAGCCCCTGGGTTTACTTTGACATCAGGAGCAAGTATCCTGTAAACGTTTATTTTAGTTAATGTATGAGTTATGTAGTTTTCTGTTTGCAATAACTGGAAAGAAATAACAAGCAAAAGGAGCAGGGAATTCCAGACACTCCACAGTCTAGTGATCATTCAGTATTGCACAGCAAAATTCCCGCAAACCTGACTGGAAATGTGGAGCAGTTTGAAGGGAAAACTCCAGATTGGACATGCAGTCATCAAGTATGTATCCAGGTTGGTCCCTCCTGGCTTTAAAGTCAATGAATCTCCTATATATATGGACGTTGCTGATCCTGCTATAGGAATCTGTATGTATACTACGGCCCACGGGCCATATGCGGCCCGCCGGCCATTTTTATTCGGCCCGCAAGCTCAGGCTGAGGGAGTGGTACCAATGGCCCTGCACTCTTGGGCCGGGGGCAGGGCCAATTGCGGGGAGCCGCGGGGCCCCGTGCTCCCGGGCCAGGGCGTCGAGCTGAGCACAGTGAGCCACACAGCCCCTCCCAGGCTGGGGGCCAGGCCAAGCGTGGCGAGGGTCATGGGGCCCCGCGCTCCAGGGTCAGGGATGGGGCCAAATGCTGCAAGCCACATGGCCCCGCGCTCCCAGGGTGGGGGTCAGGCCAAGCGTGATGAGCCAGAGTGCCTGGCTTAGAACAGTAAGCGGGGTGGGGGGAGGACTTAGGTGGTGGCATCGTGGGGGGGTGGTGATTAGGGTGGGCGGGTCACAGGAGGGGACAGTCAGGGAAGAAAGAGCAGGGGGGCTTAGATAGATGGTGGTGACCCGGGGAGTGTGGTGGTTTGGGGAGGTCTCGGAAGGGGGCAGTCAGGGAACAAAGAGCAAGTATAACCAAGTTATACTTCTGACCTTCACAACATCCTCTGGAAATGAGTTCCACCGGTGCGTTCTGTGAAAAAGTACTTCCTTATGTTTGTTTTAAACAAAGAGAACATGTAGGGATAAAGTGAGAAAGGCTAAAAGTCAAGTAGAATTGGACCTTGCAAAGGGAATTAAAACCAATAGTGAAAGGTTCTATAGTCATATAAATAAGAAGAAAACAAAGAGAGAAGAAGTAGGTCCTCTAAAACTGAGGATGGAGTGGAAGTTAAGGATAATTTAGGCATGGGCCAATATCTAAACAAATACTTTGCCTCCGTCTTTAATGAGGCTAATGAGGATCTTAGGGATAAAGGTAGCATGACAAACAGAAATGAGAATATGGAGGTAGATATTACCATATCCGAGGTAAAAACCAAACTTGAACAGCTTAATGGGACTAAATCGGGGGGCCCAGATAATCTTCATCCAAGAATATTAAAGGAACTGGCACATGAAATTGCAAGCTCATAAGCAAGAATTTTTAATGAATCTTTAAACTCGGGGGTTGTACCATATGACTGGAGAATTGCTAATATAGTTCCTATTTTTAAGAAAGGGGAAAAAAGTGATCCAGGTAACTACAAGCCTGTTAGTTTGACATCTATAGTATGCAAGGTCTTGAAAAAAATTTCAAAGGAGAAAGTAATTAAGGGCATTGGGGATCAATGGCAAATGGGACAAAATACAACATGGTTTTACAAAAGGTAGATCGTGCCAAACCAACCTGATCTCCTTCTTTGAAAAAGTAACAGATTTTTTAGATAAAGGAAATGCAGTGGATCTAATTTACCTTGACTTTAGTAAGGAGTTTGATACGGTGCCACATGGGGAATTATTAGTTAAATTGGAAAAGATGGGGATCAATATGAAAATTGAAAGGTGGATAAGGAACTGGTGAAAGGGCAGACAACAGAGGGTCATACTGAAGGTCAAACTGGCAGGCTGGAGGGAGGTTACCAGTGGAGTTCCTCAGGGATTGGTTTTGGGACCAATATTATTTAATCTTTTTATTACTGACTTAGGCTCAAAAAGTGAGAATGTGTTAATAAAGTTTGCAGATGAGACAAAGCTGGGAGGTATTGCCAATTCAGAGAAGGTCCGGGATATCATACAGGAAGACCTTGTAAACTGGAGTAACAGGAATAGAATGAAATTTAATGGTGAGAAGTGTAAGGTCATGCACTTAGGGAGTAATAATAATTTTAGTTATAAACTGGGGACACATCAGTTGGAAGTAACAGAGGAGGAGAAGGACCTTGGAGTATTAGTTGATCAAAAGATGACTATGAGCCGCCAATGCGATATGGCCATGAAAAAAGCTAATGTGGTCTTGGGTTGCATTAGGCGAGGTATTTCTAGTAGAGATAAGGAGGTATTAGTAACTCATCTGGAATACTGTGTGCAGTTCTGGTCTCCCATGTTTAAGAAGGAAGAATTCAAACTAGAACAGGTGCAGAGAAGGGCTACTAGGATGATCCAAGGAATGGAAAACCTGTCTTATGAGGGGAGACTCAGGGAGCTGGGCTTGTATAGCCTATCCAAAAGAAGGCTGAGGGGAGATATGATTACTCTCTATAAATATATCAGAGGGATAAATACCATGGAGGGAGAGGAATTATTTAAGTTCAGTACTAATGTGGCCACAAGAACAAATGGATACAAACTGGTCAACAGGAAGTTTAGACTCGAAATTTGATGAAGGTTTCTAACCATCAGAGGAGTGAAATTCTGGAACAGCCTTGCAAGGGAAGCCGTGGGGGCAGAAGACCTATCTGGCTTCAAGACGAAGCTTGATAAGTTTATGGAGGAGATGGTGTGATGGGAAAACATAATTTTGGCAATTGATCTTTGACGATGGTAATAGGGGGGCCTGGTGGTATAAGATGGAAAGTTGGAGGGGATGGGATCTAAGATACTACAGAGAATTCTTTCCAGGGTGTCTGGCTGGTGAGTCTCGCCCACATGCTCAGGGTTCAGCTGATCGCCTTATTTGGGGTCTGAAAGGAATTTTCCTCCAGGGCAAATTGGCAAAGGCCCTGGAGGTTTTTCACCTTCCTCTGCAGCAGGGGGCATGGGTCACTTGCTGGAGGGTTCTCTATACTTTGAAGTCCTTAAACCAAGATTTGAGGACTTCAATAGCTCAGATATAGGTGAGAGGTATATTGCAGGAATAGGTGGGTAAAATTCTGTGGCCTGTGTTGTGCAGGAGGTCAGACTAGATGATCATGGTCCCTTCTGACCTTAAAGTCTGTGAGTAAACGTGCTGCCTATTAATTTCATTGTGTGTGACCCCTGGTTCTTCTGTTATGTGAAGTCTTAAATAAGACTTTGCTATTCACTTTCTCCATACCATACATGATTTTTTAGACTTCTGTCATATCTTCCCCATTAGTTATCTCTTTTATAAGCTTAACAATTCCAATTATTTTATTCTCTCTTCATATGGAAGCTGTTCCCTATCCCTAATCATTTTTGTTGCTCTTATATAGTGGCATTATGGTATTTTCTGTTTTATGTCCTTTCCTAATGTTTCCTTAACATTCTGTTAACCTTTTTGACTGCTGTTGTACAGTGAACCAATGTTTTCAGAGAACTGTCCAGAGTGGCTCCAAGATTGTGGGACTCTGCTATTTACTTCTTTCCATTGTGAAACTGACCGTTTATTCCTATCCTTTGTTTAGTGTCTTTTAACCAATTACTGATCCATGAGAGGCCCGTTGCTCTTATCCCATGGCAGCTTACAGTGTTTAAGAGCCTTTAATGTGGGACCTTGTCAAAGGTTTTCTGAAAGTCCAAGTATACTATGTTAACAGAATCACACTTGTCCAAATACTTGTTGACCCCCTCAAACAAACAATTCTAACAGATTGATGAGGCAGGATTTCCCTTTACAAAAGTTGTGTCGGCTTTTCTCCAACATACCATTGTGACGTTCGCTGGTGTTATCTGGACCAGTAATCTGCTAGGTCACTCCAGTCCTTGACTGTGGGAGCCAGCCTTACACTGCTCTTCTGTGAGAACACCACACTCCAAGCTTTTGGCATGTAAGCTGGTTGGATGGTGCAACCAAACGACACTAGCCAATATCTCTGGTCTCAGATACAACCCTGGGAACCTCTGTCTTGCAGTGTCCATTTATACCTCCTGGACACTGCAAGCTTATGTGAGTTTGTCAATTTAACAAAGAAATTGATATGTACCAGACTTGTTATCGGAAGAGGAGTCTCTGGCATACTTCAAACCAAACACACTACTTCAGGTAGAATAAACAAATAAATGTATTAACTACAAAAATAGACTTTAAGTGTTTATAAATCAAAGCATAATAAGTCAGATTTGGTCAAAAGAAATGAAAGCATAATGCATTCTGATCTTAACACTTTCAGTGCCATTACAAACTTAAATGCTTCTCCTCGTTGATCAGCACTTCAGTTGTTTGGGGGTGATGTCTGTAGATGGAGTTTGGAAGAGAAAGGAAGAGCATGGCAAACATCTCTTGCTTTTATCATGTTCTTTCTTCCGTCTTAGCTTTGCCACCCCAGCCCTTTCAGAGTCAGTGAACATTACTTCATTGGAGTCCCAAACTGACCAAAGGAAAGGGAGTGACTCACTCAAGAGTCTAAAAGATCTTTTGTTGCTGCCTAGGCCAGTGTCCTTTGTTCCTGTGAGGCTGGGCTGGGTTTGTCCCATACATGCCCTGATGAGGTCTGAACTGCCTCTCTGCTCTTGGAGAATTTTGCCTGGGCTTGTTTTAAGCCATGAGGACACATTTTCAGCCTCATAACTATATACATGAAATTACAACCTATAACATTATTATAACAACAGTTACTATAATAGTACTATAAAAACAATGCTCAGTGCATCATGAACCTTCCAAAGACACCCAACATGACAAACTCTGCACTGGATACCACACAATCATTTTATAAGGATGAACATGGGGGTACAGAATATTCCCCCTGAGGTACAGAATGTCACAACCGTGTTTACCTATGTGTCTGATAATTCTGTTCTTTACTATGGTTTTAACCAGTATTCATGGGGAATAGGATTCACTATTCTCACCACATATTTCAGACTGCACACTTTCCCATATGCTTTGCAATATCTTATCTCACAGCGCTGGTTCTCACACCACTCCCACACGATATGTGTGACTAGAATCGTAGTGACTGAAAGAGATTTTTGATGAACCTACTCCATCCTCCAATGCTGCAGAAAGACTGGCTTAATTTATTTCTAAATCATCCCTAGTATCTGGCTCAAGATTAGCCTTCATCATCTTCAGTGATGGTGAGTCCACAGTATTCCTTGATAGCTCTTTCCATCAATAAACTGTACTTAGTTTTTCTTGATATTTAATCTAAATGTACCTGCTACAGCTTAAGTCCATTACTGTTTGTCTGAAAAAAAGAGATCCCTATTGATTCCTTTTTGTATTTGTTAAACAGGCATTTTCTCTCCCTGAGGTAATCTTTTTTTTTCAGATTGATTCTTTCTTCCTCTGTTGAGGATCTTATACAACACGTACCACGATGGTCTCTAAGCACTTGACAAAATCTCCCCATGGTGTCTGATCACTTCACAAAATTATAAAGTGGAAACACACAAAAAATTCTCTCTCACATGCAGCTCTCAAATAGTCACCAGGAACTGGGGCTGGGGGTTTTGTCCTTTTTTTGTTGTCCATTTTGTTCATTATAAGAGTGTTTTGGGAAAGGCTAATTTGAAGGAGTAGCGTTTCTGTTTTATTCTAAAGGTGCAAAAGTTTGCATCCTCATATCTTCTGGGAGCAAGTGCCAAATTCCTGGACCAGTTACCAAGAGACCTTTCGCTCATTCACACACAAGTCCTGCACTAGAGGTGACTGTCACATTGTCTGGAATAGCTCATCACCATGAGTGCCAATGGCGATGTGTTCTATAATTAGATTTCAACAACCCAGCAACAGATGTGAACTCCTAAAGCACTACAAGAGTCTTACCATGGTTGCTATACACCAAAGATCACAAAATATTCAGATGACTCCCGGTCCCAAGAGACCAGTTACTTACATCCCAGGTCAATTTATATCTTAAATCTCTCATCAAAGACAATGCTTGTAGACAATCTTATGGTAAAATTTCTAAGGATTTATTAACTAAGAAAAAATGAGAGAGTTATTATAAGGTTAAACCAGACAAACATGTATAAGCAAATAAGTTAGTCTATGATTTCAAAAGGTGACAGAGTTGTAGTAATCTGTCGGCTCTGAATGTCTTTTAGGGCTAACCCAGCTTGACCCTGGGGATCTCTGCTTCACTTCCATCATTCTGGCCCTGTGGGTGTCCAAACAGCAAAAGATTAAAAGTTTTCTTGTCAGCTATTTTTATTTCCTTCTTCCAGAATTCAAGCTGATGGGACAAGTCCTTTTGCACATAGCCTCATCGTGATTGTGAGGGGGCAATTAACAAAGTATTTGTATTGTGATGTCCCACAGTGGCCCATTTAGTTTTGATAGGTGTTGAAATGCAGGAGATGATTCCTTCTGACTTGGTTCTCAATTTCAGAGCAAATATTTTTACAGTTAAAAAAGCAAAAACTTAAATATTACCTTATAGCATGTGATAAAGGTATTTTAAATTTTTTAAGGTTAGTGGTTTAATATCTAGGTACAGAGAATTACAGTAATTAAGCCTAGATATAAATTCATGGAATGTCATGGCTAAATCCAAATCCAACTGAAAGAGACACAGTTTTTTTACTAGCCATCTATTGATGGGATGTTTTTACTAGCCATGTTTTTACTGTTTTACATGTTTTTACTGGCCATGTTTTTACTAGCCATCTATTGATGGGATGTTTTTCATAACCATGGCCACTGGGAAAACTGTAAGCAGTAAAGGGATCCAGGTGGATGCCAAGACTGCAGACTGATTTAATATGAGCACAGATGCTCTCAATGGAGAGTAATGTTTATAGAGATGGTGAGTATTTCAAACTGTTTCCTTCTCCCCACCATCATCTCAGCTTTTCCAGGTTTCTGCTTTAATCAGTTGCTTTCCATCCAACTGCTGATTTCAGTCTAGCCCTTGAATAGCAGGGGTTTGGTGCTACTTATATCTGATGTGAAGGTAATGTAGGGCAGGATGTCACTTGTGTGTTTCTGGCTTTTTAGTTCATGCTGTGTCACAACCACTTTACTATCTTCCCCCAACCCATGATTTCATATAGGGGTTGAAGAGGATCAAGGAGAGGATGGTTGCCTGTGAGATTTCACAGGTGAGACCTCTAGAGTCTAATAGCAGGTGCCCATCATAATACTCTAAGCATGGTCTGAGAAGTATGATTGAGGCCATCGATGTGATCTTGCAAATTCCTTCCATGTCTCTGATCTAGGACAGTAGGGTTGGTTCCATGGTCATCTGTATCCAAGGCAACATAGAAATCCAGAAATATGAATATGAAGGTATGGCCTTATCCACAGCTATACTCACATCTGAACTTTCCCTAGCCACATTCCTTACTATTCCAAATGTTTTATCATTTTTGTTACTCCCTTATGAACTCATTCTTGTTTATCTTTTTAAAAATATAGTGCCCCAGTATTTGTAAGAGTAAAATAGCAGGATTCAAAGCTGTGCAGAGAGTCCCCAGTGGACCTCTCAACTGTGATTGAGCATCAAAATGATGAAAATCCTTTGGTATTCTTTTTAATTAAGCGGAAACAGTCTAGTGGTTAAAACCCAGGACTGAAAGACAGCAGTTCTCAATCCTGTTCCCAGTACTACCACAGATTCTCTATGTGGCCTTGGCCAAGTCACTTATCTTCTTGGAACTTCTGTTTCCCCATATGTAAAATGAAGATAATACTTCATTGCCATATAGGTTCTGTGAATGTATTTTGTGGGGGGGTCCTCTGGATGCAAGAAGTGCAAAGTAGTAGCATTTTTGTTATTAATATCTTGTGAAATACATCAGTATAATTAAAATGCTATGAAAGGTCTGTACATAGCAAGCCTACATCTCCAGTGCCTTAGAGTTTGCAATATTCAGACTGTAGAAATATTTCACATGCAGCTGTTTAGACCTTGCTTATTAAATGTGCCAGCAAAGAGATAGAAGGTAAAAGAAATCTTGATGTGCTGCTCTAATTCAAGACCTGCCTGCCTAGGAACATTCCCCACTGGTTCAAGCTTTACATTACAAGCCTATATTATGTCCTGATTGTATGAATAAAGCAGCACACTTTTGAATTCAGGCAAGAACCAGACAGGGCAAAGCTATACCCTGGGGAAGATTAAGGAATTGTACCCACTTACAAAGAGAAAAGAAAAAAAATTGCTCAGATTGAAGGGCTGCTGCTCTTCATTTCTAGACTGCATAATAAAATAAAGCCTTAATTGGGATCCTGAATGGTTAATCATCTCCCCACACCACATAATCCCTTCATCCACTGCTTTTCACCGGAAGATCCCTCCTGCTGTTTTACCTGCTAAATTTAGTGCACTTGCCAGACTGTCTCTCTCCTCATTAGTATATCAAAGATGGGTCAGTGTTCCTGTTCTCTTCATGGTCTGACTTATAACAATGAAGCTCTTGAGCAGCTTTTCTGGTGCTTTTTTGGTGGTAAATCTAGTGTCCATCAGTGATTCCTTATTCTGAGTTGATTGGATTGATTGGACTGATTAGAGAGGGCAATTGGATGTAGGGGGTTAAAGAGCATCCATCTGTTCTGGATTTACTGTTGCTTGACAGGAGGCAGAAAGGCCAGGAATTAGTGAGTGGCTTCTCTTTTTCACTGTTGGCAGCTGACAGGAACACTGATGAGGTGATAATGAACTAAAAAGTCTGCCGGGTTGGCCGGATGGGAAAGGGACCCAGACAGTGGGCAAGTCTCACCCCAGTTCTTGCCAAGATTTTCACTTTGTAATAGAATCCATCTGAAGCAAATTTAACAGGTATACTTTCCTGGATGAACGTCAGAAATGTAACTTATCACCAGTGGACATTAGAAAAGTGTATATACTGTGTTACTCACAGCACTGCAGAGGGCTCAGTCTCAGTCACCAGGCAGTGCAGTTGGATAGAGCCAGTGACAGAAACAGGGCTGGAACGTATAGCTGTTTGTCAAATGCAAATATAAAATGGGAGTCATCTTTAACATACCAGATTAAATTCTGCAGAACTTGGTTCTTGCAGCTGATGGTAGTCCTAACTTCTAACAACATTTGCAAACTGTTCTTAACCATAACATTCAGTCATGAAAGCTGCTCAGTTAGAGTTTTTGCATGAAAAATCTAGTTTTAAAGGCATTTTTTCTCACCTTTTTTTTGCTATTGTTATTGTTTCGCTATTATTCATATTTATACTTATATCATCTACCATAACATATTAGTTGTTGCTGTAGCTGCAGCACCTTTCAGTTCTAATATAAGAACTCTCCTTGATCCTACACATGTACATGCATACTACAAATGCCTAAGCATAACATTATGAAAAAGTGCTGTAGGTTAGTGTGATAACCCAAATATTCCTTCTGTACACCTAGCAGACTTCTAAAATGGATAGTAGGTCAGTCTTCTCTGGTGAAATATCCATTCGCTTGCTTTAGGGTCTAAAGAGGCTTTACCCTTAAATTCGTTAGCCTGGCCCTCCATGAGACCTAAATCTGGTCCTGTTGAAACTCTGGCATCATGCCCTCTGTTGTATCTCCCCTGGAAGATTACCTTCCTGGTGGTGGCTACCTTGACTAGGAGGGTCTGAGAAATCAGGGCCCTTAAGTCAGAACCCCCGTATATAAGGATACAGTTCAACTGTGCACCCCACCCAGTGTTCCTCCGAAAGGTGTTCTCACAGTTTCACAGTAATTAGTATATTTTCATGTCCATTTTATTTCCAAAACTGCACAAGAATATGAAGCAGTAGGATCTCCATATACTGGATGTTAGACACTCTCTAGCCTTCTATGTTGAGAAAATGAAGCTGTTCCATAAATCCTCGCGGCTCATTATGGTACTAGCAGACAGGATGAAAGACCTACCAGTTTTGACCCAGAGAATTTCTTCCTGAATCACTTCCTGTGTTCACATGTGCTATGGGCAGGTGGGTGTCCCACCACCTGTCATCTTGACAGCCCATTCAGTGAGAGATCAGGTGTCATCAGCAGAGTGACTGACCCAAGTCCCCAGTCAAGACATCTTCAGGGCAGCAACCTGGTCGTCAATACATACTTTCTCCTCCCACTGTGCCATTACCCAGCAAGCTATGGATGACGCCAAGTTCCATAGAGCTCTATTGCAACCTTCAAGCCCATGAACTCTGAACCCACCTCCTCAGTTATTGCTTGAGAGTCACCTAATGTTGAATGGACATGAGCAAGCACTTGAAGAATTAAAAAAGATTACTAACTTTTCCATAACTGTTGTTGTTTGAGATGTGTTGCACATGTCCATTTCATGATCCATCCTCCTGCCCCCTCTCAGAGCTTCCTGGCATAAAGATACTGAGAGGGTTACAGGATCAGCCAGGCCCCTTATACAGGTGCATGAGCACATGGCATCTGAGGGTACTAGAGGTAGAGGCCTCCCGACAGACACCACTGAGGAAAAATATCCAGCAAGGGTGTACACAGCACATGCTCATCTAACATGGAATGGACATGAGCAACACATCTCAAAGAACAACAGTTATGGAAAGGTTAGTAACCATTTTGGGGTTTTTTATACCAGTTTAACTATTTTGGTTAGCTGTGTGATTTTTACTGAAAGAATTAAACTGGTAAAATATGGGTACAGGTATGTCAGTATAAAAGTGCCTTACATTGGTATTGCTAATTTCTCTAAATTTATAGGAATAAGCTATACCTATATAAGCACCTTTATGCAGGTATAACTATGTCCACTTTGGGAGGAGTTGCACTATTTTATCTGTATTGGCACATTTTTTGTGGATTGACAAGTTCTAACAGGAAAGGTATGAAGTCTCCACCCTATAGGAAACTTTCTTTTCATTTTGTGTGCTTTTATAAGTGAATTGTATGTTATTGAAAGATACCAGATTGATAGCCCTTGGTTTTGAAGTTGTAATTATCCACAGAAGAGGTATAAAACGAGCAATGATAAATGAACGATTCTCCACATTGTCCCACCTGCTTGCCTCCATCATGATTGGGAAGGGAATACTCCTACAGGTAAAAAGGCAATTCTGTCTCACTGCTCATTCAGTCCTTTGCCTCTCTAACTCTCCAATCAGTGGCATATGTGTCCATAACAAAAACAAACTCACGAACAGTTTCCCATTGTGATCTGGACTAAGTCAGTATTTCATGAGACTTTATCAACCACATGATGGTGATGACTTTCAGCTACTTCCAAATTTAAAACAGCAAAGCAATAGAATCAGTTTCAAGAATAGGCTTTGTTGTTAGAACTGGTCAAAACATAGAAAATTATGTTGTGACGCTGCATCCCCTATTCTTCATAAAATATTTTCATAATATGAATATGGCATAACTAAGATATGTTTTATGCAAGGTGGGTCATGTGAAGTATCATTGGAAAGGTTATGATTTGCGGAATGTGATTATCCAGTTTTTATGCAGTGCAATTTACCTTCAAGAAACTTTGCAACCTTCATAAAACAACATTGAGGGCAAGAAATTACTATTTGTAGCTAATTTCTTTAACGTATTAAGGCTAGTTTGCATGTTTTGTTTTATTTGCTCAGTATTCTGCTTTGATTTGTTTGTGATCCCTTAGAATCACTAAAAACTTTCCTGTTGTAGTTAACTTATTTTTTGTTTATTTCAAAACCTAGTTTGTGCAATTCATATCTGAAGTGGCAAAAAGCTGTGCATACCTGCCTCCACATTGAGGAAGGGGTCGATTTTTATGGGCTTGCACAGTACAGATCTCTCTGTACAGAGTAAGACAATATAATTTTGGGTTCACACTCCAGAGTGTGTGCGCACACAGGAATGCTGTACATCCCCTAGTTGAGTCCTCCCACAGAGAGCTGATCAAAGACTCCGTGTGATTCTACAGCTGGCTATGTCCCTGCCTGCAAGTGTGCTGGAAAGGGGCTTTGAGGGCTCGTCACAGCAACACAGTTCAAGGGAAACCCAGGCTGGCAGGACAGGCGAGCTCAGTTGGACCCCAGAACATCCAGTGGCACTGCGAAAGGGGGTGGTCCAATCTGTCACAAATGTCACAAAAAATTGTAATTGTTATAGGCTTTGAAATAGAGCAATTCGTTATTTTTCTGAACGTTCAGATTTTTTGTAATTTCAGATGTTTGGATTTTTCTCCTTTCTACTTTTTTTTCTCCTTTTTACCACTGAGTACAATAAAAATAATTGATCAGGCTGTGTGTAGTTTGTTTTGTTTTGTTTTTGCTGTTCTGTTTCTTCTCAAAATGTCTACAACTTTTGAAAAGTTAGAATGACAGAATTAGTTTCATTTTTCCATTCTGTAACTTTTTCAGAGTTGGGGAAGTTTAAAAAAGTTTAAGTGGCTACAGGGAGCAGAAAGGAATAAGGATTTTAAAAAACAGAATCAAAAGCTTTTTGTAAAAGTTTGTTATAAAAAGCCAATTGTCATAAAAAAATGTGACTGAACAATTTCAAGTATGTCTGCTAGCGAATGAGATTGGGATGTTTGACAGGCTGTAAAACTGCTGTTTGTTGCTAACGTACTAATGCAGTCCACTTGGAAAGTCAGTAAGGCCCTTGCCTTCGCAGCATTTTCAGAAGTTCTCCTGTTATTGTCCTAACACAGTGCAACTCCACTAGTGCTATACGCAGTACAAATGAAACTGTTGAGCATGGGTGCAGGTTATGAGTATGTCTTCGCTGCAAAATGTAGGTGTGTTGTAAACCTGGGTTTAAAAAAAACAGGAAAAACAAAGAACTTGGTTTATTACTTGGGTTGGTAGCTCAGTTTAAAGCCTATAGAGGAGTCTGGGGTTGAACTCCAAGCTGCTAACTTGAGTTAAAAGTTGAGATTCCGTGTCTTCACTGCTGTTTTAATTTGAATTGAACTAATGCAGGTTAATTTACCTGATTAAGAACACACACTTTTTGTAGTGAAGACATACCCTTATAGACTCGTTTTTTTAGACTGGCTCTTTACTTCTTTTATTCTTTTCTTGTTCTCTAATGTTAATTGCATTACTGTCTCACCTGGATTACAATATCTACAGTTGACTAATGATGCTAGTTGCTATCAGGGAAATACCTGCACCTTTCTTTAATGTTTCATTTGTAGCCTATGTATTTTGATGTAGGAAGTGAAAAAGTAGTCTTCAAGACTGATGGATGTGGGAGATTTAGTAAAGCAGAAAATATATGGAAACCATATCTGTGGTCTCATAAACATAATATTTTTTATATAACTGATTTTGGTTAGTGTGTAGTTGGCAAATAAATTAATAGAACAGTGAGCACATCTGTTTTTATCATTCTTCCTATTTTGGTTTGCTTGTCTTGTCTTAAAACTTCCCATTGTTCTCCTATTTTTAATTTGAATGGAAAAGTGGTTTAAAATTACCTGGTAATGAGTCCCATACAGTGGTTTCTGGTGTGTCCACTCAGATTACTTTTTTCTAGTATTCCTTACTCGCCTCTGTGGCCTCCCTCCAAAAAATAACAACGGTAGTGTTGCATATAGATGCTGATAATTTTTCAGCATGAAATTCTTTTTTCTTTTATTTTTTTGCCCCCCCGAAGCCTGTTCTCAAAAAAAAAATATCTAAAACATTGCCAGCTATTGCCCCTGAGTTTTTCACAGAAAAGTCCTCTTTAATCAATGCTGCATTGTCAGAATTTTCCCCAGAATCATTTTGGACACCAGGATTAAATAGTGCTGCCCAGCATGGGATTCATAGTTTTTCAAACATTTCATAATTAAATAGCACAGACCTAATTTGTAGTTTGAAACAAAGCAACAGTGATGGCTCCTCACGCATTCATGATTTGTTCCAGCTATTGCAATGCCTGGACCATAAATCATATCCGTATATCACAGTGTGGGTGTCTGCCTAGAGGATGGGAAAATGGCTGTTGGGGCATGTATGTGTAGACTTCAAAATGATGCAGGCATCCTTTTGATCACAGCATCCTGCATGGTTCTAGTCTCTATCATCCCTCTTCCCTTACAAATGGGCAATAGGGAACCAAGCCTAGGAAGTGGGAGCTGCCCCAGAGATGACTCCCAGAATTCATTTCCAAATTCCTTTCTCATTAAGCAGGACATGGTCTTAGAGACATTAAACATTTTACCCTCAGTCCAATGCATTTCCCTCTCTTTCTTTCAAGGTTAGCTGGGTGTGCAACAAACAAGTAGGGTCCTAACATGCGGGAGTCAGAGAAACCACTTATTTAAGAAAAAATTAAGAAGAAAAATGGATGACTTAATTTAAGTGTTTGTCAGTGCTCCAGGAGTTCATATTGATGATATTGCCAAGCTTTCAGAGCCCCTACATATTAAGCTTCCCATGACATATCTCAAGGAAGCCAGAATGCAGTTTTTAAATGTGATTATAGGTTGGAAAATGCCAAATGATTATCTTCCCAGAAATCTTTTTGTTAAACGATGCTCAAGAGAGAGGTTTGGTCAGAGTTGCTGATCTTGCCCAGTAACTATTTCAGTCTGGCTTAGTCCCTTTCTATAACTTAATGAATGCTTCCCTCCCCTTAGAACAGGGGTGGGCAAACCTTTTGGCCCGAGGGCCACATTGGGGTTGCAAAATTGTATGGAGGGCTGGGTAGGGAAGGCGGCGCCTCCCCAAACAGCCTGGCTCCCTTCCCCTATCTTCCCCATGACACTTCCCACCCCCTGACTGCCCCCCTCAGAACCTCCAATCCATCCAAACCCCGCCCCCCGCTGCTAGTTCCCTGACCACCCCCTCCTGAGACCCCCACACCCTAATCACTTCCTCGGGACCCCACTCCCTATGCAACCCCCCATCCCCTGACTGCCCCCCTCAGAATCCCTGACCTATCCAACCCCTCCCCTTGTCTCCTGACCACCCCCTCCTGAGACCCCCTCCCGACTCTAATGACCCCCCAGTACCTCAATAACTATCCAACCCCTCTGCTCCCTGTCCCCTGACTGCCCCGACCACTATCCACACCGCCGCCCCCTGACAGACCCCTCCAGGGCTCCCAAGCTTATCCAGTTCCCCACTTCCCTGCTCCCCTCTGCCCCTTATCCAACCCTCACAGCCCCAGCCCCCTTACCACGCCACTCAGAGCAGCATGTCATGCTGCCACGCTGATCCACAGAAACACATTGCACCCCCTTCCCGAGCGCTGCCCGTGCAGCGCACTGAGGCACTAGGGAAGGTGGGGGAGGGGCCAGGGCTAGCATCCCCAGCCGAGAGATATGGGGCTAGACAGGATGAACCCGCGGGCTGTAGTTTGCCCACACCTGCCTTAGAAGGTTGGCATCAGAATCCAAGGTGGCTGCCTTCCATAGGCTGCACATTTATGTGAGGGCGTGTCTCATGGAACTGCATGTGAATGAAGATGAAAAGACAGATTTCAATCCAGCGGACATTTCATTTTATGTATGCGTGTGTGTGTGTGTGTACATATATATATTTTAAAGCTTCCTGCACTTTTTCCATGAGTTTATTGAAGTTTCTGCTGTTATGATCAAGTTTTCTGGCATCACAGTTTATTATAAGTGTGGTGAGCCAGACTGACTGCTTCTCTTTTGGGGTGGGAGGGAAAAAAGAAGGAAAAACTGAGTGAAAAAAAAAGGAATAGTGGTAAAACTTAAAATCTGACTCTCTCATCTTTCATATTCTATTATAAATACTGCTCCCCCCACCTCCACCGCTCTAACGTATGAGGATAGGCCAGTCCGCTAGCTTCTCCCAGATCAAGGTAATTCCATTTCTGGAACCAGCTCTGAATGCAGACTGCTGCTTTTTCCAATTTTAGGTCATGTAGTAGCATGGAAACCATCTTGGTTAATGTGATAGTTTATCCCTTGCTAAAGAACAAAAACAAAAAATATACTTGCAGATTGTTAGACCCTTTCTACAACTTTTGACCCCTTGATCATATGATGATGTGGACAAGGTGCACTTGCTCATCTTCACCTAAATGATCTCCAGGGTTTCATGTTGTCTGTCCCACTGCCTAACATGCATGGCACTGCTGGATGAGATCATACAGAGAGTACAGATCACAGCATCATTGGGTACATGATGGTACACAAATAGCTACTTCCTCTTCAGGTTGACCTAATGTCTCAGCTATGAGACTCTAGCTGATAGTTTTTATATGGCTGGCACAGAGCTGGCTGAAACATAACCACACAAGACTGAAATGATATTGTGAATAGGAGAAAGCTTTTAAAGAAATTGTTGGTGGCTTGGGCATGTTCATTATTCAGGGACTTCAACCGTCACTTAAACTATGTCTTTGCTTGGCAGTTGTGGTCAATACAAGGTTGAGTTTAATCCCTGTTCCTGGGTTCTGCCAGAATTAGAACAGTTTCCTTTTGTGGTTTGTTATTCCTCTAATTGGCTGGAGATTTATCCTTCTGGGAGAGTGAGGTCTGTGTGCTCTCTGGTTATATATGGCACTTGTCTGGTTGTTTTTTCTTAAATTGTTAATGGCTTATATTTGGTCATGACTATACAGTGCTTAGATCTCATAGGTCTGTGATAAATAACTAAAACTGTGTTCTTTCTCTAGTCTTTTATTAAGAGACTGTCAGTACAAAGGGCTGTTTTTCCCACAGGAGAAAGGGAGTGTTCATTCAAATGTACAAGTATCTGTGGTAAATTAGTTATGCTCAAAAAAGACCCTCTCTACGTGCTATTTATTTTTCTACTAATTTAGCCAGGCAGCGAAAATTATTCATACTGTTGTTATTTTTGCCGTACTGCCTGCGGACCTTCAACAGGGGTTAAGGGCCCATTACACAAGGCACTATGCAAACAACACAGTCTCTGCCCCAGAGTGCTTACAACTTGGATTAAGACAAAATGGAGCAAGTGAATAAATAGACAGGCAAGGAAGATGGGTGAATATGGGTCATAGTAGAGACAGATGCATTTACAAAAGTCTCCATCAGTGGCTGGTCTGACAATTGAATTTCAGTGGTCTGCTCTGAGCAAGAGACCGTAATTCTCATTGGTCTATATGGGATAGCCCTAATGTTTTATTGTAAATTGATAGCAATGCTAGGCTCTGGACCTAACACATTGAATATATTGGGAACAAAAACCTAGTTCAAATGCCAGAAGTTCAAAATCAAGCCTTTGGAATGCAATAATAGGACCTCAGCAAATACCTGGAACAATTTACTTTTGAAGGTCATGGTGGATTCTTCATCGCTGACCATTTTTAATTCAAGACTGCATGTTTTTCTAAAAGATCTGCTCTAGGATTTATTTTGGGGAATTTTGGTGGCCTTTGTTATGCAGGAGGTTAGACTGGATTATCACAATGGTCCCTTCGTGCCGGGGAATCTATGAATCTCATGCTGAAAGATGAAAACCAAGATTACAGTTCTAGTCTTGTGTTACAAAGCAATTACCAATAGAAACAGTTGTGCATGAGTTCTACTGTAATCTTTGCTCAGGATTCTGTGGAGAGTGCTTTGGAGTTGGAAAGATTGCACCCAAGATAAAGAAAGGCATTGAAGTCTGAAAGGCTACAGTTAGGAAAAAAGTGTTGGAGCACATTGAGGAGAGATTCAGAAAGGTCATAGTTCATACTATACAACTTTGTTGTGTTACACAGTATAAACTTGTCAATCTAAATAGTCTCCAAATGACATACAGAGGAAATTAGCAGATGGGAAGAAAAATTAGGAGGTATAGGCAATGGGGGATGCAGATTCAGTGAGTTGGATAGATGCAAAAAGTGGTTCCAGACAATAGGAGCTGCAGAGCAGAAGTTTCCTGTACCAGTAGTGTGTGGAGGGACAGAGAGAAAACTGGTGCTAGATGATCAGAGGGTGCAGAAAGGAGGTACAGACAAGATTCATGTGTAGTAGGTTGATATAAGTCCATAGAGGTATTGAAAAAGTAGAAGACAGCTTTGAACTGAAATGAATCAGGAGTCAGTGGTTTCATTTAAGGATGGAAGCAATGAGATCATGTTTGTTTGTGTGAAAAGGCAGACAACAGTATTCAGCTCATTCTGGAATTGGGGACGTGGGGCTTCATTCATGAGTTTGAGGATGATTTTTTTCTCAGTACTTTGAAGTTTAATCTTATCTCCCTCCAAAACTTCTCAACATTGTTGTGTATCATCAACCCCCAAAAAAGTTCAGTTAAAATGATTGGTTACAACTCAGGAAGACCGTTTCAATTATAACAGTTGTTAGTAAAGAAACAGGGATTATTAATTGAGGGGAGACAGCATGGGGGCTTTTTGGGAGAATGATTTCATATAGTTCTTTACCAGTGATGAGCCACAGTGATTTTTGTCTATCCTGAAAGAATGGTGTCTGCTGTAGGTTTCCCTACACTGGGTCTCCAGTGCTGACCCACTGCCTCTCGGCAGGTAGAATTTCCCATTGCACCCTTCCATGTTACAGTATTATTTTGATTTATTCAAGGTTTTTCCATTAATTTCAGGAAATAAGAGCCTGCTTTTAGTAATGTTTGTGAGCAACGTCTGGTACCTGGCATCCTGATATTTAAAGTTTGATTGATTAGAGCTGTTGACTCACAGAAATCAACTTCACTCTTATTCTGTCTGATAGGGAATAGTGGACGCTCAGCCAAAGCCAGAGCCTCCAGAGTAAGGGAGCAACACATTAGCCCTGCATTTCCAAAGTGAATGGTTTCCCTTCTAAGGAGACTCTGGAAAATAGCTTAACAATTCCTGGGGGAAGTAAGTTATAAAACTTGAGAAGGAGATATTTAAATCCTATGAGCCAGCCAGCCAGCAGCAGTGGAATTGGCCGTCAGAACTCGTAAAAGTCTCAACCAATCTCTTTTATTGTCTTGTGGCTGAAGGAGTGAGATATCTCAGCTTTTGCATGGTGAACTTTCTCCGTCATGTCCTGTTTGCTACTGTTTGTTTTTTTTTATACAAAAAGTAATGAGTGCTGTATTTAAAAGAAGATCTCTTTAGAATATGTTGTGGGAAAGGGTATCGCAAAAGTCCATCCAATTACTGAATTTTCAGAATATTAGAGTAAGTAAAATCTGAGACACTACAACAGCTGATGAACTCACACTTGGGCCCAGTCATAGATTTGCTCTCTCTTAACATCATTTTAAACTATGGAAGCTGTGGGCAACATTTCAGATTTCCATACACTGCCCTTTGGGTACCCAAAGTTCAACCAGGAAAAAAGTCAAGAATACAAAGGAATTCTCACTAATGTGCCAGTTAAGAATCTGGAGTGTTTTGAAGATATTCCAGCTCCACTGATAAGCTTTTTGTGAACCTGAATTTTACATCAAATTCTATCTGGACGATGCTCAGATCTGAGACTTTCCACTCATACTTGATATTACAGTAATTGGCACGGTAATGGGACTTTGGCAGGAAGCAACAAATGTTAAGCACAAACCCAAACTTGAGGAGAATGAGTTTAAAGTATGAATCTGTCATCCAGTATGTAAAGACCTAGGAAAATATTTCCCATTACAGCTATAGGGCGAAATTTGGCCCTGGTTATAGCTTTAGTGTCTTGAAAGGAGTTGCAGCCATTCATACCAGGAGTGAATCCAGATTAACTAGTACATCATATACCAGTGGTCTCCAGCTTTTTTATGCCCAAGATCACTTTTTGAATCTAAAGACAAACCAGGATCTACCCTGCCCCTTCCCCAAAGCCCCACAGCACTCACTCCTTCGCCTCCCCCTGGTCACTCGCTCTCCCCCACCCTCACTCACTTTCACTCACTGGGATTTGGGAGGGGATGCGGGCTCTGGACTGGGGTCGAGGGGTTCACAGTATGATAGGGGGTTCTGGGCTGAGCCTGGAGCAGCAGGTTGGGGTGCAAGAGAGGGCATAGGGTGCTGGGTCCAGGAAGGGGTTAGGGATGGGGATTGGAGTGCAGCCTCCCGCTGGGCAGCACTTACCTCCAGTGGCGCCTGGTCCACAGCGGGCGCAGCAAAGCTAAGGCAGGCTCTCTGCCTACCCCAGCCCCACACTGCTCCCAGAAGGGGCCAATGCATCCCTGGGGTTGGGGTCCAGGGGCATGGGGCTCTGTGCGCTTGCCCCTGTCTGCAAGCCCCCACTCCCACAGCTCTCCCGGCAAATGGGAGCTGCAGGGGCGGTGCTTGCAGGCAGGAGCAGCATGCAGAGGGAGACATCTTCCCCCAGGGCTGTGGGGCTGCAGTGGCTGTTTCTGGGAGTGGCGTGAGACTGGCATAGGCAAGGAGTCTTAGCAGCAGCCACACTACACTGCTGCCAGAGATCGTGATCTATTGGTTGATGACCACTGTCATAGACCATTGGTACTTGATTCATTTATCCTATGCCAGCCTTCATAAACTGGTACATGGGTTTTTGTCCAGGATGTCCAAAGAGTGTCCCATAAAAAATAGCCTGTAACTTCTCTATTCCATAGAAAGTTGTAGTTCACAGAGATTACAAGTCCCAGCATGACACTGTCTTGATCTGATAAGCTTTCCACATGGATTGCATGCTGACAACCATAATCTCTGAAGGCTACACTACTGCATTAAAACTGCTGTTTTGTTCAAACTGAGTGTCATCTTTGGGCTTCATTTGAGTTACCCATTTGGCCATCAGCTGGAAAGTATTCAGCAACCTATAATTCAAATAGAACCCTAACAAATTTTAAATCCTAGCCATGATGCTGTAGCACCAATTTCTGAAGCTGTGTATGATGCTACCTCAAGCAATTATAGTGAATGATTATGGAACTGTATACAGTAATCATAGTTGATACTTTTTCATTAGTGCTTCTTTCCCTTGTCTCAATCCTATTCCTTCTGTTTATAGCTGGATTTCCTTTTTTATTGAGTAACTGATTCACACCTTTCTAGTTGCAGTTGCTGTATAGTATCTCCTCTCCTTACTAAGCAAATGTCCTCTGGTTATGTTTGGAAGGTTAGCCAGGCTAATTCATAATTTGACAACACTTCAGTCTTTTGTTTCTTTAGTGGCATTGGCTCTGACTTTTATCAGTGTTTGGTTTGCTAGATTGCAGCATTCCAAACCCACGTTTGTGGTATTTCATAATCTGCTTGTGACCTTTTTGTGGGGATAGCATATGCTATACAATTGTGGTCACTATGATTTAAAATACAGCAGGGAATTTGGAGGTCCTAAATCATAGGAATTAGTAAAACAAAGTCTAATCCAGAAGAGAACTCTGGGGAATAGAATGTTTCCAATGGGAATTCGTTAGAGCTGATACATTTATTTTAAGCACTGTAGAGAGCCAACTTTCGAGCTTAAACTCTGCTTTGAGGTACAGAGGAAACTTGCATGGTAAGTGTGTAAAGTCAGCCTGTTTCTTACCTGTTCTTCTTATATGTGCAGTATCAAAGAAATAAAGGCTAAAATAATATTTGATAGTAACACTGACCAACAAAAAACAAGCAAACAGGGAACTTCTTTAATTATTGCTGGTAAAGATCCCTGGTTAAGGGATCTGCATATACACTCCACATCATGTTTGTAGCTCCCTAGAAAGCTTAGACCTGTGAGATTCCCGCAGCCTGAGTACTGTATGTGAGGTGTTATAGGGAGTCATGGCCCCCAGAACCATTCCTTGTTCTCCAGACACTGAAGAAGTAAGCTGGAACTCCCTGTTGTACTACTTTTAATTTGTCATCTATTATCGTTAGGAATAGTTATTTATAGTTGTAATAGGTTTTTAGGTAAGTTATAGTCCAGATAAATATGGTATTCCAGAATACCACCATAGATAGGGAACAAGAAAAATAGATCTGTTTGCAGTATGAGAGAACTCCAATCCTGGAAAAAGGACAGAGTTCCAGTTCCCTGACAGATGCCTTTTTATTAGGCCTTTTAGCAAAACTAATTACATGCTGTTTGTATATCTAAAAGACCAATTCCTCAATTAGCTATCCCTGAAATATGCATTCTTTGTGGCAGTAGCATCAGCCAGGAGAATTAGTGCAATCCAGAATTTAATGGCTGCTTCAACTCTTAGCCAAGCAGTCAGCCGTAGCAGTTGTTCACCATTTGATTCGTTCCTGTGCAGCCACAAGGGCTTGATGGCCCAAGAGTCCAACATCAGAACAGACTTGATGAACCCATCTAATGGGAGGATCTGTGTCTCGGCCACCTCCATCCCTCGGTTTAATGGCTGATCTTCTTTAATCTCCCATAAACACAAGGGGATACTGCATTCTCACCACAAATGTATTCATAAAATGGTCACTAACTTTCATCTGAATCAATCTGTTCACCCGTTTTGTTTCCCAAACTATATTCTTTTCCAGGGGAGGCTAGTTTACACACTTAGAATACTAAAAAGACCCTTAGAAATAATCATAATAGCATAAAACCATTTTGTAAGTACCTCAGATTATTTGTATTTACACTGATAGAGAACAGACTGTCTCCTCCCAGCACATGTCAAATTAGGTTAAGACTTGTTAGCAGATATCCCAGTCCCTAATGGTATTAGTGCACATTCTGCCCGTTCCAAGCAGCTTCTAAGATATGTTGTTGAAATGCCTACTTGTAGAAACAAGTAGAGCTAATGCTTGCAACTCAGTACACATCTTTTTTCAACATTACTCTCTTCACTGAGATCTTATATTCAGTTTGGGAAAGCAGTCGTTTAAATATCCTCATTGTTCCCATCTCCTTGGAGATTTGTTACTTACATAATTTGAGTTCTTCAAGATTATTTCTCTTTGTGTGTGTATATATACACACACACACCTCACATTCCATCTTCCTTCTTCAGAATCTGCATTAGCTTCTGAGAGGATGGAAGGAATTAAGGTGTCTGAAGGAGACCCCATTTCCTAATGTATCTTCCCAGAGAGGGTTGCATCATTGTGACCCCCAAATGGTGAGAGCTTTCTGGTTCCTGGCTTGGTGTGAAGTATGTATTTGCATCCCAAGATTGTGGTTACTTGAACTCCAGTTACTAGTGAGTAATTCTTCTTAACTGGCTTGGTTTAGGGATGAATGGGGTATTTTACCATCAGAATAAGAGTGTGACTCAAGAGAACAATGACAGAACTGAGCTGTGGAGTTTGAAATTTCCTCTCCAATTACAAATTGTTTATCCAGAATAGGATTTAAATTTGTTGGTGGGTAGGTGTGGAATATTTTGCACTGCCACAGAGTATAAACAGAGGATTTCGGTCACCAATGCTGCTAATCCAGTTCTTTTCACACACATTTACTTCATTTTTAAGAAATTAGTAACAAAATATCCCATACCCTTGAAAAAAGAGAAGTGAAAGAAACATCTGGTGGCTCCATTTCTCTCTTATACCACTCAAGGCAGAGAAATTGTTTCATCACATTATTACGTTATTTTAATTTTTATTGATCTGAGTTACAACGTTAATGTTTTGTTTAAACATAGGACTTTCTCTTTTTCTCTTTTTTTCTTAAATAGTTATAAATGTTTTATAAAATGCATCTTATTTACTCCACTGACCGTACGGGATAAGCCTGGATTGACCAGTTCTTCTACATCATTTGGCAGTTCCTTCAAAGTATAATTAAATGGGATTGGAGAGGTATCATTTACCCAAGAGATTGGCATAGCCCCCTGGAGTCATTCAGATCTATCAAGTATTAATGTAATTAGGATGTGTACACTCCAGTGGAAACCTGCTCCACACTGGATTCAACTGAAACTATTTTAGATATTTTTTAATGCAAAGATGTTGGTATGTATTCTGATATTCCACAATTATCATTTGCCAAAGGTGGTAATTATAACAGAAGCCATTTTGAGTTACAGAAAAGCAAAAAGGTCAAACTTTTGTATGCTTTTTTTGAAAAGCCGTGATATGAAAAACTGGCTGGGAGAGTCAGGAGGGGGCTAAGCAGTCATGCACTACATTTCAGCCTGGAGTGAATTTTACAGCCAAATTCCAAACCCTTAAAACCATAGGACTTCAAGTAAGTGTTGACACAGCAGTAACCTGAGCAGTATGAATAGTGCTGCTTGAAGACTGTGGATGTTCAGGAGCTGCGCCTTCTGATGGAAAGCACAGAAGTGCAGACAATGCACAGGGAAAGCTATTGTGAACCTGTTTCAGCAGATCTTTGCTAAGGAGGTTTGTGAGGAACTAATATGGCTGTAGATGAATTCCATCTGCTTTGCCTTTCCTAGCCATGCTGTGAAGGTAAGAAGTTGTAAGTCACAGGCTAAATGTACAGCTACTGCCTTCTGCCACTTTAAGGGTCTGTAAAGAATTTCTTTAATTGCAAAAGATGGCTGAAGTCTTACTCTGTTCTAATTTCCTTCCTTTTTCCCGTGTGCTGACTCCCTATATTGTCTCCTCCCGAGTCGTTAACTTTCTAGTTCAGCATTGTGCAAGAAGTAGTTTTTCTAGAGTTCACATGATCAGGTGTCTGGGACCTGCACAGGCGCAGCGTGTTTTAAAAATCCTGTAGTTGATCTGACTTTGTGGTTTGAACAGAGTCTGTGTGGCCAGTATTGCTGCCAGCACCTGAAGGAACCAGGGCTCTCTTTCCACATTACAAACAAATAACAGATTAGATTGGAGACAAATTCTGCATCAAATGGAGGTCCCCAAAGCAGTTGTGCTCTGCCACAAGATAGGAAAAGTTTCCGAAATACCACCAAAGAGATCAGCTCCTCTATATCGTGAATGAAGAATATGGTGAAAGAGAGTCTTCCTCTTTATGATATGGGGAATTGCCTCACTGTGTGAACTCCATGCTCTGGGAGCAGCAGAGCCAATCATTGTACTGCTAAATTCTGCTCATCTATTTGGTTCTTGAATTGCTTTACGTTTCCTGTGTTGGGAACATATATGGTATTGGTAACCATTACTTCCTGTTGCCTGCTTCATTCTCCTTCAAAAGGCACGAATTCTCTCTAAATTGGAGAACTAAAGACTCTCTCGAGTGTTGTAATGAAATAAAATCTCTACGTCTACAGGTCATTAGTCTTATTCTATCCCTCATTCACCATCCACACACTGCTCTCTTCAACCCCCCCTCACCCATCCAAACTAATCAACCTAGCACTGGGCGCTCTGAAATGTTTGCTAAGAAAATAGCCCTGTTTTGACAGACAGCAATTATAGCACCTGGGCTTAAGGCAGACTTTACAACTCTTCTGGGGATCTCTTATGAATAGTTACCATGAGGTCAGCACAGCCCTGTGCAAACAAGCTGTGTAACCAAACTGCTCTCAAAGCCCCCTTCTTCTCCAACTACTCCCCAAAAAAGTGACTGATTGACATGTATGTTCCTTTTCCACTTACACTGATTCTGGAAGGATTCTCACTGTCTTTATTGAATTAGTGATGTGCAGGATTAGGGGAGAGACTCAGACCCTGGCTCAGCAGCGCTTGTCTGAAGTCCTATATATACCTTGTTTAGATCTGTGCACTTATAACTTGTTGGACTGAAAATCAGTTATTTCAGAACTTAAGGCCTCCTGAGGTGCAAATATGAAGATTGTTGGTGCTTTATGTAAAAAACCAAATGTAGGATATAAACTGAGACCAGTGATAACTTCGGTCTGTGCCCTCCTTGGAGGCAGATTGCCAGATCTCGTGTGTGGTGGTTCATTGCCCATCAAACATTTGCTGTATACTTCTTGGTAAAGAGGAAATTGGATTTCAACTAATCTTCTATGTTCTGTCAGTCATAAGCTGCCCTGTCTAACCTGTCTCTGGGAATCTGTTTCTTCTGACCGATTACCCTCTGGGCTTGTCTTCACTAGAGCCGGGAGAGATCGATCTTATGGCGATAGATTTATCACATCTCATCAAGACGCAATAAATCGATCACCAGCAGCGCCCCCGTCAACTCCATAACTCCAGCTCGCCAAAAGGTGCAAGCTGGAGTCGACGGGGGAGCACGCTGCCATCTGCCACCGCCGTGAGGACGGCAGGTAAGTCGGCTGTAGATACGCCGATTTCAGCTACATTATTAACGTAGCTGAAACTGCGTATCTACAGTTGATCCCCCGCGCTAGTGAAGACCAGCCCTCTCATATGCACGTCTCTCCTATTTTCTTCCAGACTTTACTGCTTTAATTTAATTCATTACATCACTTCTCATTGTAGAAAGCTTGGGCTGGGATAGCTGAATTTTCCCCTTTAGACAGCACTCTTCCTCTAATCCTTGGGCCTGCACTAGGAAAAAAGGTGGGCTTCTTTAGAGTGAGTTAGCTAATATGTGTTAGCTTTCTTGTTGTAAAATCCTTGTGTAGGCAAGGGAAGTGATAGTTTTAGGCTCATCCTGGCCACATCAAGGTAAAACTACTACTTGCCTTGTCTACACTAATATTTTATGAGATATCGATCTTGTTTAAACACACACACACACACACACACACACACACACACACACACACACAAAATACCTTTTCCTAGTTTAAACCTGGCAATGGAGAGTTGTCTTTGGCATTACTCTTTGCAAAATTTTCAGATATGTGAGAAAAGATTATATTTAGTTTTAACCCATGCTTTTTTATTTCTTTTTTATAAGTAGATTCCCAACTCTATTTTTAAATAAACTACCTCAAAGTCTTTCCACAGTGAGGTGTACAGGACAGAAAATGTGAATGGCTGACTTTTCTGTGAAGAAACTGTCTGTTCCAGTCAGGCTGTTATTGCTTTTCTCCCCTCAGCATGACCTCCACTTTGAGCATGCACTGGTCAGTATCTCATCGGGGAAGAGGGGCTTTCATACATCTTTGAATACACTGTTCTCTTTGCAGTGAGACGAGAAGGCGTTGATCTCTGAGGAACACAGCAGTAGCTCTGGAACCACATGAAAGTTAGCAGTGTTAATCCCCTTGCTATCGTTTGTGGTAAACTTCAGTTACCATATTACACCAAGGGTAAATGTTTAGTAGGACAAACTAACCTTGGGAGAAAAAAACTGCAGTCCACTTGGCTCTTGGCTGCAGCCTGAAAAGTATCACCTTGAAAGAACTGGCAAACTTAGAATGCTATTTACCCTTTCATGGAATCGCTAGCTGATATCCTTTCTGTTGTTACATACCTGAGTTTCGGGATCAAAGCGCATTGAATGGACTCCATGATTTACACAAGTCTGAAGTTAATAAATTTTAATAGGAGACAGTAGTCTCTAGATCAGTGGTGGGCCCGTGAGGGTAATCTGCTGGCAGGGCGTGAGACAGTTTGTTTATATTGACTGTCCACAGGCACGGCCGCCTGCAGCCGGGTTTGCTGTTCCTGGCCAATGAGAGTTGCAGGAAGTGGCGTGGGCCGCAGAGACGTGCTGGGAGCTGCGGGCGGCCGTTCCGGCAGACAGTCAATGTAAACAAACTGTCTCGCACCCCATCAATGGATTACCCTGATGGGCCACAGGTTGCCCACCACTGGTCTAGATCAATCAGAGGAAGGCGGAGGAGATATTTCTCATTTGTAGAAATGAGAAAATAGTATTTCCAGTTATTTCTCTTTTATTTTTTTGTAATGTCATATTGAAGAATTAGGGTTTTGTTAAACATATTTTAATATTAATGTTAAAACATTTCTTGTAAGAGTGTGAGAGAGAGATTGAAAGGTAGATAATCTGCATTCTAGATAAGTCCCTAACCTTTCTCTCCCACTCCACCCTCCATGGCTAACATCCCTCAAGCAAAGGATTAGGTGGGATATTTTTGAGAGTCTGCTGATTCTTAGTTTGACTAAGGCAGGGGTTGGCAACCTTTCAGAAGTGGTGTGCAGACTCTTCATTTATTCACTCTAATTTAAGGTTTCGTGTGCTGGTAATACATTTTAACATATTTAGAAGGTCTTGTTCTATAGGTCTATAGTATAGAACTAAACTATTGTTGTATATAAAGTAAATAAGGTTTTTAAAATGTTTAAGAAGCTTCATTTAAAATTAAATTAAAATGTAGAGCCCCCCGGACTGGTGCCCAAGGCCCGGGCAGTGAGAGTGCCACTGAAAATCAGCTTGCATGCCACCTTTGGCGTGCATGCCGCAGGTTATCTACCCCTGGACTAAGGGATCACTTGTTAAGCTGATAATCATTCTCATAGTGGCTTAGTTTGCTGCATCTATAAAAGAAGTTTTTTAAAGATGGAAAAAAAGAATTATGTGTTCATGTAATTAGACTGTACCATAATGGATACACACATGAGAGCCATATTAAGGTTGCACAAACAACCTTAATTCTGCCATTTCCTAATTTTTGAGTGCTTGACTGCAACCTTCATAATGCTCTTTATGTAATTTTTTTATGTATTTTTTTAATAAATTGATGGAATGTTGACAATTCCTTCCACAGGTGATTCTTAGTGAATAGTTTAATAATTTCATTTTTTAAAAATGTTGCTCTCCTTATAAAGTCTTCAGATGGAATCTTGGTCTCTCTGAAGTCAGAAGGAGTTTTGCCATTAATTTCAGTGCAGACAGCATTTCACCCTTCATGTTTTCTGACTCTTTGGTTTTTATTTTTCTGTCAACAAAAATCAGAAATTGTCATTAGAACTATTTGTTGAAATGCATGGCTTTACTATTTTCTGTTAGAATAGACATATGTCATTTTTATTAAAATTCTTGAAAAGAAAACGAAAATGCTAAAATAAGATCACTTTGTCCTTTCTTTGATTAATTGAGTGTTCCACGGCAGTGGTTTCCAAACTTTTTTCTCACAAATTGAGGACTCTTGAAGGAACACTGCAACTTCCCTCCCTACTGTTGATTACACTGCTGATTCCTAAACTATGCACACAAAAAAAGATTTCTTTGACTGAAATGCTCATTGATCGTTGAGCAATGAGTCACTGTGTATCGCAATGTTAACCATAAGTTTGAAGGAAGCAGAGTAGATTTTAATTTTGTCCAAATTTAGTGGCCAGGTATAGCATGAGTACAAGATGCCTCTCTTTGAACTAAATCCCTGTGTTTCCCTGAGGGAATGCCAAAAATGCAACCAGCACATGGCTAGCCCTTAACTGGGAGACTGCCATATATCCACAAAGGAAGACTGGTACTCCTCTCCTGCACAAAAGGACTCTGAAATTTGAGTGGTTAGAGGGAGACGGATCTAGTGTTTACGGTAGGAGGTGCTTCTTCCTTTGTTTCTTGACTCAAATTTATTTGTTTGCCTGAAAATGTGGCTTTAGAGCCATATTAATCCGAGTTAAATATGAGGGCATTCAGGAGTCTAACAACACTGTAAACTCTGTAATTGCTTGTTTTTATTTCCAGGTGCCAAAAAACAAACGTATAAAGCTGTTACAAATCAAAGGCTTGTACCCAAGTGCCATTTATAACATTTATAACATCCACATTTTGCTGGAGCATTTTGCACATCTAGAGAACTTGTATGCAGTCAGGGTTAATAACCCTGGCTGCATACAAGTTCTCTAGATGTGAAAAATGCTCCAGCAAATATTCTGCTAACCTACTTTTTATTAGAAAACCGAGTGAGTGACATAAGGCAGCTTATGTCGACATAACTATGTCAGTGTACACACTACAGCTTTGCTCCCGCTGATGTAAGTGCCCTATTACACCGACATAACTCCACCTCTACAAGAGGCGTAGGGCATATGTTTGTGCAGTTAGGGCGACTCAGTGTCCATGATGACACTGCATTACTTACATCGACTGTTGACTCGGAGGGTGATGAAGCACTGGAATGGGTTACCTAGAGAGGTGGTGGAATCTCCTTCCTTAGAGGTTTTTAAGGTCAGGCTGATTTAGTTAGGGATTGGTCCTGCTTTGAGCAGGGGATTGGACTAGATGACCTCCTGAGATCCCTTCCAACCCTGATATTCTATGATTCTCTGACTGTCTTTTTTTTGTCAGTTTCATGCTGTAGCCCTTAAATTAACAAGAAAGTCCTTCCTGCTCCCAAGAGGTTGCTGCCCGGGCTCCTCACTCCAAGCCAGACTGCCCCACTGCATTCTCAGTTGGCTACTCTCAGTCAGGTAGCTGCCCCGCTCCCAGTGGGGAGCAAGGAGGTGAGATTCTGGGCAGCTGTGGGAAGTGCGGAGCTGAGAGCCATGGGGATGCCATGCTCCCAGGAGGGAGAGAGAGGAGAGAGAGGGGGCAGCCAGGTTTCCAGTGGGAAGCAGGGAACGGAGGGAAGCTGTCAGGGAGCCTGTGGGGCAACCAGTCTCCCAGCCGGGAGTTGTGAGCGGAGCTGAGAACTCGGGGTCACAGCTCCGTACACTTACCTCCTCCTAGGTCAGTGGAAGCTTTGCTGGTGAGGATGTGCACCTCCAACCAAAGGAGGGTAGTGTGGAAGTGAACCACCGCAGTAATTAGTGCAATGGCTGCAAGTTGACCTAATATAGGTCGTCTTAAATTTGTAGTGTAGACATGCCCTAAGCCTCTCTTTTCCGAACATTTTAATGCAAATAATTTGTTATGACAAAAAAAGAACTAAAAAGGGGAAAAATAACACATGGTGAATATTTATTTCTTGGGTGGAGAACTGAGGATGGGATTTATACAGCAAGTTTACTCCATCATCTTGTCACGACAATAATTTGCTGCAAAACCAGGTCATTTCTGAAGCTGGTATTCAGTCTTAAATGTAGTAGGCCTGGGGGCAAATGCAGGCCACCAGCAAGAGGCAGTGGTGGGGCTGAGACCTATTGTTTCTTTAAGCAGTTCCAGAGCTGTCCAGGTGTCCTGATTTAAAGGCTGCTCCTTGAGACAGGAAATTGTATCTTGTTCTGAGGTTTACAGTAATAAACTACATAGTCCTGGGGGACAGTACAGACGGATCCATGAATTACTTTATGGGCTGGCTGTTCTGACCTCGACCCTGTGATTTATTCATGCCATACCACCAGAGGAATGGCAAAAATGTAACCAGCACATGGTCTCCCACCCTGGATGAGCCTTAAACTAGGAATCTGCCATAAATCCATAAAGCAAGTTTGTTCGGGACCAACAGTTTCACTTGTCTTGCCCACTTGTTTGCAGTGTATCTGTGGGGCATTTGGGGATAGCAGAATCTCTACATTTCCCAGGTGTTACACTATTTCCTTAATTTTGGGACCTGTGTAGCTCCTTGAATTGCTTGTTTGAAAAAGTGAAGTGTCTGCAGTCGTATTACTCTCAGTAAAAGATAGGGGATTTTGGTAACTGCCTCTTGCTATTGGATTACGAATAACAACAACTGCGTTCTAATAGTGCCTTCCATCTAAGAGTGCTTTTCAAACAGTAATGAATCCTTACAACCACCCTATAAACTAGGTAAGTAATATCCCTATATACAAAGGCACAATAAGTTGAATAACTTGCCCTTGAAGTTACATTGAATCTTATGGCAGTCAGGAATAGATCCCACTTATCTTGATTCCCATGTCTCTGTTTTAATCAGTAGACTATGTTTCCTCTCTAATTTGACAAAGTTCATTTACATGGGCTGGAGTTAGTAGTTCTCATTTTTATAAGTCTAATGGCTTTTTGCTTTAATAGTCTTGGCCTCACCTATGAAGATTTATATGAATAGAACACCTTTATATTTTTCCATACTTACAGAAGTTCTTAGAATCTCAGGAAATGCTTTCACTTCTTTAGGAATTTTTCACGTCTTATTTTTTACTTACTTTCCTTCACTAGCAGCCAGAACACTTCCTCCTCCTTGTGCATATGATATTATGGCAGTCACAGTATTGAGTTATCACTGGCCTGTGCAACATACCCACCTCTCAAGAGCAACCTCAGCATCGAATGTTGCTTCGTGATTAATGTGAAATAGCACACGTATTCATGCTCTCTGTCTGTCTCTGTTGTTTCTGCCCACATTTGAGTCTCTGTGGAAGCTAAGCAATGGGGACATGCACACCTGTCCCTTCAGTGAGTGTTTCCAGCCATAGGCGTGCGCACAGGGTGTGCCAAGTGTGCCCAGGCACACCCTAATGTCTCAAAAAAAAAAAAAAAGTGGTTTTCAACACAGTGTGGCACCTTTAAAATAAATAAATAAATAAATAAAATTCCCTGGGTGCACACCCTGATGAAATGTGCTGCACACACCTATGTTTCCACCTAGCCATTTTTAATAGCTCAGAGAGAGCATGGGATCTCACAAAAATTGATATTATTCTAGCACTTAACAAGGAATGTCATTACATTGAAGAAAACAGTATTATCCTTAATGTCTCTCTTTTACTCCAGTTGTTTTCAACCTGTTGTCTGCAGACCCCTGGAGGTCTGCAGACTATGTCTAAGGAGTCTGTGAAAGGTTGTCGTTACCATATAACTGCGGTCTGTGAACTCTTGGGGGTCTGCAGACTATCTAAGATTTCCAAAAGGGTCTGCACCTCCATTTGAAATATTTTATGGGTCCACAAATGAAAAAAGGTTGAAAACCAATGTTGTACTCCTCTGTAGTGCTTCTGCCTCAAACCTTCCCCAGTCTCCTCCTGCCAGGCTTCCTGCAGCCAATTTAAGAAAGCATATGCACATCTCACATAATGTAGCTAGGATTTAACCATCTTTTTTTTAACTTAGTTGCTGTAAGAAATTAGTCCTGTCACAAGACACAACAACAACATTGTTGGATCCCATCCAGCTGAACTTTTTAACAGTGTTGTAGTCAACTAAAGGGCTCTTGTAACAAAGTCCCTTGATAATGGTTATATTTGTAGTTTAGATTGGATCTAAGTTAGTCATCTAACGAACTATGTTTCTACATCCATTTTCTTTGGCCAGGAGCTAGTTTAGTTTTTTTAAAGGTAGCATACCTATCCAACCTAGAGAGCTTGATTTTCTCACTTGTTGAAATGTACTAGAGTACCACCTAATAAATTTGCACACAGAAGAGAGTTTTCTCTTGTAGGCTGTTCCTATGGGAGTTTCATATATTTTGCTGCTACAGAAACAATACCACTTCAGACTTGGGTAGTATGTTAATCAGAATTTGTAGCAACCTGCAGGATCAGTCAGATCTGGTGGTTATAGCTAGAGGACTGGGGTTTGTTACTTCTGAACTCTATTCCAGGATCCATTACTCACTCAGTGACTTGCTCTGTGACCTTGAGCCTGTTTGTTGCCCAGCTGTAAAATGGGTATAATATAGTATACTTCATAGTATTGTTGAGGCGTCATTTGTTTGTAAAACAGTTTGAGATTTGTCAGTGGAAAGCTATATAGATGTGGAATTATTATGACCAACCCAGATCTGATAATGAAAGATGGTCAAGAGTCATATTTCCCAGGTTTAGATCAGGCTCGTAGTGCTTACTCTGGAACAGTGTACACACATCTCCCCTTTCCCCAGCTGTTTGTACAGCAGTCAGTTCCAGGCTCTTCCCTTGAAGAGTAGTGAGCAGAAACCTGATAGTGATATTATGACTTTACTTGATACGGCATGCAAATTGCTTTAAATTACACCTCTGGAAAGTTGTTTATCCTCAAAGCCCATGACTGAGTCAAAATATACTGCAGTGTTAATTCACACAAGTCTGTACGTGTGTTAAAGGACTGAGAATAGGTGCACATGGGCCCAAAAAAGAGAACTTGGACTGGGCTGCCCACTCCAGTTCCATTGCAGATATATGCCAATTATCTGCTATCTAAGTATCCAATAATCATGAGGTATGCAAGAGCAACCTTCATTTCAGGAAAGCTCTAGCAAGCAATTCTTGTAACTGCATTGCTAAACCTTGTGTTCTCTAGTATTTTTGAGGTCTCTCCCACCAGTGCATTATCTTCAGAGGTGACACTGGTGAAAGTGCTAGCTAGTGTTAATAGAGCACAGGCATTTTTACAATGTGTTCTCTAGGCATATAGGGTTAAATACTGGTAAAAATGTTTGTGACCTGTCTACTTTAGTGCTTCCCATATTACTGTCACCAGTGATATTGTGTTGGTAGGAGATTTCCTGCGAAGTTTTAGTATAGACACAGCCCTAGATATTTAAGCAAACCTTTCACAACATGTAGTATCTTGTTATAAAATAAACAAATTGGTTGTATATCACACATCTTTATCCACCAGTTAAATGTAGAGGTTGGAGATTACTTGACACTCATATTTTGTGATATGGTTGAGTTTGATAAAACTTCATAAGCGGTTTGTCAAATTAACCTGAAACTTCGCAGCACAGTGAAATTTCATTTGGGCAGAGACCACACATAAGCTCCCTTCAACCCAGCAGAAGCTGTACAGAGTCAGAACTTGGAACTGGAAACAGTCTTTCAACTTTTAACTGTTGCGGCAGTAACTTGATAACCATGAATGACCAGCAAACTGTTCTTGTGGTAGAACATGGCATTTTGTTTTAGATTTTTACTTTTAAACATATAATATGTGTGATGGATATGTTTCAGACAGATGAGAATCTTATGGAGGAGTAGTGTTACAAAGCAGTGGTTGATCGAAGTCATGGACGGGGAGACTACTCAAATGTTTTATGGGGACAAAGCAGTAGCCCATGGGAATCCCAGCAGCACAGAGCCCTCTTTATGTTTTGGAGTACACAATCTATACATCAGCATCCAGCTGATCTATAATCAACATCATGGTTGTTGTATATAATTGTGATGTAGAGGAATCTGCAGTTCCAGTTAAAATTGGCAGTCTAGATTTTTTTTAATGTGGATACTTAAATAAAGAACTTAAAATCAAGGGCCCTTAAATAAAGGCATTGTGAGCACTTAACTGTTTTGCTTTTTCTATGGGGAGAAGCATAGGGAGAAGTGAGAGGAGATTATATGAACTAGAAATAAATTCAGAAAACTGTGAGACTAGAAGTAAGATACAAAATTTTAACTGTGAGAATAATTCTCCATTGGCACAATCTACCTTGTGATAGGATACTTGAACTAGTTAAATCAGGACATGGTATTGGATAACTTTCTGGAAGATAGAGTATAGCTCAAACGGAAGTTAGGTGCTTGACGCAATAATTACTTTGTTGGGTTCCATGGCCTGTGTTATGTTGAAGATCAGACTAAGATGATCATAATGGTTTCTTTTGGCTGTAAAATCTGTGAATATATAGCCCTAGAATTGTTCTATTTAATGTCACAGCAAATAGACCTGGAAGGCATTGGAAATGGAAGGAAAAAAGCAGTAAGCCCTCTGAAGTGTGGTGTGGACAACATGAATTATCCATTTCAGACTAGGAAAGGTTAAGTAAATACCAGAACAGTGCCAAAGTGCAGGGATTAGGTGCTTAAATAGTCAATAATACTTTAAATGGGCAGCTAGATAAATGAAGGATTTCAGGAGTCGGAGCTATGGGCAGAGACAGAGGATGACAGGTTGGGAAAAGACTTTAAATCCTGGAGATAGGTGTCCATTATTAGGCTTTATAGGTGCATAGGATTGGATTGAAGTAACAGGTACTACAAAACTTGTTAGGCTAAATGTTTTCTCAGTGTACCTGGAATATTACATGAACCTCAGTGGGGTCATTTTTGTAACGTTTTTATTCCAACAACGAGGTAAATTCTTCTGGTCTGTATCCCATCCAGTTCTTAGTCTTTCTGGAACAATTAGTATAAAGTGCCCGTATCTATTTTCTATGTATAAGATTCATCATCTGTCCACCCATTAGCCTTTTGTTAGTAGGGTTTGACTCAACTTATTCTCTCTTGGTCTGTGCCAGAGGTTTGTGTTCCTTAGAACTAATTTGCCAGGTATACACGATGGAGCTAGTCATTCTCAAAGATAGCCTCTTTAAGAGCTCACTAACACCCAGCTTTCAAGAAAGTTCCTAAATTACAAATAATAGGTCTTCAAGTATGTATCTGTATGGATCCTACTGAAGGTGCGCATGCACCTCATGCACATGAGAGCAGGAGGTTGTTTTTTGTTTTTTTTTTTAAATAGCAGTGTCCATTGGGACACTCGTGTACCTCATGCTCCCATACAAGGGAATAAAAGGTAGGACAGCTGTGACCCTCCCTCAGTTCCCTCTTACCACCTATGGCAGGAAGACAGAACCTGGCTAGTGTCTGACCTGCTAGTTCTTATCTCCCACTCAATGTCTACAAATCTTAAAGGAAATCTTCAGAAGTACTTCTCTATTGACTGCTGTGAACAGTTTACATCCATCTGAATGAAACTGTACCAGTCAGTCACCCCTGCCCATGATCCATCCTTAACATGGAAACTCAAAACATGTGGGCTTTAAGCCCTGTCCTTCACTTGGTAGGCCAATTTCTCTGAAAGATGGACACAGCAGGTGTCACTGCTGTTTGGGAGAATCTCTGATACTGAGCAGATGCCTAGTCTACTTGTCATTATCCACAAGAACAAAAGTCACAAGACATGAGGCTAACACTCAATCTTTTGGAATGGTCCATGAGCAGACAAGCTCAAGAGCTCTGTTGGCAGACAAGCCAGCTTCGTACAGCACCCCACTCAGCAGACAAGTGACACCAAAGACTGAACACACAAGGCGGCATTGAGAAATAACCCTGCACTGACACCAGTACCAACATCACCAGCAAGAAAGCCAGCGCCAACATCTTAGGCACTGATGTCTGGTATTGAGCGAGGCCGCTCTGAACACAGAGATAGAGACTCCAGAGAATGTGTGGTGTTCCCCCAGAAGGACCAATAACATGAAGCCTCCAGAAAAAAGTCCATCATGCCCCACATGACATCAAGGGTTGGAAGAAGGAAAAGCCTACAAAACAGCAGACTTCTATGACACTGACCTTGAAACACATCCATTGGTATCAATGACACTGTAGAAGATGAGCCCAGAAGAAGGCCAAGACAGACACTGGAGCCAAAACACCTACTGGTACTGGTATTAAGAGCTCTATGTACTTTGGTGCAACTCCTGATCAAAGTCTACTCCCCCTCACCATCACCAATACAAATTCTGGTCATCTTCTTGTTGAAAGCGTTCTTTCCTGAGTTTAGTGATTGACACTAAGGAGAGACCACCAGCTTACTCGATGGGGCTCAGGCATCACTGGCCCATCAGGAATGGCACTGGACTGGCCAATACCCAACAAACCAGCCACATTCTTGCAGCATGCTATTGGGGCCCAAAATCTCAGGCACCAAAAGACAGTCTCCACTGCACACAAGGAAGAGGTCAGTCTGCCAATCAGCATCCCTAGCTAGACCACCTACACCAGCATGGAGAATGAGGGAGTTGTGTGAAATATCATTTATAAATATAATATGCCCTTCAGGTAATCTACCCAAATGCCAGGAGTTAAATCAAAGGGAGCTGTAAATGGGGACAGAGAAGCACCAGTGCCCTGAGTCACGACCAAAGGATTTTTTGTCTTCTTCATCTGATAAAGTGGTGACTTCAGTTCAGATATGTCTTTCAGGAATGAGGACTTGAAACTGCTCTGTCCTGCCTCCAGGCAGCATATGATCACAATTGAGTCACACCTGATTGGTCAAGAAAGCCAGCAATCCTTCTCTTAAGCACAACAGCAACACCTGATCTCTGGCAGCTCAACACCAATGCCTGCAGCTGTGATTGCTCCTTTGCCTGTTTTGTTCCCAGCCTTGTTCCAGCCCTGCCCCAGTCTGCTTCAGACCTATTTCCCTACTGGCTTCCTGATGCTCTGATCCCTGGCTTCAGTTCCTGGCTCCGGTTCTGACCCCTGGTTCTTGCTCCTGACTCCCAACTCCTCCTGCAACCATTGGGAATGGCTCCTACTCCAACCACTAGCCATGACTACCCATGTCATGGTTAGTGACCATTTGAGCAGCCAAAAAAGACAGAACCAGGCTATGCTGCTATAATGGATCCCATGAAAGCCAACATCTCCATGACTGAGCTAGTGGAGATTCTGCAGAGTCTACAGCAGGCCTGCACAACTCGGAAAGCAGCGAGGGCCATATTACTGGAAAAAACCCAGCTGAGGGCCGAAAAGCCCTGCCTTTGCCCCACCCCCATCTGCTTCCCCTCACCCCACCACTTGGCTTGCCCCACGCCTACTCACTCCCTGCGGGCCGCATGTGGCCCCCGGGACGCATGTTGTGCAGGCCTGGTCTACAGGCTCAGGTTACAGCCCTGCAGGCATAGACTGCAGCTTTTCAGAAGAATACCATACCCCCATGCTTCATGCCTCCTGTTAACCAAAGTTCCTGCTGCCTGACAAGTTTGATGGTAACTGCAGAAAATTACGTTCCTGCTGCATCCTCAGACATTCCCACTGACTGTGCTTGGGTGGGATTCATCCTTAGTCTGATCACTGGGGAAGTGTTGACCTGGGCATCCCCTTTGCTTGAGAAGACTAGTCATCTCCTGGGTCAGTTTGAGGAGTTTGTCCACACAGTCACTGATCTTTGATGACCCAAACTCTGTGCGCACACCTGAGGTCACTCTCCAGACCGTGCAGCAGGGAGGCCTGCTGGTAGTCAGCTATGCTACCAACTTTGAGTGATTTGTGGTAGACAACAAATTGAACAAAGCCACTCAGTTCTACCACTTCTGCCTTGGCCTGAGTGATTATGTCAAGGATGAACTGGTGTGGGTAGATGCCCTCTGCCACCGCCTTAGTCAGGCAGCCTTCATTGCCCCTCCACATACTCCCAGTCTGAACCCATAAAGGTCAACGTGGCCCATCGTTGACTCTCTGACTCTGAGAAGGCTCAGTGCTGACTATCAGGCTTCTGTCTTTACTCAGAGTGGGGGGTTTGTGGCACTTCACCTCCTCCTGCCTAGCAAAGGCTGGATCTGCATCTTGGTTGGGAAACACCAGATCCTGGCCCCAGCAGAGGGGGTCAAGGCTGGGGTCTTCCTCTCAAGATTGCATGCGGCCTCCGCTCCTGTCCATCAGTACCCTGAAAGTAGCCCATCAACATCCAACACACCTTCTACTTCCGCTTTGTCTGCAACATTCTGCCACGTCAAAGGTCAAGTTGATACCGCTAGTAGACTCCAGTACTTCTAGTTGTTTTATGGACTCATAGTTTGCACATGGAATTCTGACAGTACAAGGCCATCCCTGACCTGGTTGAATCCATTGACAGTTCACCCTGTCCTCAGGTTCTGTCATATATCAGACAAGTCACAACCCTTGCAATTTGGTCTGGTATGTTCCCCACATTCTTTGTTCATTCTTGGGATCACCTGACTTGTCACTCATGAGCCATATATCCTCTGAAAGGCTGGTGAGGTTTGGTTCTGGTCAACATTCTGCATAGAGTCCTGCTTCCCTGAACCCAGGTTCAAATCAGAAGCTATTTGCAGCTTGACCCTCAAGATGCACTATCCCTCTGGGGTCCCTGGGACAGTGGAGACAGACTCTATGAAACCCAGATGTCAGCAACCCAAACAATACTGCTGAAATACCAGGACCTTGACAACATTTTTTACAATGGAAGAGCGGACATACTCCTACCCCACCTTCGCTATAACTGCCCCATAAACCTCCAGCCAAGGGTCAAGATTCCATTTGGTCATATTTACTCTATCTCGAAGCCCAAGATGGAGGCACTCAAAAGAGCACATTAGAGAGAACATGAAAAGGAGATTCATCCACCAATCTACGTCCACAGCAGGCATCCCAATTTTCCTGATCACTGTAGCAGTGCGGCGACTCACCCTGCGGCGCCTCCTGCTGGTTGTCTGGGAATTAGTTCGTCTTCCAACTCCAGAGCGCCCTCTGCAGGCTGATGTCCCACTTGCCACTGGCCCCGTGTCCCTCCCTGGACCCCAGTACCCTGGGGTGCTGCACCCCTGCAGTAATCCCACACTCTCACTCTGGGTCCCCCCTCCCTGGGGAACCCTCACCCACTATCCCCACCTTGCCTCAGTCAAGGCAACTGCCAGTCACCACTTACCCCTGTTCACTGGGGCAGACTGCAGTATAATTGCCATTCATCATTAGCAAGGATGGTTTGGCCTGCTGCCTCTGCCTCTAGAGCCATGGGCTGCCCCCTCCAACCCCAGTACCCTTTGTTGCGCTGACTCCTAGGCCCTGCAGCCTGGGAGTTTCCAGGCTAGAGCTCACCTAGCTCCTCTTGCCTTGCCCCAGCCCTGCACCACTCTAGATACCTTGCTCAAGCTCCCAGCAGCCAGGCCTGTCTTCCTCTGTAGACAGAGGAGACTATCTCTTGTTCACCAAACTCTGAGCCTTTTTATCAGGGCCAGCTGGGCCCTAATTGACCCAGCCACAGCTGTGGCTGCTCTGCCCTCAGCTGCCTTCTGTTGCAGCCCTCTGCTGGGCTGCCTTTCTCTAGCCACAGCCCTCTACAGGGCTGTTTTAACCCCTTTTTACCTGGAGTGGGGCAGCCACCCCACTACAATCACCAACAAGGATGGCTCCCTTGCATGGACTATCAACCTCTGAACAAGGATACTACTCGGAGCAGATACCCTTTGCCACTCATTAATGAATGTCTCAAGAGACTTCATTCCACAAGAATTTTCACCAAGTTGCAGGGTCTACAACCTGGTCCATATTCAGAGACGGAATGAATGGAAGATGGCTTTCTGGACCCACTATGGACCCTACCTAGTAAAGCTCCTGAGGCTATGCAGTGCTTGCAGAATCTTTCAGCACTTTACCAATGATATGTTTAGGGACAGGATAGACCAGTTTATAGTGATCTATTTAGATGGCATCCTTATATTTTCTGAGAACCAGATCCTTCATGACCAATATGTACACTGAATTCTGGAGAGATTCCGCCAAAGCCATCTCTATTGTAAATGAGAGAAAAGTAAATTTGATCATAGCACAATCATGTTTCTTAGGTATTTAGTACCCTCTGACAGGTTAACTATGTATCAACTCAAAGTGTGTCATCTCTAAGTGGTCCACTCCAAGTGATATTCCTGGGGTACAGTGGTTCCTTGGTTTCCCCAACTTCTGTTATCATCTCATCAAGGGTTTTCCCCTCAAATTATGGCACTGTTTCAGGAGGGGAGCCGATTCTTTTTGGACCCCTGAGGCTCAGTCTGCCTTCGAACAGCTGAAAAAGCCTTTTACAACTGCTCCCATCCTTGTCCATCCTGACCATACCAAACTTTTCATCGTGGAAGTTCCTACATTGAACTTCATGATCCCTTCACAACCCAGGCCTGCCAGACCTTGGGTGATGCAAACACCACGGCTAGTTCAGAATTTGTTACAGGATGCAATTCTCTACCTTGGAGACTGCATTTATTTTCCAGTTAGCCAGCCTAGACTCAAGGTTCTTGAATGATGTCATGATTCATGGCTCACTGACCCGTCCTGCAACTCTACATTGAGAACGTATTTTTGGGGCAATCCAACCCTCCACCAGCACCCAAGGACAAGAGGAACACCTCAGGCACCAGATTCTCACTTCTAAACAAGTTTAGGTAAATCTCCACTATTTGACAGACTGAGATGGCTATGGCCCCAATGATTGGTAATGGGAACTGGAAAAAAACATCCATGTTTTGAAACCGATACAAACATTCTACCAAAGTCATCCCAAAAAGCCAGCTCACGACACCAGCACTGGATGATTTTAAAGCATTCCGGGAGCACTGTATGGTGATTACTGAGAATGGATATCAAGACATTAGGTCACATCCAGCCAGAATTGCCCTCCTCATAAATGAGGGAGTACACAACCCCACTAAGCCCCTGTGGCCAACATCTACCACAAAAACTCCACAGAAAACAAGTTGACAAGAGGTACCAAGTATTTCCTATGGGGTTTGAGTACATCTACACCAACCCAAGCACATTAGTCTTGGCTGTACAATAAAAGTGGAAGTTTAGCGAAAGTATCCCCACGGACTAAGACCATAGTAGGCAACTTGATCTTTCTGGAGAAAGTCTTACTCCTCTGTTTTCTTACAGTTGTATATGGCTAATAGCCAGACCTTACTGGCCAAAATGACTTCCTGTCATGGAACAGAGTGACACCCTTCTTCACAAAACTCCTGTCTGAAAGCATAGAAGAGCTTAAAAACAATTAAGGATGATCAGCTAGTGACCAGTGCCCTGGAGGCAGCCCTGGATGCCTCTGACACCAAGGCCAGGCCTATAGCTACTGTTGTGCCCATGTGCTGGCCAATTTGGGTGCAACCTTTGGGCATCCCACAAGAGATGCGAACCATGATCAGGGACTTGCCCTTTGAGGGATCAGAGCTGTTCAGCAAGAGGACAGACACTTACTCGGCACTTGCTGAAAAATTCTAAGGCCACTCTTTTTTCTCTTCGGAGATATACACCCCATCTCTGTATCACAAGCCATTCTATCCTCGGAGACATCAGATGCCACCTTACCAAATATGTCAAAAAGCAACCAATATACCTTGGAGGTCAATAGCCCTCTTTCTTCTCAACAATGCACTGCACTCCACTGCTATGACACATCAGCAAATTTGACAAGACTGGCTCTGAAATTTGACAAGACTGGCTCTGGCTTCTAACAATCTAGAAAGTGTGACCTTCAGAAGCCATTTCATCCCATTCCACCAAGCATGACCTTCCATGACATTGGACAGATGGGTGTTAGAGATCACCACCATAGCCACCCCATCCAGTGCCACTCTTTATTCCTCACCCTTCTCATGAGAGCCATAGAGGAGGTTCCACCCATACTCAGGTTAGAGGCTTCTACTCCAAGTATTTACTTATTGTAAAGAAGAAAGGGCATCTTCGTCCTATCCGAGATCTGAGGAGACTAGACATACACATTTGCTATCTCATGTTCAGGATGGTAATGCTTTTTTGTATAATTCCATCTCTGCATGCTCAAAACTGGTTCATGTCTCATGACTTGCAGGGTGTGTACTTCCAGGTAGCCACCCATACAGACCCCATGAAGTATCTCCAATTCAAATGGGGCCAAACTGTTACCAATATAGGGTTCTGCCCTTTGGACTCTCCACTGTATCAAGAGTATTCCCCAAATTCCTGGCAGTGGTGGCAGCACATTAAAGAGGCAGGGAATCCACATCTTCCTGTACCTAGATGACTAGGTGATCAGAGGCAGATCCAAGACTGAACTAGACTTAGTCTGTGTCCTTTCCATGTTCTCTCACCTAAAACTTTCGTACAAATCTTCACTTAATCCATCACAGACAATAGAGTTCATGGGAGCTATGATTGATTCCTAATCAGCTAGGGCCTACCTCCCCTACCTCCCAAAGGACAGGTTTCAGTCTCTCCATTAATTGGCAAACAACCTAAGACCAAATCCCATGCTAGTGGATATACATATGCTTTTTTCTGTAAATATATTCTGTTCCTTTTGAGCACTGGGCAGTTTGTCTATGTGGGCGATACTTGTCAGTTTCTACTGCAAACTTTTTATTTTTGTAATTTATATGCATAGACATTCTAATGCAGTGGTTCTCAACCTTTCCAGACTATTGTACCCCTTTCAGGAGTCTGGTTTGTCTTGCGTACCCCCAAATTTCACCTCAATTAAAAGCTACTTGTTTACAAAATCAGACATAAAAATACAGAAGTGTTAGAGCACACTATTACTGAAAAGTTGCTTACATTCTCATTTTACCATATAATTATAAAATAGATCAATTGGAATATAAACATTTTACTTACATTTCAGTGTACAATATATAGAGCAGTATAAAAAAATCATTGTCTATATTAAATTTTAGTTTGTACTAAGTTTGCTAGTGATTTTTTTGTAGCCCGTTGTAAAACTAGGTAAATACCTAGATGAGTTGATGTATCCCCTGGAAAACCTCTGAGGGTCTTAGGGGTACACATACCTTTGGCTGAGAACCACTGTTCTAATGCACTCCTCATCTGTAAAATGGGAATACTGATATTTACTTCCTTTGTAAAGAACTTTGAGATCTACAGGTGAAAAGTGGTGTCTAAGAACTAACTGATATTATTACTAAGCCTGAGAAGTCATGAAGTGATAAGTGTTTTGCTTTTGTCTTAAAAGATTAAAGTTAAGCCACACAGTAGCAGAGAAAGGAGAGCCTTATACCTGAACAGCCTATCTTCATTCAGAGATCTTGATATAATTTTGCCAGAGCCTCCAATACAGCATTGGCTTTCCTGTATGTGAGGGTGTTTCTGCTTTATCAGACATTACAGGATTTTTTTTCTATGTTTTATTCTTCCTGTCACCACCAGGTACCCACATGTGAGCTGTTTCTGGTTAGGGTGGAGTTCCCACTTTAATCCTAAACCATTAAAATGGTGGAAATTCCTTAACTGTTTAGTTACAGTCTATGTAAAGTAATATTTTCCTCTAAAATATCACCAGCAGCATTATCTGCATGATTTCCTCTACCTAATGAGCCCAATTATTGTTACCCCCATTGAAAGTACTTTTACTGAGAAGGTACTTGTTCCTTTTCCAGTTCCTCATAAATTAATTGAGCTATTCATTTACTATGATTCTCCTGATTAACTGAGGGTCTGATCTGTTTACAAAATGGACTGTATTAACAGGTCTATTCTTACTAACTTGATTGCCTACTACTCATTTAATTTAAATAGGCTTTCCTTTGAGGCAGACAGGAAGCCAGTGTGGAGCTGAAAACTGGCAGATTAGCACTGAATTGGAAGGACGGTCCCTCATTTCTGGTTTTAAATCATTTTTGTCAATGACTTCAGTGAAAGCTGGGAGAGCTGAGATTTTCTTCCTGTTGAAATGGGCATGCATGCTTTCAATGCATTACAAAACAGTTCCTAGACTAAAATAATCTGCTTCTGTGTCCTATTGAACTACCATCTACAACAGCGGTAGGCAGTCTATGACCTGTGGGTCACATCTAGCCTGTGGGGCCATCCTGCCCATCCCTTGGGTTCCCAGGCCCTCCCTTGATGTTCCCCTTCCCCCGCAACCTCAGCTCGCCACACCTCCAGCGCTCTGGGCGGCGAGGCTGCAAGCTCCTGCCAGGCAGCACAACTGCGAGAGCCGCTGGCTGGCCCCAGTGCTCTAGACTGCACGGTGACATGGTAAGGAGGTGGGGAGCGGGGGGGTTGGATAAAGGACAGGAGGTCCCAGGAGACAGTTGGGACAGGGAGCAGGGGGCAGTTATATAGGCATGGAAGTCCCTGAGGAGGCTGTCAGGGGGCAGGGATGTAGATTGGGGTCAGGGGACAGGGAGCAGGAGGGTTGGATAGGAGGTGGGGTCCTGGGGGGGAAATTAGGCATGGGGGGTCCTGGGAGGGAGCGACTGGGGGACAAGAAGCAGGGGGGGTTGGATGAGGCAGGAGTTCTAAGAGGGGCAGAAAGTGGGAGGGGGCGGATAAGGGGCCGGGGCCAGGCTGTTTGGGGAGGCACTACCTTTCCTACCTGGCCCTCCATACAGTTTTGGAACCCCAATGTGGCCCTCAGGCCAAAAAGGTTGGCCACCCCGATCTACAACAAAAGAATATATGGCAATTTGATTGTGTCCTAGAAAGGATTTTAGCAACTATGCTTCTGAAGAAAGAAGCCTAGAGCTATGCAGAAAGACTGGGGAGAAGTATGCTTAGTATTGAGGAATATGAACAGAATCAGAATCCAAAAACTTGCTTCAGATAGCATTTTTTATAGCTCTAAAATCAAGATGGAAAGCCTTAAGGAAAGCCAAGTTTGAAATACTGAAAAATGTAGTATATAAAGTTTATAGAGCTATAGTGAATATTCTGAATACATTGAGGGCAAAAACACTGAAAAGCATTTATTGTCTATTAATCTTAGTAGTGACAGATGGGTCTACCAGCTGTGTATCCATATAGAGAGTTGGAAATAGGATATGGGGGAAAGTCCAAACATATTAATATCTCCTTTAGAGCAAGGATAGCCCAAGTAGCTCTGTTTCCGCCTCCTAAATTTAACATTCATCAGTTACACAGGTTCTATGTACTAAGAGTGAAGGGAGTGCCAACATGTGACCATAGCATTCTCTTTTTGAGAGGTGAAAACTTGTATTTCTTCTTTTGAGTGACTCTCCACATTCCCACTTACAGGTATTGGAGTGTGTAGGGGTACCCAGCAGTAAAACCTTCTCCTACTAGTGTCTACGAAAGCACTGTCAGACACCCCTCTTACCCTTCCCCTCAGGGTCTCCATATGTTCTGAGGCTGAATCTGAATAAGGGGCTGCAGTGCCCTCTACCACCTCAATTCCTTCCAATCACTGTGCCAGATGGAAGTGAACCTATCCAGCCTGTTTGGATCCAAGGTTTTTCTCCATTCTTACAGTCTTGCTAATTGTTTAGTATATTTTTAGTTTAGTGTTAAGTGGGTATAGTTAAACTAGTAGCTCAGCTCCAGCTTATGACATTACCGAAGAGGCAGGAGAAGTCGAGATTCAAGAGATTTGCTTTGTGCCCAACCATCTTCCTGGAAGTCAACAACCATGCTAAGTGCCTAAGTACTCAGGAGAGGGCTACTCTCCTGAATGCTGGACTTCTGCAGCCAGAATGTGCAAGGAGAGGCAGAACAGGTTGCAGGTGCTTCTCCTGAAGGAGACCCTTGAGGCTAAACACTCTAGGTGCATACACTTGTTAGCTCCAGGATCTAAGAGACCAGTTTTGATTCCTGTGACTTCCTCCAGAAAACTGCAGCAGCTTAAAGGTTGCAACAAATCAGAACTCTCATCAGATCTGTCTCCAGATTCTGCTGCTCAGGCAGTCAGATCTTTGAAGGTGCCATTGATGGAGAAGGGTAGACCACCCATTATGGAACTGAGAGCCATTTTGTCAGCTCTAGCTGTGTCAATTCTGAAGAGGAAGGCAAGGGAAAAGAAAGCCACTGCTAGAAGTGCCAGATATCACACAGCAGATTTGTCACATCCATCTAATTCTAGCAGGGTCTGAATGATTCCAAAACCAATGCTGGTTCCGGTTTCATCTTTGAGACCACAGAAGTGGATTTTAGTATTTAATCAGATCTTAAGCCATCCAAGTCTTCAGCTCTGCCTTCAACTCCTGCTCTGGTTCCAGGTTCATCTTCAGATCTGATGAGGACTTTTACTTTGGAGGCTGATGTATGCCATTTGACTTCCATGCATTCCCTGAATCCAAGTGAGAAACAGAGAGTCTCAGGAAAGAGAGAGCTTACACCAGTTCCAAGGCTTGTGTCATCTTCATCTGAAAAAAAGAGAAGAGAAGATTTAGTCTTTCTGCTCATCTGTCTGTACCTCCTTCTCCTAAGACTCCTTAGGGTCTCCACAAAGATTTTTCTCTCTATTTATTTCTCTCTCCCCTTAGGTTTGCTGCTCCTTTTGGTGCATTCTGTTATGGATCCATAACTAGAGAAGGATACAGTCAGAATAAAGAGACCTGTGTTTTCCCAGTTTGTGCCATCTTTTCCTTCTCCTGTGGGTATGTTCCGGAATCCCAACTGCTAGGGAGACTGGCAGTCCTGGGCTCCATGGCCTTATTGGGAGCTGCCATAGGAATATTCCAGTCAATCTCCTTATGGGTGGAGAGGTGATATTTCATTTGTAAAGGATCTGGTGACAGAGAAATCCTCAGATCCAGTTCCCCTGAGTCCATCTGCATCTCAACAAGTGGCGCCTGATATTCTATGTGAAGAACATGATGAGGAGATAGCTCCTCTTTTGGTACAAAAGCATGATGACACAGACCATGATCTTTTTCTGTGATCAGTCAGAGAAAATGTTCACAGACATGTTCAGTTTATCTCCACTATCAGTGAGAGTATCATCAGATGTGTTATACAAGTTACGGGGGGCATCTGAGTCATCTTACTGTTTGAGGTCACAGAGTTGCTCAGGAGAGCAGCTTGCACATCAACAGGTTGGAATTAAGAGCCATTCATCTGGTCTCAGATTGTTCCTCCCTCATCATATGTGGGTGGGTTGTTCAAGTAGTAATGGACAATAAATCTGCTATGTATTATATCACCAAATGGAGGTACTTACTCCATTCAGCTATGTGCAGAAGCAGTTTGATTATGGGACTAGTGCATTTTCCATGACGTTTCTCCAATAGCCTTTCATTTACCAGGAGAGAACATTGTGATAGCAGATTGTCTCAACAGGGACAGTTCTCAAATTTACAAATGGTACCTGAAGGATCATTTAATTCAGTTCGCTTCTCTATGAATCACTATGAGGTTCAACAGAAAGTATGGCTCCCCAAACTGCTGGTCTTAGTGTGGCTTTCATATAATACCATCCATGCTATCAGAGTTACTCTATACATGACTAAACTCAAAGATCATTCAAAATCAAGGGATGGACAGCTAATATTCCTATATGGCATCTGTGTTCTCTATGTCTCTCTCACACACATACACTGTATGTACGAACATACAAAGCACTTATCCTTTGAAATGCCATCAGTCCAGCACTGATTACAGCCTGTCATCATTCTAATTTTACCATTTGTAAAGTGCCCCAGTCACGAGCAGTGTGTTGTGGAGTACAAAACCTCTTTTAAAAATCCTCTTTCCATTAATATTTACCAAAAGTCTTCCTCTTCTTTTTGAGATTTGCCAGGAAGGGAACTGGGGGAGGAATCTTTATAGTTTCCTGAAACCAAAGTGCTGCTGCAGGGCAATTTTAAAAACATCTTGATTCTATTAGGGGCTAGAGGTCAGGGAAGAACTTGGCTGGTCTGGTAGTTAAAGCATCAGTGGTGCAGTGAATGAATGATTTTTGTGACTTCTCACTGGACTTCTGCTGCAAGCAACTCATTATCCAAGAATACAACATGTTAGACATGCAATGCTGAGGATTTCTTAATAATTTGGAAGGCGTATACCCCCTTTTTCAAAAGTATTCTGTGGTTCACCAGAGAGGAAGAATAGGAATAGAACAAGAATGGTGGTTATAGTACAGTAGGGGGTGAGCTGTGGTTTTGACTACATTACACTCACTGCATTCACATCTTACACTCTGGCATTTTCCATTAGTGTTGTATATTAATGACACATGGTAGTTGAATCTATTTGAGGTGCAGTATATGTTACTTGCTTTTTCTTCCAGTAGAGGGGTTGGAAATACTTTAATAAATCTCAGTGTGCTTGGTCACTCTAACCACTAAATCAGCCTCATCAAACGTGAGCATAAAAAGCCTCATCTGTACTGTGTATTTCTTCTTTGAGTCTCTTGTAGGTGGGATGCCACTTGTAGGTCTTATAGTGAGGCCTACTGTTGTCATTCCATTCCAGCAAGAGGGGCAATTCTATGAAATTTGATGTAGCCAATAATCTGAGAGATCTTGTGTTAAAGGTTGGACGCAAGAAGCCTTGCAGTTTTCTTTCATAGCACATCCAAAGTTACCTGGCTGTCAGCCAGTTTGGATGTCATAAAAATTAAAGATTCTTTGGGTCTAATTTTCATAATATTTGCCTAATCTGGGCCCAGAGTGGTTCAAAATGATTGAAATATATCAAAGTTATATTGAAAATGATTAATGCATCATATGTCTTATACATGGGTGAAAACATGTTTAAAATGCTCAAAAATACCTTAAAGAGAGAAGGTAGGTGAGGTAATATCTTTTATTGGAGCAGTTTCTATTGGTGAGAGATAAGCTTTCGAGCTTACACCCAGCTCTTCTTCAGAACTGGGCACAGCTTGAAAGCTTGTCTCTCTCATCAACAGAAGTTGGTCCAATAAAAGATATTACCTCACCCACCTTGTCTCTCTGATGTCCGGGTATTGACACATCTATAAAAACACTGCATTTTTTAAAAAGCTTGCACTTTATCTTTGAATTATGTATGAAATTGTTTATGAAACCCCAGATTTTCCCCATTGATCATGTAAACAGAAAATGTGCAATAATCAGCCATATTTCTATTTTGGTAAAATTACTAGGGCAAAACATTACCCTACCCCCTAATGTATTTATCAGCAATACTCACAGTTCAGTATAGCTAATAATATGTTCCATTTTAACTCCAGGCAAAGTATGATAATAAATGCATGATATTTTAAATTAATTTCTACCTAAATATTCAGAATCACAAGTGTTTTCATAGCAAACAGCATATTTTCCTTAGTTTTAACATTTGTGGTAAACCCGGAGCAGGCAGCTACCAGTGGGGGTGGTGGTAAGGGAGGTAACCATAGGTCAATTGGGCTCAGCTGGGTAGAGACTGCCAGAGACTCAGGCAAGATCAGCTGATACCAATTAAGCCCTGACAGAGACCTTTTAAACCCTCCTCCCCAGCTAGGAAGGGGAGGAGAGAGATAGAGGGAGTGAGGCTGCCAGCAGGTTGGAGGCAGCAGGACTGGGAGCCTCTCAGAAGGGAGACAGCTTTTGTTCCTGATCGCAGGGGGAAAGCCCAGCCAGAACGGAGCGATAAGGGGAAGGGAAAGCCTGCCCTTGAGTTTTCTAGGCAGCTTGCTTAGACAGCCCTTGGCTCGCCAGAGCAGAAAAGACTTGAGACGGTGAGCCAGAGAAGGCACCTTGCCACACACTGTAGAAAAATAGCACATAAAATCTTTACTTCCAATAGGGAGGTTTTGATGTCTCAATTGATAATACATTTAATTTCAAACAAAAAAAAAGATAGGTACAGCACCACCATTTTCTTAGCAATAACAGTTAATATTTATGGGATGTTACAAGCACAGCAATTAACATGGTCACCCATGTAGATTTTCAGGAAGAGTCTAGGAGATAACAGTGAAGTCACTGCCATGACTCTTTCCCGCCCCCCAGCATCCAGTGTGCAAGTATTGATACATTAACCCCGTAATGAGCCACTTGCACCTGATAAAAAGAGACAGTATTAAAGCTTGGAGACTGTGGCTTTGACCAGTTAACAGATGTATTAGTGCAGAACCAATATAGCCATCCTTAAGGATGGTGGCGAAGATCAAGAAATCCCTTGTCAATCATGTGAGATTCACAAGAAATCCAGTTTTATAACTGGTTTGCATTGTTAGATTCATTTAGCCTCAATCGAGAAGGAGTCTACTCAACCATTTGTACATGTCAGGTAAGATAAAGACTCTGAAAGTGCTCAAACATAGTTGGATTTGCATGGTGATAAGTGATGCACTGCAGAATCATTTCAACAGAACCTGCTCAAAGAATTTGATGACATCCTCAGGGTTCCCCTCCACCAGCTAAAGGTGTTTTATAGACAAAAAGCACTCAGAGAGTGCAAGAAAACACTGTGCTCAGCAGTCAGTGTTACAGGGGAAACAGGATGATGGACAATCTGCCCCTTCCAGCACCAGTTCCACACCTTTGCCTGCCCCCAGGAAGATACTTTGGCCACGTTGTGGCCTCCCTGTTATAGCATCTGACTAGTCCTTCCTGCCATCTGCATCATATTCAAGGAAAGAGAGTAATAGATCACTGTGTTCCATAAATGCAAGAAAGATCAAAAAGTCCAGGCAGAAACTGTAGATGAAGGGAAGTTAAAATGATCTGTAGAGTTGAAAGAAAATCAAAGTGGTGGTGTTCACATACAAGGACAAGATTGTGTGGTAGCTGATGTGTGGTACCATAAAACATGTTACATAGACTATACAAAATTTTTGACAAAGTCAGCAGGGTTAAGCCTATTGTGCTGAGAAGATGTACAGCAAAACCTACCAGGTTTTCTGTGCCACTATCATCCACAAGAAGTTCATTGTAGTCCAGGAGGAGTTGTGGATAACAAGATTTACCCAGGCATGACTCCAGAAGTACACAAACAGAAAAATCTTGATAGCACAAGAATTCGATATGATGAGACAGCCATAATGAACATTCTGTGCACTACTGAATGTCTGATCAGTCCTTTTAATGCTCCTCAAAATGGACTAGTGTGTTTAAGATTAGGTGGTGTTGCTACCAGTAAGATTACGAACAACTTGTTTACTGCTCAAGAGAAAGGTGGAATTGCACTGATTGATAGCCTTCCTGAACCAGTGGCTGCTTTCTGCTACTCCAGACATCTTTTCTTCCATCAAAAGCCAGAAATTGTAAACATTCAGTGATCAAGTCAAAATAAAAGCATAAGTAACTGGCAAACGCATGATTCTTCATAATGACAAGAAACACTTTGTAAAGTTTCTTGTCTTAGTTCAATGGTTCTCAACTCATGGGCTGCATGCCAAAGCTCAGCTGTGTGCAAAAGGCTGGCCCATGTACTGCGGTGGTTCCTAGCTGCCCAGCATAGAGGGTTCAGGGCTGCCAGCCTGCCCTGCATGGTGGGAGTCCATGTCCGAGGCAGCTGCCTGGCCCCTCCTGCTCCAGGGTCTGGGGCAGCTGTGTGGCGGGGGGGGGGTCCAGGATCAGGGCAGCCAGCCCTGTGACCTCCAGGACAGGCAGCAGGCCACTCCATGCAGCAGAGGTCCAGGGTTGGGGCTCTGTGCCAGCTTGCGGAGTCCAGGATCCGGGGCAGCTGTGTGGCAGGAGTCCAGGGCAGGCAACCAGCCCCATGTGGCGGAGGTCCAGGATTGGGGTGGGGATTCAGGCTGCCATTGCCCTGCCATCCACCCCTGTGGCCCAGGTAACACATTTTTTATGAGGTCAAAGTAGGAAAATTGATCTCTCAGAAAACTTGTCCTACTCTTTTGGAGCTCTTTCAGCTGGCTGAAGGTACTCTGGCAAAAACCAGCAAATCATCTCTGTTCAATCTTCTTCAATCCAGAGCTGGAGACTGCCTTACTGACCATGTTCAAGAGAATTCAATAATCTTTGATGGAGTAGCTGTCATCCAAGCACTACATTTTGTTCCTTCAACATTTGGTGAGCTTGCAGATACCTTTTAGTGTACATGATTAAGCTTGCAAGAAAGTACAAGTGTATTTGTTTGGACTTTGTCCCAGATCTGTGTCCTGATCTTAGCATCAAAAATATGGAGCAATCATGCCAAGCAGCTAGTGGTTCCCAAACTAGACACATCTACAGAAAGGACCAGAAAACCTCTGTCTGTGGAAGAAGTTTCTTTCTGATGGCAACAATAAGGAAGCACTTCAGAAATTCTTGTACATTATGTGGAGGGATGCACATATGTAAGGGGCAAGCAAGGACATCGCTCTTCACATAGCCAATGGAGAGGAGTGACACTGCCTGGCTGTGCAGAAGAGTTCAGAGACAGTCACATCTGTGAATGAATTAAGATATGATCATGAAGAATGTGACAGGTAGATTTCTTAATGTCAAACGTGCTGCCAAGGACTACCGGACTGTGATGGTTAGGAGCCTTGTTACAGAAGTTGCAGACATAAACATCAGTCTTTAGTCACACTGTTGGTCAATTTGCATTTCTTGACTGGTGTTGGGAATTAAAGACACATTATTGATCAATGTTTTGTAGGCATTGTATTGTGACTGCAAGTATGTAAAATGTCAAACAAGGTGATTTTCTTATCTTGCTGGTGGGTTCTCCTACCCAGACTTGTGTAAGTGTCAGAAGTGCGAGAACATAGACAAAAAAGCTGCTGAACCTGTCATTCACAATGATTACAAGTCCAGCAAGATTGACTTTGATGAATAGGATGCCATGATTTTCAGACTGGGAAATAAAAATGTATTTTATTCAGAGAATTAAGCACTACAGTGCCAACAGCAATATACATAATTCAAAGTGAACACTGGTTTGAATGAGAAAACAACATTTTGATGTAGATCAATAATTACGTCAATTCATACCAATCCAGATAAGCTGTCACTAATAAATATTTGAGAAATAATTGCCATATACAAGGGAATTCTGATAAAAAGGTTTGTGCGGTACTTTTTTCAGTGCTGCTGCTGAGGAAAATGTGCTGGTTGTCAAGGAAAATAGTACTATTTTAGATATTTACATAGGAAAATGCATCAGATGTATCAAATTTATCATTTCATGTAGTTAGGCTGATGTACAAACACTTCTCTTGAGGGTAAATGGTAACATAGTCCAACCTACAATGAAAGGCGAGTATTGTCAAGAAAAACAAATTATGGGCATGGGGTAATACCTTGACCTATACTTTCTACCATAAGATAGACATGTTAATTTATTGCACATTATCTGTTAGACTGATGATTGAAATTATTGATGCATAAAACAACCCAGTAGCACAAAAAAGTTTTAGGTTTTTAGCACATTTTCTTGTCCATGAATACAAAAAAGAAATTTCACCCAAATTGGCTATATGCAATATTTTTTTTTTTTTGGTATATGATTGCTAAGTTCCTCAGTCCATTAAGTCTTGTCTTTAATATACTTCTACATACATTTCAGTCATTTTCAGTCAATGTGGGCCTTTACAGGGCAAATTAATGAAGTTATAGACAAGAAGCCTTTGTTGGTATGATATCAAAATTGGTAAATTTGGATGTGCCACGACAAAAAACTGAAGAGTTTCGTGTGGAGAACTTTTAACACAAGGTCTCTCAGGTCATTGGTTATATGAATCTATAGAGAGTAAGTAAAAATAATCAGGAGTCCTTGTGGCAGCTTAGAGACTAACCCACTTCATAAGATGCATGGAGTGAAAAAAAAAGTAGGCAGGTATCTGATGAAGTGGGTCATAGCCCACAAAAGCTGATGCTCAGATAAATTTGTTAGTCACTAAGGTGCCACAAGGACTTCTTGTTGTTTTTGCTGTTACAGACTAACACAGCTACCCTTCTGAAGAGAGTGTAAGTAGTGTCCCTGTTGCTGGAATGAAACTCTGTTTGTAAGCACAATATTTGGCATCATCATACAGCCTCTTGGCACCTTTACACTCACAGAATCTGTATCAAAGCCATGCCCATTGCAGCTGCTCAAGCCCCTCTAATGACATCAGCATTCAATGCCTGAACCTATATAAGTGCCCAGCCCATCTCAGTTCCTTTCTGTCTGCTGTGGAAAGTGTTAGGGAACCCTTCTGTGTCCAGTCTGCTTTGCAAATTTTACCTGGTGCCCTCTTTTTGTAGTTCTGAGTGCTAGTGTTAGTAGGATTTAATCTTAAAATTGTACATAATTGATTTAAAAATACACCAAAAAACCTGTCCCTTTGACTGAGGAATCCCTTAAGGCTTTGGTTTGGTTCTGAGGTTATGGTGGGAACCAAGTCACATGAGGGATTTAAACAGTGCACCACTTGTCCATTTATCTACTTAAAGTCAAACATCCACATTCAGTGCCTGGAGGAGGCATACTCATTGGCACAGTTCTCTTTGTTGTGTGTTCAACCCTGGGATGCTTCCCAAGAGTACCCAGTATTGTGAGGCACCTTGCTACCCCCTGCACTTAACATGAGGATGTCTTGTCTGTGCCTGCTGTGGATCAGCTCCCTGAGTCCACCAGCCTCTGGCAATACAAGCACTACCTTCCAGGCCTCCACAGACTTCACCATCTCTGTATAGGTAAGTGATAGATATGCTGCAACAACTGAGTCCTGAAAGTGTCCCTCTGAAATGCACAGCCTTGTTCCATTGAACACTCACAGAACTCTATTTGCTACTCCCAAAGGAATAGTACACACCAGCTTGTCAGATTCCATTTCAGATCATCACTTTACTTAACACATACCTAGCTAGTTAACTAGAGAGAGAGAGTGAAAACAGGGATACATTTATTATTGAGGAACATAGGTCCAAGTAATTGAAAGTAAGAATATTGGAAACTAAATAGTTGCATGTAAAACAAAATCATAACACACTTTCTAGAGCCTAACCTTAACTAACAAAGCATTCCCCTATCTCCTATGCATTTTTAACCAGGGTGGCTGAGATCCCTTCTGATAAAATCAAACCTGTTGGTGGCTTGTCCTCACAGACTGAAGGAATGCATTGAGGGTTCATTTGTATCCTGAAATCATTTTAAAAGTTTGTTTTACTCCTAAACAGCATAACTCCTTCTGTTTTTGTTTTTTGACTCCAGCCCCTGCAAACTGGTGATTAGCATTTTGCTGATTTTTCATGGGCATCCATTGTGGATCATAGAATATTCAATTTGCACATGACCAAATATCCAATCTTAATTTTAAAATTGCCAGTGATGGAGACTCCACCATGAACTTTGGTAAATTGTTGGAATGGTTAATTATCCTCACTGTTAAAAATGTATGCCTTACTTTCAATCTGAATTTGTCTAGCTTCAACTTTCAGCCATTGGATCTTGTTCTACCTTTCTCTGCTAGTTTGAAGAGCCTGTTATCAAATATTTTGTTTCACATGTAAGTATTTATAGATTGTAATCAAGTCATCCCTTAATCTTCTCTTTGTTAAATAGATTGAGTTCCTTGAATCTGTCACTATAAGGCATGTTTTCTATTCCTTTACTCATTCTCATGGCTCTTCTCTTTCCAATTTATCAACATCTTTCTTGAATTGTGGATATCAAAGCTGGACACAGAATTCCAGCAGTGGTCTCACAATTGCTAAAATAGAGAGAGAAAGTAACTTCACTACTCTTACGGAAGATTCCCCTCTTTATACATCCAAAGATCACATTAGCCCTTTCAACCCCTGGGACACATCTTCACCACATCCACCATGACCCCAAAATCTTTTTCAGAATCACTGCTTCCCAGATAGAGTTTCCCATCCTCCAAGCATGGCTTACTGTCTTTGTTCCTAGATGTATACATTTATATTTATCCATATAATATAGTTTGCTTGCACACAGCTTACCAAGCGATGCAGATTGCTCTTTACTAATAACCTATCCTCTTCATTATTAGCACTCCCCCAATTTTTGTGTCATTGGCAAACTTTATCAGCGACCCTGTTTGCCAGTCCTGAAAATCACTTTTATGGATCCAGTGCTTACTCCACTTTACATAAGGGTTCACCAGTGTCAGATACTGAAGTCAGCCCTACCAAAGAACAAACATTTTTCTGCGGCACATGGGACCCCTGATGTTATCCTCCGTGACACCATATGCATGGCTGCACATGAGACTCTTACAACGTTACATGGCCTAGATCACTCACCAGATATGGACATTGTCAGAGAACTCTGATCATCCCTGAAGAGGCGGAACTCTTCATGGAACAGCAGAGATTGCATCTTTGCAAAGTTTTATTTGACATTCCAACTCCTTCCACCATCGTTATGATAGTCAACCACATTATGCATTATCTGAAAAAACAAGACCACGTTTACTTTCTTCTTCTGTGCAAGGAGGCCATGAAACACCAGCAGGTGCATACATTACATGCGTCCAATGGTTCTACACCTAGCAGAGGAGAAAAATGTGCAGGCAGATGCTCTTAGCAGGATGAGCCAAAAGTCAACACAGTGATACTGAATACATCTGTCATTACACAACTCTTCCACAAGTGAGGCACACACACTGAAGACACGTTTGCCTCCAGGAATAGCCCCAAATGTCCCCTCTGCTGTTCCAGATAGGGAGAAACACACAGTACATTTTCATCCAGAACTGGAATGGAGGCCTTCTCTAGGCATTCCTTTAAATAACACTCATTCCTCCCAAATAAATAAATGGAGAGGCAGGGCAAGAGTTCTTCTGATTACACATTTATGCACAAGATAACAGAAGTATGTCAACCTGCTAGTTATCCAGAGAACTACCATTTCACCTACCTCTGTCATGGGAGCTGTGCTCTCAGGCAAATGATCCATAAATCCTTCATCAACAGCACAAAGAAGTCTTTCCTTCACACCTTACCCAAGACTAAATAATATCACAAACAAGGTTTCCTGGCACTGTATCTCTTGCTGATGTATCCTGTAAACAAAGCATTGAACTTCAATAAATTAAAATTGAATTACATGAGCCCACTACTCCAGAGCCTGTAAAAATTTTAAATCATCCTTTTTTTTAATCATCTTTCAATCTCTTACATCATCTTCTCATTTAAAAAAATTGAGCTGTGAGCCTAGCTGGCAGTATCCTGAAATTCAGTTCTCTTAAAGAGAAAACATCATCTGAGGGCTACCCAGGGAAATTTACCAGTATAATTATACTGCTGTAGTTATACTGGTATAACTCCCTGTGTGGACACCCTTATTCTGGAATAAGAGAGTCCATCCAGAGAGTTACATTGATATGAATATAAAAGTATAATTACAGCAGTAAATTTGCCATATAGACAAGCCCTTTAAGAGCAGCCTTACCACTAAGAATTCAGATATTCAGTGGCAGATTTAGAATTAGTGGGACCCTGTGTACAGCTTCATTTTCGAGAAGGCCCATCCGGGACCCAGCCAAGAAAAAAAACATTCTCTCATCTCCCCTCCCTCCCCCCTTTTCCATTCTTTTGTTTGTTAGTAAATTAAAGTAAAGTGAGGTACCTTGATTGGGGAAGGGGGTTGGGGTGCAGGAGAGGACGCTGGGTGCAGATTCTGGGCTGGATCAAGAGGTTAGAGTGTCGGAGGCAGTAAGGGGGTGGGCTCTAGGCTGGGGCAGGAGGGCTGGATGAAGAAAGAGTGAGGGGTTGGTCTCTGTCAGGAAATTTGGGTGCGAGCTCTGGGCTGGGATGGGAGGGCGTGGCACTTACCTCAGATGGCAGGGCTCCCAAAGGGACTGACACACATATCTCTCTGGCAGCAGCTCCTGGTGAGGGACGCTAAGGGGGTCTCCGTGTGCCTGCAGGCACCACCCTCGCAGCTGCTATTGACTGCAGTTCCCGACCAATGAGAGCTGCGGAGTCGGCACTTGTGGCGGGAGCAGTGCACAGAAACATACTCCCCGCCCCAGGGGCTGTAGGGACATGCTGGACACTTCAGGGCATGGCACGGAGAGAGAGAGGCAAAGAGAGCAGAGAGCCACCTTAGCCCTTCTGTTCGGACGCCTCTGTTCGCCCCTTGAGGGAAGGGGAGCAGTGGGTCTCTGTGCGCTGCCCAGGGACGGGGCAGTGCGTGGAGCTGCTTCTCTCCCTGCCCCCACCAGGGGCATGCAGAGATGTGCCAGCAGCCGGCCGCTTCCAGGAACTGTGTGGGTCCACTGGCCACAGCATACAGGCAGTTTGCCTGCCTGAGCCCTGCTGCGCCACCGGCTGGGAGTCAGGGTCAGGTTGTCAGATGAGATTTGGCCTGCATTTTGGAGGGCCCAGTTGTTGGGGACCCCATACAAATGCACGATTTGTTTCATGGTAAATCCGTTCCTGCAGATACTTTCAAAGAAGGATTGAATGTGTGTTAGAGAAATTCTTAGACAAGGATAAACAGGAAATGTTCCTAACAAGAACATCTTAAACTTCTTCACTTTCAAGGTCATTTTTCCTCTTTTTCAAGTGCCAAGTAGATATTTTTATAGAATTACCCTTAAGTTAGGGAATGAAAATTATGCTGGCCCAAGGTCTGGGATTTAATATAGCAATTTCTGGACATATACCAAAAACCACTGCTACACCAAAGGGAAGTGACAGTGCTAAAGTCTGACATACCTCAAACTCTCAGGGCTAGAAATTCTGTGCACTGTGTATAACTTAAAGTCTTCGCTTTCTATTTGTGAATAGCATTTGTTTCTGGTCCTGTTAGACAATGAGATCAGATTTTAATATGATGTCATTCTGACTGATATCTTATATTTTCATTATTTAGATTCTGATGTGATTTCTAGCTATTACTGTTTTGAACTGCTAAACGTCTTAAACCTAATGCTCTTCAGATATTAGCACCTAAAATCGTGTCCAAAATTTGGGGAGGGGGGCAGAATGGAGAAGTGAAAAATAGTAACAATATATTTTAAGATTTGTCTCTGATGAAATACCCAGACTCAAAATGCTAGCAGACAAGTTCAAAATATTATCAGACAAGTACAGATGCCTTCAGGACTTATTGACTTTTCTATGCAACCCTAAGATCCCTACTTCGTTGTTTGCTAAATTTTTGTTTCAATACACCTATCACTACTTAAACCATCTGTAGAGATTGTGTTTCATGTAGTGAGAGAATACCATGCCTGAGTGGATGCCTTTTTTCTTTTACCTGAGGCTCCAAATGTTTGGGAAGCGACAGTACACCTGGTTCTGCTTATAGACCTCAGTTTTTTCTGTGCTCTTAATCAGGTTTAATGTACGCTAGAACCTCAGAGTTACGAATACTTTGGGAATGGAGGTTGTTCATTAATCTGAACAAAATGTTGTGGATGTTCTTTAAAAAGTTTACAGCTTACCTAAAAATTTATTATGCAGAAGAAAAATGCTGCTTTTAACCATCTTAATTTAAATGAAACAGGCACAGAAATCCATTTCCATACCTGGTCAAATCTTTTTTAAAAAAAAAAAACTCTCCCTTTATTTTTTATTAGTTTACATTTAACACTACTGTAATGAACTATATTTGCTTTTATTTTTGTTTGTTTGTTTGTTTCTCTGCTGCTGCATGGTTCGATACTTCCAATTCCAAATGAGGTGTGTGGTTGACTTGTCAATTAACTCTGATGTTCATAACTCTGAGTTTGTATGATATATAGTTTCTGACGTTGATGTAGTCTGCTTCAAGGTTTTATTGGTTATTTAGAGTTCTTTTTACTCTTTGATGCTATTGTGAAGTTCTGGTCAGGTCTATGATAGAAAATTGATCTGTCAGGAGACCAGTGTTTCAGAGATTCCTAATTTCTAATGCCAGAAGGGACCGTGGTGACTATCTAGTTCAGGGGTGGGTAAACTTTTTGGCCTGAGGGCCAAAGTGAGGTTGCAAAACTGAATGGAGAACTGGGGAGGGAAAGATGTGCCTCCCCAAACAGCCTGGCCCCACTCCCTATCAGACCCCCTCCCACTTCTGCCCCCTGACTTCCCCCCTCAGAACCTCTGACCCATCCAACCCTCTTGTCCCCTGACCGCCCCATCCCAGGACTCACTCAGCCCCATCCGTCACCACAAGACTCCACCCCCATCCAACCCCCCAGCTCCTTGCCCCCTGACCATCTCCTCCTGAGAACCCCCAACCCTAACCACCACCCCCAGGACCTCACCCCCTATTCAACCCTCCTGCTCCCTGGCCCCTGACTGGCCCCCTCCCCAGAACTTCCACTCAATCAACCACCCACTGCTTCCTGTCCCCTGACTGCCCCTCCGGGACCCTCTGCCCCTTATCCCCTGGCCCCGGATCCCTTACCATGCCACTTAGAGCAGCATGTCTGACACCAGCAGCTCCCAGACGGAACCAGACACGCTGCCACACTGCCCTGCAGGAGTGGGCAGCCCTGCTGCCCAGATTGCTGCCCACATGGTGACATGGCCACAGGGCAGAGTGGGGGAGGGGCCAGAGGCTAGTCTCCCTGGCTGGACAGATTGGTCCCATGGGCTGGATGTGGCCTGCAGGCTGTAGTTTGCCCACCTCTGATCTAGTCTGATATTTTGCATAACACAGGTCATACAACTTCCCTGAATTAATTCCTGTTTGAACCAGAGCATATTTTTAGAAAAATATCCAGTCGTGATTTTAAAATTTCCAGTGATAGAGAACCCACTACAACTCTTGGTGAGTTGTTCCTGTGGCTAATTACCCTGTTAAAAGTGTGCGCCATCATTTTAGTCTAAATTTGCATGTCTTCAACTTCCAGCCATTGGATCTTTTTGTCCCTTTGTCTGTTAGATTGAAGAGCCCTTTATTATCAAATATTTTGAGGTGTGCCTCTATTCAGTGATCATTCTCGCCTCCGGAGCACATGAAGTACAAGTTGTCACACACACCCCTTGCTGTTTAAGGACATCAGTGTATTACTTTATTCCTTTTTTCCCCCCCAGACAAGAAGCTCTTCTAGCTGCCATCAGTGAAAAAGATGCCAACATTGCTCTGCTAGAGCTTTCATCCTCTAAGAAGAAGACCCAAGATGAAGTGGCTGCACTGAAGCGAGAGAAGGACCGCCTGGTGCAACAGCTCAAGCAACAGGTGGGAAGGGACAGAATCAGGCGTATGGGCTGGTGGTACAGGATTATTATCATGGGTGATATAACTTTATAAACTGAAAATATACCACTTTGCTACGTGCTGGGACAGAACCCGGGGTGCTTTCTGATCAGGGATTTCTCTACTTCCTCCTTAGAAGGCACCAGTGCTTTAGTGACAGTGGTTTTACATTTAACATTTAAAATTGAAACAAAATGTTTAATGTTCACATAGTAAAGTTATTTTTTGACTGTTTAACCAACATTAAAGCAGTTTAGAGACTGATTTTACAATTTCATAACATTCAACTTTACTGGTGTAGTCATAAATACTGTCACTTTCCAGCAAGATGGCATTCCATTAGCAAGAGACTCAAACGTAAAGTGCTTATAGCCAGTTTGATTGTGGTGGAAAGTGCTACTCAACATGTGAGCTTCCAGAGTGTCATACTGAACAATAATGTAGGGGGTAGCTTTCTATTAGGGGCATGCATGTCTATATGACAACACCGACCAGACTTGTGAATCCCTTTGCAAAACAGAAAGGGACTTTGGGGGAGATTTTTTTGAGGGAGGAAGTAAAGTTGTGTCCCCAATAGTACAGTGGGCCTGAATAGATCCAATCAACTGGCTATGGTAGAATGCAAATAATGCCTTTCTTTTGACTTTGATGGAAAGCATTAGTTGTTTGTATAATTTCGTATCTGTTGATAATGTGTGTACAGATTGGCTTTGCTTAAGACGAGGGTTCTCAAACTGGGAGTCAGGACCCCCAGGGCGTTGCGAGTTATTACATTGGGGATCGCAAGCTGTCAGCCTCCACCTCAAACCCTGCTTTGCATCCAGTATTTATAATGGTGTTAAATATATTTAAAAGTGTTTTTAATTGATAAGGTGGGGTTGCACTCAGAGGCTTGCTATGTGAAAGGGGTCACCAGTGCAAAAGTTTGAGAACCATTGACTTAAGAGAACAACATATATAGATTGTTTATATAGCTTCAAATCAGATATTAATCCATAAATGGATAAGCCCCAGTTTACTTCCCAACAAACAATGCCTGAGCTCTTCGCAAGACTCTCTTATTTAAAACTCTTCAGTGGAGATACATGGATTCATCGAAGAAGGGGAAGGTACATTGGTTCAGAGAGATTTTTGTAGCAATTCTCTACTTCAGCTTTGCTCACTCTCTCCCCTGTGCTATATCATGTCCCCACCCACTCAAGTTGCTAGTGTGTTACTGTGAAAGAGAAAGAAGGAGTCCTGCCAAAGACATTTTGGTTCTTTAATTTGTGTGCACTAAAACCTACATGAGGGAGAGGCATTTCGGAAAGAAGATACGGCATTACTGTTTTTTGGTTGTTTTTTTTAATTTAAAGCTTCTAGTCCCTGAATTGCAAGAATGTGGCTCTATATAGAAATATTTCCTAATGAAGCAGTCAGCATTTACCAGGTGTTCCAGTAAATGAAGCTGCCTGGTTGTCAACTTCCATGAAGGGATTTCCTCTATCATCAGAAGGAAAGGAGTCGAATTGGAGGGCAAGGGTTACCAACTAATGTAGTCCCAATTTACTTGCTCCCAAAGTAGTTTGTCTCCTTGACTGGTTCATAGTGAAACGGTGGTTGAGAGGCTGCTTCAGATGAGGGGGCCAGGGCTGATGCAAGAAAACAGAGCTGAAGGTTGTCTAACAAAGTCCAGATGTGCTGTGGTTAGTGCCAGCCAGTGTGTTCCAATTATAAGTCAGAGAGAAGCCCCTGCAGTGTGTGTCAAGCGGACACTCGCACTGGAATTAATGTAAATCAAGAGAGCTTTGGCCTCCTTTAACGCAGTTCATCCACCAGCCATCCATTCAAGAATGGCCTGTGTTTCGTGATTCATTTTCTTCTCAAACTAAGATTTAACAAGCAGCCTATAGTAATTATTGTAGCTTAAAGTCCTGGTCTACAGCTGTGAGTTATAAATGGAAGGCATATGAGAATAGGCATAGAATTTTTCTTTTCTGTTGACTCATATCATAGACCTGTGAGGTTTCCTCAAATACGATCTCTGGGGCAAGATCTGTCATTTACTATATGAGTACAATGCCTAGAACAGGGGTGGGCAAACTACAGCCTGCGGGCCGGACCCGGCCCACGGGACCGTCCCATCCGGCCCCCTGGCCAATGAGGCTGCCCCCGCCCCTTCCCTGGAGCCGCGCCGCGCTGCTGTGGCCGGGGCTGCGCGCTCCTCGCTCCCCTGCCATGTGGGCAGCACTCCGGGGGCTGGGGCTGTGTCCTCAGCCCCACCCCGGAGCCGCGCCACGTGGGCGGCACGCTGAGCCCCTCTACTGGAGCCGCGCCACGTGGGCGGCACTCCATGGGCCAGCTGGGGCTGCGCCCTCAGCCCCTCCCCCGGAGCCATGCCGCGGAGGCGGCGCTCTGCGGGGCTGGGGCTGCACGTGGAGCCCCTCTCCTCGAGGCGCGGCACTCCGGGAGCCGGCTAGGGCTGCGCCCTCAGCCTCTCCCCCAGAGCCACGCCACTGGGGCAGCACTCCGGGGGCGGGGCTGGGGCTGTGCGCTCCCTGGAGCCGCGCCGGCGGCACTCTGGGGGGCCGGGGCTGTGCGCTCCCCCTCTTCCCCCAGAGCCGGGCCAGCACTCGTGGTAAGGGGGCGGAGGGCGATTGGGGGGTTCCAGGGTGGTGGTTGGGGGGGTAGTCTGGAGGGGGCAGTCGGAGCAGGGTGAATTGGATAGGGGGTGGGGTTCTGGGGTGGTAGTTAGGGGGTGAGAGGGTGGATAGGGGTCAGAGCAGTCAGGGGACAGGGAGCAGGGGAATTGGGTGGAGTCATGGGGGTGATTAGGGGTCTCTGGAAGAGACAGTCAGGGGATGGGAGGGGATTGGATGGGAATTCTGAGGGGGCAGTCAGGGGGCGGGGGCCGGCTTGGGGCCAGAAGTAAGAGGGAGCCAGATTGGGGGCAGGGCCTTCCCTTACCTGGCCCTCCATATAATTTTGTAGACCCAATGTGGCCCTCGGGCCAAAAAGTTTGCCCATCCCTGGCCTAGAACCATAGAGCTCCAGGTTGGTTGAGATCTCTAGGCACAACTACAGTTTAAATGTTTCATAACAACAATGTCATTGCTTGGGGGTTCTGATCCATAGGATTTCTCCATTCTTGAGCATGGGAGCTCAGAGTCAGATTGTTGTTCAGCTGGAATTGTTTGAGAAGCATCATATATGTTGGTGGTACTCTATAAATGCTTAAATAATAACTTTCACTCCCTTTTGAATACAGCAGCAGCAATAGGTTGGCTCAATAAATTGATAAAGGGATCTCAAACCTTTCATATCTCTGGTAGATCACTGATTTGAATCCAGTTCAGGTTGGTAGTGAACAATTGTTGTAACAATCCCTTACGTGCAGAAAAAATAAGTATTCTGCAGTAATTATCTAAATCAGCAGTTCTCAAACTGTGGCTTGGGACCCCAAAGTGGGTCACAGCCTCATTTTAGTGGGGTCCCCAGGGCCAGCATTAGACTTGCTGGGACCAGGGCTGAAGCTGCAGCCTGACCTTCATCCCAACCCAAGGTGTCGGGGCTCAGGATCCAGCCCCCTCCTGGGGTCATGTAATAACTTTGTTGTCAGAAGTGGGTCGGGGTGCAGTAAGGTTTGAGAACCCCTGATCTAAATTTACATAGTTTAAAACAATGACACTGGGGTGTTTTTGAGTATTACTGGAAAATGCTGTAGCATTTTTTATAAAAGATCTGACTGGTGCTTAACAATCATTTTATTCCACAGATTCTAAGTAGTACCTTTGTACTCTTATTGGTGATCTTAGAACAGGTGCCAAGGATTAAATGCATATGATCAATGAACTCCCTCCCACCCCTGAACTTCTTGCTCCATGAGAGATCTGAGGCATATTTGCAAGGGTTAGACAATATAAAAAAGGCTTACACTGCTGCTGCATGTGCTGTACCTGTCCTGTGGACAGATGTAGCATTAATAATCTGGCGTCTTTCACCAGTATTCAGTATATTTTAATTAGAAAAAGACACTAATTGTTGTGTTAAGTGGCATAACATTCACCAAAAGCATCACCATTGTCCAGGAGGAATTAGTCACTTGCTGAGGTTTGCTCTTACAGCTTTTCTGTCCTGAATATCTGTCCAAAAGAAAAAGAAATCCCATCTAGAGGTAGGAGAAGAGGGTTTGTTACTGACTTATAGAAAGATTTCTGCTAACCACGTCAGTTCCCACAAGCTCTGCTCTGGAATGATGAAGAGAGGATGAGACGTCATCCCCTCTGCCTCCATCTCTTCCTGCCAACAGCATGAGAAACAGCTGTTCAGCCTTCCCACTAGTGACTCACTGGTCATCCTCCCCATATCTGCCTAAGCAAGGTGATCTTGTTTGCTTCACTAGCAATATGTGTAGGATCTGCTCTGCTGTCATTATAGCTGCATTATCCTGTTGAACCACCTGACATTTTTTTTAAAAAAAAAAAATTCCAACCACTTTTTAGAAAGAAGGCAGAAAAAGGTGACACTGAACAAATGTGTATAGATGACAAAATGACATTCTCAGAACCTCTCCATTTGAAAGCTAAATGCTTCTTTGGCTATTCTGGAGGTTACTCTTGGTGTTGTGTCATGCCTGACTGCTGATCTCTTAGGGCTTGTCTACACAGTGGGTTGATGTGCTATACAGGGGTGTGATTTCTAAAGCACTCTGACAAGTTGCATGGTAATTGTTCCATGTAAACCCTGCTGGTGTACTGTAACATAGTGCTTTTTGAAAAGTGCACTAGGGAACATGTAGGCGCACCCCGCAGAGTCCACATGGAGCAATGCATTAGTGTGATTTAAAAATCCTACCCCCAGAGAGTACATTTCATACCATGTAGACAAATCCTCGGTTGCTTCAGTAACAAGAGTGTTTGTTCTCCCTGTACTCCACACTCTCTGTGTACTTGCAAATACAGTCAAGTAACCAACCTTTCAGTTACTGCTGTAATACATTTGCAATCACTAGCCCATAGCTACTTGTAGACTTCACAGTGATTTTAGGATTGCAGAGCAGGCTTGGTCACCAGGGTCCCTAACTTGTGGGTAATGAGAAGAGCAATTACAAGCCTCAGGCGGCCCAAAATTCAGCTTCTGCGGTCGTTCTGTTTGGCATTTGCAGAAGGTTTGAATCCCCCTTACCTCCTGTATCTTCCTCCTCCCCTTCATACACAGAGCAGCATGAAATTACTCACCACTCATGACTCCACCACATAGAAACGAGCCATTGGTGGACAAGCAACACTGGACTGTAATGATAATACTTTCTAACACTTACAAAGCATTTTACAGGTCGGGAGAGCCATCTAAGTGCTAAAGCAAGCTTTTCTGCACTACTTTATGTTTCCTCCCTACAAGGATTTGTCTGATTTCCCTCATGAGGCTAAGGCATTGCAAAGATTTCATTGTTTCTCAAGTTAATTTCTTTCCTTGGGGAATGGGGAGAGGGGAAGCTTTTTAGACTCTAGACTAGCCTCCCCTCAAAATATTAGGTTTCCATAGTTACTTGTTTCCCTGGAAACCCAGCAGTTTGACACCTGACACACACTCCTCCTACTATGAACTTTTCCAAAGTAAAGTTCCACTGGTAGAGGCTTTTCTCTTTGTAATAGAAGAATGTAAAACTGGGTTAGAAGAGACTAACAGACAAGCAGTTTCCTCTCTTACTCCCATATAACCAGATGAGAGTTTTCATACTTTAGGCAGATTTTTAACAACATTCTACTTGAGGAAGCTGTACAGACCCTTTTAGGGTTGCAGATAGACCCTGTTTTGCCCTGTCTGTCCTAAAATCTAAGATCATGTCTGCTGTTAAGGATTACCCTGTCAGAAAATAAATTCTTCTTCGAGTGATTGCTCATGTGCATTCCACAATAGGTGTGCATGCTCACCACCTGCACCGGTGTCGGATGTTTTTCCCCTAGCAGTACCCATAAGGGAGTGTGCCTAGCGACTCCTGGAGTGGCGCCTCCATGGCATGGTATAAGGGGCGCTGCGCACTCCCCCCACACTCAGTTCCTTCTTGCCACCAGTAAAGATGCTTTGGAAGTGCTCTGCTTCAGCTTTGCTGTAGCTCATCCCCAGAACTGCTTGTTCGTTCAGTGTATGGTACTGGTAGTTTGTTTGATTAGTTTACGTTAGCTAGTGCTCCTAGGCTGGGGCATGCCCTGCGCCTGGGTTTTAAGTCGTGTGACACTTGTAGGCAACCTATGCAGACTGTTTACACTGTTTGGATGAAATCCATCTCAGCCATCGCTGCAAGATTTGCAAATCATTTAAGCCTTGGACCAAGAGAGAGAGAGACATTAGGCTCTGGGCTATTCTGATGGCATCAGCATGGACCCTGAGTCCGGCATACCGCTCCAACCATGGTGTTGGTGTGCGGCGACCCCTTGACACCATGTACTAGTCGGCACCACTCCCCATCCATGGGGCACACCAAGAAGACTAAGAAAAGGCCTTCTTCACCGCGGCACCAGAGTAAACCTGGAGCAGAGGCTAGTTGGGCAATCCTCAATCCCCGCCAGCCTCTAGGCTTCTGACTCAGGTAAAGCGGAGTAGCCCCGCCCATTCGGAGCAGGCTTCCCCAGCTGTCTGGATGCCCTCCACGCCGGAGGCCCTGCAGGTGGAGTCCATGCTGGTACCAGCAGCATCATCAATGTTGGCCCCGCTCTCCAGAGGCAAGCCACCGCTGGGATCTCCGCAGTCGTCCCCAACTCGGTACCATCTCAGTCGAGGGAACGTTCCTGAAGCCATTTGCTGTTCAGCAACTGTTCCGTGCGAAGTCCACGTGGGTCGCTGTTGACTCCCACCAGGTTGTCTGGCTGGGTTCCGCCTGACCAAGACTCCCAGCAGTGCTCCGTCTTGAGGAGCAAACACTGACAGGACCAAGACAAATAACGCTAAAGGTCCTCGTCTTGGAGGAGTTATCGTAGCTGGTCGTGACACAAATGTCAATGCCATTCCATTTGTCATCTTGCTTCAGGACTCTGCCACGGCAACACTCCTGCAGCCCCTGGCATCAATTGCTGGTGAATCACCATCACAGATGCACTCACCAGAGCCAATCGCAGAGCAGCTGTTACCGATGGTTCCAGTCCTCCATATTGAGGTCACGGTCTTAGGGTCGGCGCACCACTTCCAACGCTGCCGCTCCTCCATCGATGGGTCAGGCCACCCAGGCCAATTAGCTGGCTCCCTCAGTGCCGCAGCAGGTGCAGTGGCACCAGGCCTCATGACTAGTGCAATGGTACCACTGGGCACCATCGACCTTGACGCAGCCCCCGGTAGGAGCTCACTTGGTAGCCGGAGCCTCAGAAGGACCATCTCCTCCCTCTCCCAGCCTCTGAGGAAGGAGTTGGTGGGACATACATCCTCGGCATCGTGACCAGAGACCAACCAAGTGGTGGATCCTCCAGTGCCGGTGCACATGCAAAGTATTGTGCCGGCCTCCTTGCCTTCCCCTGATAAGGTGATTACGGCCCCTCCTCCCTCAGTCCATCAGAAAGACTCTAGGGCCCACCAAGAACTATTAAAAAGGGTGGCATAAAGCCTCAACCTCCAGGCAGAGGAGGTGGAGAATCCCTCAGACTCTCTGTTTAACGTACTGTCCGCTTCGGTACTGGGCAGGGTGACCTTGCCTGCCCATGAAGGGGTAGCAAAAATTTCAAATGCCCTGTGGTAAACCCCGGCCTCATTGGCCTCCATCCCTAGGAGAGCGGAACGTAAGTATTTTGTGCTCACCAAAGGACATGAATACCAAGGGAAGTGGTGGAATCTCCTTCCTTAGAGGTTTTTAAGGTCAGGCTTGACCAAGTCCTGGCTGGGATGATTTAGTTGGGGATTGGTCCTGCTTCGAGCAGGGGGTTGGACTAGATGACCTCCTGAGGTCCCTTCCAACCTTGATATTCTATGATTCTTTGATACACCGCCTTGCCCCTAACTCCGTGGTGGTTAAATCAGTCAATGATAGGGAGCAGCAAAATGAACAGCAGTGGTTTCCTACTACTCAATAAATGTGCTGATCACAAGCTCATTATTATCAACAAAATCTTCATACAAGCCAACAAATATAAAACTTTGTGGATGCATTTGAAATCAAAGTACTGGCACCTGATTGATTATGTCATTATGCAGCCAAGAGACATCAGGAACATGAAGATCACCAGAGCAATAAGAAGAGCAAACTGTTGGAATCCTCGCAGGATGATCAAAAAAACATGTACAGATTAAACTGAAATTGAAATAGCAAACTTGAGACATCCATTGCATTAATAAAATCGTAGGGAAACTTAGAAGAAAATCTGATAGCATTACATCATCACCCAATGGTGGTCTTGAAAAGTGGAATATATTCAAATCTAGGTAAAAATCAGACAGCACCAGAATTAGTTTCAAGAAAATGTTGGTGAAATCCAAAATATACACAAGGAAAAGACAACAATGTGCTTGTGTCTTGGCAAAACAACAGTCAATCAAAGACAAATTCAGTTACCTGCAAGTCAATGTTCAAAGACAGCTTCATGTTCTACAGGGTAACTGATTGGAAAAGTCAGAAGAAGAAATACAGCATTATGGCGATACTAACAACACAAAGTTAATTTATAACTCACTGAAGATCATTTATGGCCTATCAAATTTTGTGCCAGCTCTACTGAAGAGTTTAGATGTATTTGCCTTAATCAAGAATAAGAGAGGCATTTGTGAAAGATGGGCACAGCACTTTACTGAGCTACTCAGCTATCTTTTTATTGTCAACCCACAGGTGCACAGGAACCCAGAACCCCCAGCATGAAGAAATCACCTAGTTACCTACCTTTGAAGAAGTGCAAAAACAATGGAAGTCAGGTAAATCACCAGGCAAAGACAATATACCAGCTGAAATCTTCAAACTTGCAGTTCCCAACACTGTCAACTATCTATATGAAATTATTACAGCTATATGGGAAACTGAGCAAAATACAAGCAAGGATTTTACCATCTACAGATAGGAGGGATACTCTGGTAGTTGTTGCAGTCAGATTTGTTAGCTTTATTTTTATAACTATAATTGTATCTTTGAAATCCTGGGGACTTTTCTCAATCAGCCTGTTGAAACAGTATCAGAGAAGTTTCTGCCAGGGACCCAGTGTAGATTTAGATTAGTTTGGAGCATCACAGACATGATTTTTGTTGAGAGACAGAGTCACGAAAAATTAATTGAACAAAACATGGAACTATATGCTGTTATTGATCTTTAAAAAAAAAAAGCATTTGACACTGAGCAGAAATGGCCTCTGAAAATTCTAGAAAAGCTTGGATGCCCCATCAAATTTGTTAACATTGTACATCAAGTCCACAAAGACTTGACTGGTCAAGTCCTCTCAGATGATGGCCTCTCTAAGCCATTCCCCATATCTAATGGGGTGAAACAAGATTGTGTGCTGGCATTGGTCCTCTTTGGTCTCTTCTTTGCTGTGGTTCTGAATTACACAACTGACAACCTTCAAAAGGATATTTACATAAGGTAAAGAACTGATGGATAACTCTTCAGAAGTCCTTGAGAAACTCATATGTGAAGCCCTTTTTGCAGATGATTGTGCTCTATTTAGTCATAGCGAAAGTAACCTACAGCTTATTCTTGATAGGATCTCAGAGGCAACTAAACAGTTTGGACTCACTTTCAGCCTGGAATATCTGGATGTCCTGTTCTAACCAGTCCCATAAGCCACTATCACTGAACAAAACATCACCTTTGATGGTACAAAACTAAAGAATATCAATCACTTTACTTACCTGGGCAATACCATCTCAAGTGACGGTTTCCCTGGGTCAAGAAAATGTCAAACAGAATGCAAGAGGCAAACCAGGGTTTTGGAAGACTTTGCCATAGGATACTCACCCAGCAGACCTCATACTGTTAACAAAGCTGATGATGTACAATGCAGCAATGATAGCATTCCTTTTATATGGGTGTAAAACATGGCATACTGAACACACAGCAAGCAATTTGAAAAATTTCACATGCAATATCTTTGCTCTATTCTGAAGGTCTGTTAACAAAACAAAGTGTCAAATATTAACATCCTTGAAAGAGTAAAATCATTGAGGCACTGATTATCACACCTTATCCTAGGCAGACAAGTCAAGTTGTCAGAAAGGGTGATTGTAGACTCCTGAAAAAAGTCCTCTGGCGAGCTGAAACTCAGCAAATTCAGGAAGGGCAGTCAATGTAAATGCTTCAAAAAAACCTTTAAGGAGACTTTCACCTCATAAATATTGATAACTTCAAAGACGCAGCCAAAGGCAAACCTAAATATAGAGCAACTGTCAATACAATTTGTAAACACTTGGACAAAGATGCAAAAACCTGATAGAAATAAGGGCCAAGCATGATTGACAATCTTCATTGGGAGCCTACACATTCCTGTGTGGCATCTGTTTGCAACCTTGCTCCTCAGACTACACAGCCACAAGAGAATACAAGAGATGCCACAATGCCATACAGCATCATTCAATGCTGTGTCAAGTTTTTTCTATGACAGTGATTTACCTTGCTATGGAATTAACACTTACTCTTGCTCATTTGCCCTGCTCATTCCAGCATTGCTCTTCTTCCTTTTATATTATTAAAATAAAACTGTATACAGGTTAATTTCTTGCTGCCACTAACTTCCCTTCACACCTACTCTGAGAGGAATATGCTGGCAAGCCAGGCATGTCGTCTGTACTTCAACTAGCAAGTCTGTTTGTTACATTTCAGTAGTGATTCCGTCGCTTTAGTTGAGGAGGCAGGTTCATTACCTCACTGAGGTATTGAGGCTTAATAAATTGTTTGTAAAGTAATTTTATATCTTCAGATGAAAAATGTCATAGAAGTGCAAAGTTGTATTATTAGCTTTGTTTTCAGTTACTTGTAATTTTTTTTTTTTAAAAAAAATTGGGGCTGAGATTTCCCTTGTTTGCTCTCAACCCAAAGAAAAACTGTTTTGGTTTATTACAGATATTGCTCTCATTCATTAAGATTTTTACATGGCTGCAGTATAATTTTAGTACAGCATTTTATTTCTTCAAAGCCCCATACAAAAAAAATTCCTTACAACACCCAGGGTCACTTAGATATCTGTATATAGCTTATATAACACACAGTGCCTCTTCCATAACATTTTTCATCACAAAACCCTTTCTAAAGTGAAGTGTATGTATCCTACAGATAAGGAAACTGAAGATGCATAATGACTCAATGGACGAGCCTAGCTTAGAACTCAGGAATTCCTGACTGCTAGTCTGGTGCCGTGGCCATTAGGCCACACTGCCTCTCAGCTATAACCAGTGATTAATGTATATATTTCCCCAAGGTCCACTCATTCAGAGAGTGATAAACAAGATAAGACTATACAAAGAGAGTGTAATTTTAGTAGCACCAGCATGGGCCAGGCAACAATGGTATCCAGACTTAATGCACCTGTTAAGAGGACTAATAGAGTCTCTGCTGCTAGTACAGGACTTGTTGCAAAAACACAGGATGGTTTATCATCCAGATCTTCAGTTTCTTCATCTAACAGCATGTGGAATAGGACTCTAGGGTTGTTAGAAAAAAGTTGTTCATTGGATATGCAAAATGTATTGGTGCATTTCAGGAAAGAATCAACACAAAGATGTTATAGTCATAAATAGAAAATATTTTTATTGTGGCTTTTAATGTAGACCCATATGCAACACCAGTTAGTTTCATTTTACAGTATTTGTTATATCTTAAGAATTGAGCTCTCTCACTATCTTCAGTGAAAATTCATGTCTCAGACATATCAGCGTACATGTACCTGTGAATGGAAAAATCTATTTTTAGTAATAATATAGTTTAGAAGTTTTTTGAAGGTCTCAGTAATTATACCTATACTATCTTGGGATTTAAATATAGTGCTCTCACACTTGATAAGACCTCATTTTGGGAAGCTATAATTTCTTTTTTGTCTATTTAGACAGTGACTTCAATAGTCATTTCTTCTGCAAGTCATATAAGACGATGCCTACACTATAAATTACTTAGGTATAATTTATATTGCACAGGGGTGTGAATTATCAGTAACGTTGAGTGACATAAGTTATACCAACCTAAGAACCAGAGTTTCTCTTGCTAACATAGCTACCGCCTCTCATGGACACAGGAGTTAGTAAGCCGACAAGAGAGCTCTCTCCCATTGACTTAGCGCTTCTTCACCAGAAGCACTACAGGGGCACAACTCCATCTGTACAGCTGCACAGCTGTAGTGTAGACATAGCCAAAGTGAATTACACAGTTCTTGCACGCACCCAATGTTTTTACCTAAAAGGATCTCATATTTCCATATAAACTAGTCTATACAATTTTACCAGTGTTCTTTCCCAAACTTCATATTTAGAGGGGGAGGCTAAACTACATAGTCTGGATGTTAGAAGCCTTTAGCTTTTTATTTAGACAGGACTGATTAAGCAATTTAGACAGTCCCCAAAGTTGTTTATTGCTTATGAAAGAAAGAACAAGGTGAAAGTAGTATGGCATGCATTCTTTATTCAATTCAATGGTCAGAGCAGTCCCTAAGTGTGAATATACAGAGTTCATCATGAAGAAACCTCAGTTATAGGTAAGTAACTTTCATTAATAAGTCAAACGAATTGTTTCACTTTTGACATTTTTAAATGTCTTTGAATGTTTTTTAAATAAAATTGAAAGAAATTTTGAAAGGAAAAGTCATTTCAAATTGAAAAATCAAAACATTTTATTTAAAAATGTCAAAATAAAATGTTTAGATTTTTTTCTTAATTTTTTTTTTCCAAAATGAATAATTTGGCAAAACTGACCCAAAAAAATCATGAAACATTTAGGTGTTGCCATATCTGCATTTCTGGCAAAAATGATTAGGGGTATGGAACAGCTTCTGTATGAGGAGAAATTAATAAAAGTGAAAATTTTCAGCTTGGAAAAGAGATGGCTAAGGGGAGATATGATTAAGGTCTATAAAAATCATGACTGATATAGAGCAAGTAGATACGGAAATGTTGTTTACACTTCTCATAATACAAGAACTAGAGGTCACCAAATGAAATTAATAGGCAGCAGGTTTAAAACAAATAAAAGGAATTATTTCTTCACCCAATGTACAGTGAACCTGTGGAACTCCTTGCAAGAGGATGTTGTGAAGGCCAAGACCATAACGGGGTTCAAAAAAGAACTAGATACATTCATGGAGGATAGGTCCATCAATGGCTATTAGCCAGGATGGGCAGGAATGATGTCCCTGACCTCTGTTTGCCAGTAGCTGGGATTGAGTGACGGGATGGCTCACTTGGTGATTACCTGTTCTGTTCATTCCCTCTGGGGCACCTGGCATTGGCCACTGTCAGAAGACAGGATACTCATCTAGGTCTTGGTCTGACCCAGTAGAACCATTCTGATGTTCTTATTATAGTTTTGATAGGTTAAGTTTCAGTTCTTAAAATTTTTACATCCCCTTCAAAAACAATTGTTTTTATTTCTTCCTCATTTAGTATAGCTGGTATTAAGTTAGAGAAATGCCTGCTTCACCAGGACTTTAAAGATGCAGGTGCAGAGAGGCAATGCCTGTGTCAGTGGGCACATTCAATGTTTTCATTGCCTAGGGGAAGCTCACATTCCTCAGAAATGTGCCCATTGTAGCAAACTGGGTGAGAGCACATAGAGATAGAGACCTGAGGCTGAAACTCATTTCCAGAGAGAAGTCCTTAAGACCAGCCTCCAACCCAGGGCAAGAAACCTCTTCCCAGCATAAGTCACAGTCTCTTCACCACCAAGGTGTCCAAAAAACAAAAAATCTGCAAAAAAGACATCTGCTTCACCTCATATAGAACAGATCAGCAGAAAACAGTCCCTGACCAAATCGCTCTCATCAGTGTCGGCAGCACTGCGGCTCAACATTTATGACACTCTGGGCACTTTGGCACCACTCACGTGGTGACTGCTGCCAGAACTTAGTGCTTCAGTGTGGAGTCTCAGGGCTCTAAGCTGCCCATCTCCACCACAACACCATCGACAGTGCTGAAGGAGTCTGCACCAACAACAGCTCCGATTATAATGCCACAGCCCAATGCTGCTAATGCAACAGTGCCGACACAGACTGCACTGGCTCCACACGCTGCACTTCCAAAACAATCAGCACCTCACTCTTCGGCACCGAAGCTCTCGGTACCGCACCACTTTCTGCATCAGAAGGATCTGTTGTTCTCTTGACTCACTGCATCACTTCCACAAGACAGATTCGACATAACATTCATATTCACAGATAACATATTCATATCCACAGTGAGGAGAAGCCCACAGATTACAGCCCACACATGCCTCCAGCTTCTGGGCCACATGGCAGTATGCCTGTTTGTGGTGAAACATGCATGGTTACAGATGCACTGTCTGCAAGAATGGCTAGGAACTGTCTACAGAACAAACAAACGCATATTAAACAGATGATTAACGATGCCTCCCAAAGTCAAAGAATCACTAACCTGCTGGACTCAACCACACATGTTCTCAGGGATCCCATTTACACAGGATCCTCCATCACAGACAATAACAATGCATGCCTCCCTCATAGGGTGGGAGGCACAACTGCAACATCACACTATTCATGGGTTATGGTCCGCAGCCAAGACAAGGCTACTTATAAACCTGCTAGAATTCTGTGCTGTCCACAGTGCCTGCTTCCACTTTCTACCATTCATAAGGAACCAGAACAGAAGAGTAATGACCGACAACATTACTCTCGTGTTCTACATAAACAGGCAAGGGGGAGCCCAATCACCCTCATTAGGCACCAATAAAAAAAGTAATATTGTACTGGTGCTCAACAGCAGTCATGGATTCTCTTTCCTTAGGTGTATGACTTTTCCCTTTCCACCCTGTTCTACTGAGATCAAAGAAATTTCGTTACTAGAGGAAAGATGCTACCATGTGTCATTTCTATGGGGGAGAAAATATTGCGGGAAGGATCAGGGGACGAGGAAGATCTACTGTCTTCTGCCTGCATGGGAGACTCTGTGGATTCTGTTTGTACCTCCCATTTCCTTCCCTAAGTAGGGAACTTAAGTTTATACTGCCACATGCCCCATGCAGGTTGGAGCTTTTCAAAATTTTGCCATTAGAACAGAAATACTGTACTCTACCCCTCTAGCATTGTTAGGAATTTTCTGATGAAACAGTTTTGTCTAAAAATACCAATTTGTTGAACCTGAAATGTTTTGCACAAACATATCAGGTTCAACGACCATTCAATAAACCAGGTAGTGTTCCATCAGAAACCTACCTGCTTTCCTGCCAGGTCACCTGGTGGGCTACTGGGGACACCAGGGTTCTAGGGTCTGTGACTCCAAGATAGACCCACCTCATGGGCTGTCCCGGTGCCACGAAGCTCAGGGTATTTAGAATCGGCAGCTCTAGTATGCAGACAGACTGGACCTTGGCTTTTCAGGTTCCACAGTTCTGGGGCAGCTGTGCCACACAGATTACCTCTGACTTGGGAACCCTTGGGCTTTTAGGGTCCCCAGCTCAGTGGCAGCCTTTCTACATGGAGGGCTTCTAGACTTCTGGGCTGAATGACTCTACAAGCCTGGTGAGTCAGCCACTCCAAGAGTCAGGCAGCCCAGGGAGCCAGCTGGCCCAGGAATAATCCATATGGAGGGGCTGGCCAGAGTTGTGGCCCCTCAAAGTCCTGGCACCTGCTATCTGAAATTTATGTGATTCTTGTCAGTTTCATTGCTGCTATTCTGTGGTCAGCAGCAGTGAAACTGGCAAGAATCATGTTACCTTCTGAGTCCCAGGAAGCACATTTCATTTTGGAAACACCATATGTTGGTGTTTCTGAAATCCCCCCTTTTTAAAAAAAATTTCAAGTTTGCAGTAAATATTTTTTTTGTTCTCCGAATGAATCCAGATTTTGAAACACTGACTGTGAATCAGAAATTCTGTATTTGGGCCAGCTCTAGCTGCCTCTTAAGTGGATCTCTGTTGAAACAGATTTACTCCAGAGAGGAGAAGGTGATATGATTCCTCAAATCCAGAGATATCAAGGTGGTGGGAGAGTTGCTTCCTCATGGCATTATTGAGTTAGGCTTCATTCCCTGGAGTCTCTTCAGCACCCAGAAATGGCTTTAGGAAGAAAGTCAAGATTAGCTTTATAATGGAAAGTAAGCTTCAATCTTAAATATCAAAAGGCTTCTTACTCTTGCTTGTTACTGCTACTGGGGGTATCCAAAGCATGATTATCATATGGTCACAAAAAGATGGTTGGCAGCTCTAACAAATTATTCAAATGTAGGGAAAATGACTTTTGTAGTAACATACTGCATGCTCTTCAATAGCTAATAGTCTTAAAGAAAGTTTACATCTTAACTTTCATAAATTTTGAATCCCAAATGTATGATGAAATCATTATCACAATATTTATATCTGAAGAGAGCAGGAGGTCTTTTGCCTTGAATCCACTATGAAGAACAGCCATTTTGCTAGTTTTCTATTTTTTGTTTGACCTTAATTAATATATGACAGGACTTTGCCCTGTACCTGCCTCCAGATGTCCCTTTTCTAGTACCTTCACAAACATTCATACAGATATTTACCTGCCAACCCAAGCTGCATTTCATGCAAATATTTATCTATGACTGTTTGAGTAAGAGAAACATAGGGAGCTGGCCCATTTGGGCCTGCTTATCTTCTCTATAAATTGTAAGGCATGAGTTGCCCAGGTATCTCTCTTGTTTTTACAACATAGATACTGCTAAGCTGTTTTTTTCTATTCACTAGGAACTTGGAATTTATATACTTAATTTCACCATTTATGCCCTGATTAGTCTTTTTAACAAGTCAAAAAAAAACCTTTTCCCAAATCAGCCTGTGACTCAGCTGTAGACTCTAATACCATGCCAGAGTGCCTCCCAGATTTTTGACAGATAAAACCGTGGATTTACTTCCATTACCTGAACCAGAACACCAAATTTCTGTCAACTGCTTACATAAATGCTGGTGTAAAAAAATGAATATCCCATAAAAAATCATGCATGTATGCATTGTTTAAAACTTGGAAGACTGCAGAGGTTTACTTGCTCTGTGGAAGTAATAAGTAATGTACCTTAATGTTTTGGGAAGATTTTGAAATCTATTTTTTGTGTCCCTTCAAGCATCTTCTGTATCACAAATAAAAGGCAGATTAGGTTTCAGTGAGTTCTGCTTGACTGGAGTAAGAAGAGTCCAGAGGTTGAGAGATGTGGGGAAATCTGGACTCAGACCAGTTTCTCTTTGTCCATCTGTTCTGTCTTTCTTCTCATCATTTCCAGATGTTTAAAAATACTTCTTCAAAATTTTGATACAACTCTTCCTTTCCTCTTCTCCACCCTTCCCAACTATCAAACCCTGCTTGTCCTTCCTATTGTCAGCCTGCTGCCTTTTATGATACTATGGGGATTTTATAAATCCTTTGACTTCCCTGATCCCTCTCAAGTCCTCCAGCTGCAAGTAAATCAGTCTAGGTTTTCTGGCCCGTCCTTTTGTTCCTTCATTCCTACTTTTTCCTCTGCTTCCATCAGTGCTGCATGATTTGTGTCTTTGCTTAACATAGGCTTACTGACCTCAAACTGAGTAAGTAATTAAGGATAAAACAGCAGTGGCAAGACTAAATGATTGGTTTAATTTTCCATCCCATGTTCCAAGGACCTCCTTTTTATGCGGGTGGCTCTGCAGGAGAGTTGGACTGTATACCCCAGAGCTTGCTCCAGGACTATGTTATCATGTCCTTCAACCCTATGAATGGGCTTCTAATTGATGAGAGAGGGTAATATACTGCAGTTTGTAGGAAGAGCAGCAGGTTGGGAGTGGATGAGCAGAATGGAACACTGGCTGATTTACAGATGCTTTAGGGCAAGCTCATGTGACCAAACTGACACCCCCTCTTTTCATATCAAAAATTTTATATAGAGAGAGATCTTCTTGGTAAAAATCAGTCAACACAAGCACAGTACAGAACTTAGATTTGTTAAAATCTTGCCACTTGGCATCATTACCCAAATGTTATGAAGGTTAAATATGAAAAAATAACCCTAGCAGAAAAAAAAGTACTGATATATAATAATCATATTTTTTCATATACTGCATGAGGGGGCCATGCAGATGGACAGGAATCCTCTGTCTGCAGACTGCATGTGAGGGATAGTGCATGGCCAGGAATTTTTTCTCTGTCTGTGGACCAGACACAGGGAGAGTGTGGATGGATAGGAATTTTATGTCTGTGGACCACACGCAGGGATGGTGTGGACAGACAGGAATTTTATGTCTGTGTTTGTATGTTGCATATGAGGCAGTGCTGTTTTTAGCAGATGCCAGACTTTGTAATTTGCTGTACAAAGAAAATTCCTAACATTAATTTAGTGTAGCAAAACTTTTCCTGTTGCTTAGAAAGACAGCTTATTGTACTTCTCCCTCCAGTAATTATCATAAAGGCTGTTGGCTAGATTAAAGTATGAAAGTGAGGCAGAGAGAGAGAAGGCTGAAATTAATTATTATATTTTTTGCAGCCAACTGAAAATTAATGTCAGAAGTAAATCACAAGCACAAAGTTTTTAAATAATGTTGCTATCAATGCTGTTTATATCTTACAGCACAGACACACATTTATACACACAGCTGGGCTCTGGGCTATTGCAGACAGCCTATCTTGAGATGACATTGAGCAGCTCACACCACTTTAGAATCTAGGAATTTGTGTCTATTGGCAACTTGTCCTCACCAAGAACAGCTCATCGAGGAGGGTATACTACTCTCTACGGACTCTTTGAAGCCGCAGGCAAAAGCTATTGAAGTGGTGGGTCATATAACAACAAAAATGTGAGGCTAAAAATGTTCTGGTGAAACTTGGGGATGGGGCGGGTGTGAGGGTAATAGCTTACTGAAACTCACTAATGCTGTCTAAACGCACAAAATCTAAGGTTTCTCTCTGGCTGAGAAAAGATCCTTGTTTGTTATAGAGGCACTGTCAAACAAGTATATGTTTTGAAACTTTCTAACAATATCAACTAATGCTGCTCTGTGTAAGGGTCTGTGAGCAATTCACATATAGCAGGGGGTCACAACTTGCATATAAAATTTCATTCTGAACTGATAGTTGTTCCGTAAAATCAAAGATAAGAAGAACAGTTTGTTAAAAAATGAAATGTGTTTGATGTTGGAGTGCTATAATGATGACAGTTAGATTATCTGTGCAAATTGTTCTTCTCTAACACCTTTCCCACACTACTTCTCAATCTAACAGTACCCCTGATGTCATTGGATAATCCATAAAAGCGAAGTATGTCTTAAATCTAACTTTAAAACTACAGAGAATAGCTCTTTTCAGTACCAAACTAGGATGAGAGTTCCAAACAAACATGGTCATAGGTTGTTTTCCTTTAATATACTGCTAACTATTTTATTCATATTGAGTGTTGATGCAGACTCATAACTATAGTTACAACAAAGGGGTGTGACAACTTTACAATTTTGTAAATACTGCTTACTGTAGGAGCATGCAGACAGCTGAACTATATCTTTCAACTTCTGTCTGAGACTTTAAGCTGTACTTCTCACCTTTCCACTCAATTGACAAAACACCCCATCTTTTGGATCCAAATTGCTTTCCTACACAGTTTTTGTTTCTGTAATTTACTAACTCTAGAAAACCCAGATTAAGAAAATGAAATTGAAGAAAACTCCTCACATATCATTAATTTTTCTATACTGTTTAGATCTTGCCATGTGACTTTTTTTAATCCCTCACTTTTGCTCTTCCACTCCCCTAAAAAACAGAATACTCATTCTGACAGTAGCAGATCTTTGAAAGATCTGTGGTATAGCAGGTGAAATACTTAGAGAACCAAAGTCTGATAGTCTAAAAGTAATGAAATTTGACCTGATGAGATACCATAATACTGCAGTCATCATCCTGAGACAGGAACAGAAGATGCATCTCTTAGAGTCTGTGTGACAAGTAACGGCAATTAATCTAGTATTTTAATACAACTTGATATCTCTTATCTAAATAAACTCTTCTCAGTATTTTTCCTGAAGTGAGGTTAATCTCCAATGGACCATTTAAATAATCCAAGGAAATCCCTGACCAAACTAAACTTCAAAGTGAAGTTAAGGTTGCAAGAAAATTTCAGTAATTTAGGGTTGAGAATTCTTTCAAGAAGATTGTAATTAGTTCTCATGTATTCTGCAGCTATGGTGTTTTATTCTTGCCAAAAAAAAAAAAAATGCTCTCCAGAATTTCGCAGACAGGCAGAAACAATGATTTAGAGATTAAAACTTCCCCATTCATCTTAATAGCCTAAATTTCAAAGAAAACAACCTATGTCTACAGTACCGTGGTAAGTCAATCTATGTTACGCATCTCCAGCTATGTGAATAACATAGCCGGAGCTGATTTATCTTAGGTCAAGTTACCCACAGGGTCTATGGGAGAAAATCTCATCGTGGGTGGAGTACAGAAATCGACTGCAGAATGATCTGCAGTCGATTTGGCAGGTCTTTACTAGACCCACTAATTGACCGCCAGTTCATTGATCTCCGAGTGTCGATCTCTGCCGTAGTGTAGACCTGCCCCCAAACAACATTCTGCAGCATCTTAAAAACTGAAAATGTGGAAGTGTAAAATAAATGGAATTTAATATCAAAGTAACAGGGAGCTGTACTAATTACATTCATGTTCATATTTAAATGAGTAAAAATCTCCATTTGTACCATACCTGAAACTGCTGTAGAATTTTTCCATAAGAGTGCCACAAAATCTAGGGACCTTGCAGCAGAGTCCAGCTTGTCATTGCGTACACTCATCTAGATTATAGTTATCTTTTTTCCCCTCTTAAGACAGAAAATTCAAAGTTATAGTTATATTTTCAAATGTCTGAGTTTCTTGTAAGTTTGGAAATTCAGTGAAGATACCCAGATTATCTTAACTCTGTATCTCTCCCTGTGAAAATGAGAGAGGCATATTATTTTTTCATTCTTAAAAAAAAAAATTCATCTTGTCAGCAACCACAAAAACAAAAATGTTTCATCCTTAATTCTAGAGTGGTTGTTCCAATTCTGGCCTTTTTCACAATCCACAGGGGAAAAAATTACTTTGAAAATTCCTGAGTGGGCAAATAGCATAGAGGAGACAATAATTTCATACTCTTCATAAAGGCTTCCCATCTTACAACATGCTGAGGACTTGCTGTACTTCAGAGGAGGTGATCAGTACGTCATAGGATTAGGTTATATGATTTGATTTGCCAGCCAATTATCCTAGTGTCACTAGACAAAGTGCTAACATGTATCCATATTAAAATCTCCTGGGCCTAGATCTTGAAAAACACAGAAAAAGAACAAAAACCTCACACTTAGTAAAGGAATCACATATGTATGTAACCAGAGTTCTACTATGCACTTTTTTTGTACTCCAGCTTCAAAGAAATGAAGATGGGAGGATTGTATTACCCTATGGCAGGTCTAAATTAAGGCATCCAATGCCTTGGATGCACCATTATGTGGTGCATCTCTTGCTCCATACACACAGCCTTGCCCCCTTCATGATGGTGATACTCCCCCTTTCTTCCACTATCACCACCTGGAATAGATGCAGCAAGGAGGCTCCCTGTTCTTTCCCAGAGAGGCAGGGATGGCCTGGGATTCCCCAGAAATCGAAACAGAGACCCTCCTTGTCTTGAGACAGCAGGAATGGGAGCAGGGGTCCCCTTTCATTCCTGAAGAGGAAGGAGATTCAGGAGGGAGCCACCCCCACCCCAGTACTTATCCACAGCCAGGGTGCATCATCTTAAGTGGGCTGGGCTTGTGGCACTGCCTTCCTTCTGCCGCACAGTCTTTTCATGGGAAGTGTTGGCCTAGGCCCCCATTGAGATGTATGGGGAATTTCACTCCTCTCTGAGCTATTGTTTAGGTCACGGGTTCTCAAACTGGGAGTTGGGACTGCTCGGGGCACTGCGAGGTTATTACAGGAGGGGTCGCACCTCCACCCTAAACTCTGTTTTGCTTCCAGCATTTAGAATGGTGTTAAATATATAAAAATGTGTTTTTAATTTATGGGGGGGGGGTCGCACTCAGAGGCTTGCTGTGTGAAAGGGGTCACCAGTACAAAAGTTTGAGAACCAGTGATTTAGTCTGGAATCAGGAGGATGTCCCTCCATCGGTACACTCCAAGCATAATCACAAACTTTTCTTTGCAATCACATCGGCTAAAATCTTTTCTTTTTTTTTAATGAAAGCTGAGTGCCTAAGCCTTAATAGAGTTGTCCTCTGTGGGGACAGAATTAAGGTAGTGAGTTACCTTTGTTTTCAGATGATTGAGGTTTTCAGAAGTGTAACCTTGACTCTTAAACCTCTGGCTTTTTAGTGGCATCTTTTTAACTAACTAAAACATTTTTGTAAGGATTTTATGCTTGTTATGGTACATATTCACGACTTTGGCTTCACATCAAAGATATTTGTCCAGAAATCTTAAACTCTTCTTTGTAATATAAGTATAGCACCAACCTAATAACGTTTTATAGAAATGTTCATTTTCAGTCCTATCTTTTATTTTGTGTTTCTTTCATTTCTTTTATTCAACCAAAAAATTATCCTCTTGTTTAGAAACAAAAATTGAAAATTTTAGCTTGGAGCAGCTACTGATTAGCATCTCGGAGAGAGAAACTTGAATTCAGACCAAGGGAGAAATACAGGCAGAAGCCTGTTACAGTTTGGGTTTAAGGTCTCTGACGTGACAGCTGCCATCTCCCTTCCCAGTGCCGCAAAATGGCTGGCAGGAGCCATAGCTGACATAAGGGGAGCTGTATGTTCTACAATGTCCTAAGTTTTGTTACAGCCTGGAAATAAACTAATTGCACCCTGGGATAAAGAACAGGAACTCCTAGACACTGAAACCAATATGCTTTTGGATACAGCTAGTGATGGTTTTTTTGCTCTCAAATGAGATCCCACATTGGCATGTGTCAAAACAGAATACAGAAGTTGAGTAAATTGTAAATATTAAACATCCAGTGGACATACAAGACGTATATGAGGGGCTGTTCAGCTGAAGATACGTGGCAGTCTAGCCTCCTGGCATTTTACTGAATGGCAGGTTCCTTGGAGGAACTTTGGAACATGTCAGAAAACGCAGCGTCTATGGCATTGCTATATCTTATACAAGGATGAATTTAGAGACGGTTTCCAAACTCTCACAACTTGAAACAATTTAAAGTATAACAGTTTGAACCAGATTTTGATCCAATACAAAATGTGTAGTGAAGAGATTAATAAGAGAAAGTGAACTTACTAAAGACAATCAAATACCTTTCTTCTATTAAATATTACTCTTAGTGAACTCGCAAAAGCAGGAAAGTGTTACCCGGATACTACGTGGAAGAGCCTCAGAATTTAAAATCAAATCCTAATCTTGCCAATCAGCAGCATAAGGAAGATTCAGGCAGGCAGATGAATTGGCATAGATCTCAAGCTATGTGATAAAAATTTCTGAACGTGAATTTACAATGAAATGATCTGTATTTAGCCCATTTTATAGAAAGCCTTTCCAAATGCTTCTAGACTTCATACAATAAAAGCCCAACATTCAAAACATTAAAATTAATCAAAAAGAACCAAACAGACCAAATATTTAACCACAGTTAAAACAGGAACCTGATTTAGAATCATACCCCAAAAACCTTCAATGTAAGCCATCCTACCAACAAAAGGAATCAGTTCTCAACTGGTGCAAAAAATAGTGGAGAGGGAACAACAAATGGAAGAGGAAAAAGGTGGTGGTGAGATTTAGCTAAAAATAATCAAGGGTAGGCCATCTTAAATAAATGTGTTTTGCCTGCTTTTAAGGCACCCAACAGCAAGGGACACTGGTATTATCTTTTCTGGTAGATAATTCCATAGTAGAGTAACATCAATTCTGTCTGTGCCCTGAGATTAAGATCAGACTTGCCCTGGCCAACTATTACTGCAAGGCAGGGACACAGAGTGAGAGATTGTTGTCATCTTCAAATGAGTTTCAGTAGATGAATCTCATGGCTTTGTGTGGAATGAATGATCCTAGACTTATTTAAGCTGTATATATGTCCTTTTGATCTTGTCTTAAGGCTTTGAGTCACAGGTCACACTATTTGAGTAAACCAAGGGGATTCAGCACTGTGGTAAACATTCTCAGATTCCAACCCTTCTTCACAGATCTCAGAAATAAAGGAAAACACCTTTCTGCCTGGAATCTTTAGATGTGGTGCTGAGATGCCAAAGATACAACATACCTTCCACCCCTCAGGATCATTAGCAATGAACAGGACTGCAGTTTATTTTAGAACAGATGTAACTAAAACACACAGCCTTTATTACTTGAAAACTGGGATTGGGATGATTTGAGCTCTTATAAAAGAAATGGCTGGAGGGGAAAGGGAAGGGAGTTAAGTCTCATTATCACTGTTTAGTAAACCAGAGAACTGTAAACGAAGTGTGAGAGAACATGTATTAACTTGTTAAATTATGGATACTCAGTTATGGGGAATACCAAACTCATCATCTGGTTTGTGATTATTTTTATATCTCTGGTGCTAGCTTTGCAGAATCCAAAGCAGTAACTCACAGTAGACTTTTTAGCAGGGAATCTTGTTAGCAACATGTGCCTTTCCTAAAGCATCAGTATTGCTCCAAGAGGCATCCGTGAATAGAGAAGATTTTAGTTCAGTTTTTAAAGATCAACACATATTATATATACACATTATATACTGGCCTGGAGATAACTGAACATCTGAGCTGCAGGGTTACTAAATGGTCTACCTCCATTTGTTTAAAGTTGAAGTTTTCAAATGTGTGGCAGCCAAGTTTTTCCAGGAAAAAAATGTGGGCAAATGAGCAGCAATATGGATGAATTAAAACTACATGATAACTGGGCTAACAAAGCCTACCACTCAGTTATATAATAAATCTATAACATTATCAGCAGGTGATTGGAAAGTCTTTACCTCAGGTAGAATCTGTGCTCAGTCCTGCATATCTCGGAAAATACTGGCAGATGAATTGTGCATATGCTATTTGCTGAAAAACAAAAACAAGAGACTCCATGGAGCAGGACAGTTCTGGCAATCCAGTTCAGTGATAAAATAGAAGGCTTTTCCTTGGACTTTGGCTGATCACATCAATCTGTGCTTAATTAGCAGTGAGGTCCCTACTGGTTATACTGAACAGCCCCAAAAGGCATTCAGGCCCAACTAAAGATATCCTTTTTTTAAGCCTCACAAATAAATATAACATGTCAGAATTTAACCTCTCCATCAGGTTTGGAAAATGTTCTGCAAAACCTTCAATACTTTAAACGTGAGAGTGAAGCAGGTAAATCAATTCACAGTTCCCTGGAATCTCCGCAGTAGAATCATGAGGGAAGTTACACAAGGCATCACATTATATTATTCCTGCATATAAGTCATTGATAGAAAGGTGATTCACACAGGGATTGTCTTCTGCTTCTGTATGCCCTGGTGGATACCAGTAAGGAGATCCTGGGTGCATCTGTGCAGGGCATTGATGTCTCCCTGTTGAATACTTTCAGGGACAAGCTGGAGGCATTAACAATGAAAGTGTCCTGATTTTTAGAGATGCTGAACACCACAATTTCTGTTGAAATTCACCACCTCTGAAAACCGGCCCTTTTTTGATTGTCTGTGCATTATCCTTGCAATGGTGAGGAGGAGGATTTACATACGTTTTCTGCATGTCTGTGGATTCAGTGAAATCCTCAATTCTGACTAAAAGAAATGAAGTGGGAGAGCTGCCTGTAGAAGATGACTCCTTTAACTCACTGAGAGACAGGCATACTGCCTCCACCACATATCTATTTGTCACAAGTACAGTCATTATATTAACAATGATGTAATCTGGGTCTTTTTTAAACATTACATTAAAGGATTAACAAAGCTTGTTTAGGCTAGTTAGAAGAGCCAGGAACTCCACTAATCAGATGTTTTACCAAAACTGAGGGAGTAAGTCATTGATGTTATTTTTGCTAGTATGCTCTGTAATGGGAGAATAGATTTTATGAGTACACCATCCTGATGCAAGTCTTTTGGGAACCTCTCTGTATATCTGATAGAAATAACTTGGTGCAATATGAATCAGACTGGCTGAAAGCAGACAATGTATAGCTTTTAGAGCCTTAGTTCTTCTCTTGCTCTCCCTAGTCTCTGAAAGTCCTCTCTGGAGAGAAAACATGGTCTGTTCCTGAAGCTGACATTTGAGTTCAAAACTTGGCAGGTAAAGGTGTCCTCTGGGCACTGGACATCTTTCACAAATATTAAAGAAATGTATGTGTGGTTATGATACAGTATAAATGTATTTAATGTAACATTTTATATAAACTATACCCTAAAATGTAGTATAGAGTTAAATACAATGTGAATATATAGAGCTAAATCATTGGTTTTAAAATTGACCTATGGAGTTCAGTGATCTAACAGTCAGTCTTCAGGTAGTGGTAGTTCTGGCTATTTGCTCCTATGTGTAGGACTCCTGTAGAGTCACTAAATTCCATAATACATCTCTCTATACTCTGTACATCTGTTCCATATCAGTCTTTGTTAAGGGTTAATTTAACTGTGATAAAATCTGTAGACACCAGAATTTTGAGTGTTAGTGAACACAAAAGATGAGCAAAAGCAAATTACACAATGACCTGGAGAGTTTAAAGCAGGGAGAAATCCCATACTAATACATGTGAAATCCTACATTAGGAGAGAGGAAATAAGTAACACATGTTTAAAAGAGGTGTCACCAAACAGCTACATTCATCATGTTTTCCCCTTAATACTTTCTCATTATATGTAACCAACTGTTGCAATTTCAGTGGGACAGATGTGGGATCTAAGTAGGGAGTTCAAAAAAGAGGCATTCCTACAGAGAATACCCTGTCTAAAAAAGAAAACTACAGTATGAAAAGATTTTAGAACTTCTAGGTTAACTAAAACAAAAGAACAGACACACAAATTAAGAGAGACAGGCAAGGAAGAAAAGAGAGATTTTAAAATGAGATTTGAACTGAGAGAATCGGTGAGGAAGATGGATACTGGATGGCTGTTCCAGATGTTGAGATATAAAAGACATGGTTCTTATAACAGAGATAGTGAGATTGTGTGAAGGGAGAGAGTGGAGGCCAGTGTTGAATAAGTAGAGGGAGTAGGGAGGAAAGTAGTGACAAAGTAACAGATTCATGGTGGCTTTTACAAACAGAGGTCATACTTCAGAGACTAACAGCTGAGAGTCTGTGGAGACCTGTTGAAGGCTTTGACACCCCTGCCATGTGAAAAATGATACCATAATTGAGATTTCATTTTTTGATGGAGAGGATCTTATTTGATATTAATTATTATATAAGAATGTCCTCTGGTTTTCTCTTTATTTTCTTAAGTGATTGGTGGTGCACGGGGAAGGAATCTCTTACCTGAGGAAGCCTGTGGTATATCAGGTAAAACATCTGGAACAACTGAGAAACCTAGCATGGTCAGTTTCTAACTTAGAAGTGCTGTTTTATATCCATTTTCAGTCTTAGCTTTGAGTGGCACATGCACACAGCAGTTATCTGCCTAAAGAAAAGTTGGTCATAAATCAAAAAATTTGGTCTAAGGCGCAGCTCTTCCATGTGCAAGTTCTGAAAGGTAGCCCTGCAATTTCTCACCTGAGGCATTCCCAATGCCACAGATGTGTCTGCTTCACTCATTCCCTTCCCACAGGATATAGTGGTTAGACCACTGTGTTCACAGATTTTTTTACAGTGGCGTGAGAATGCTTGCCATGGGGTCTAAGCAGAGGTACGCCACAACCGCATAAGGTGAGAAAGAAAGTGACATTAGTAGCCCGATGACATAGCAATTAAGACTCAGGATGTTACAGATAGGAGGGGGGAAAGTTACTCACATATTTCCCTATACAGCGGTGTCCAATACGTTCGCCACTAGCCACATGTGGCTAATAGGCTATTCAATTGTGGCTAATGCATGTGGCTTTTTTATAATGTTTCTTGATGTGGCTTTTTTATAATGTGGCTAATAAGAAAAATTCGAAACCACAATTGTGGCTAGCAGTGTGGCTAGCATCAAATTTCTATTGGACACTGCTGCCCTATAGTATAGTAAGCTGTTTTTCTTCATAAACACTTCCAGCAGCAATAAGGCTATGTTCTAGAAATTTCCATCCTTCTGCGATTTCTGAATAGGAGAGGAACTCAGTACAGTTATTCCAGGCGGTCTGCAGACTCCTAATTAGAAGTCCCCAATTAGCTTTCAGAAGTTTATAGAAGTTTTTGGTTTCTATGCCCAATAGGCAAAGGCTTATAAAAATACTCCTTATTCTTCAGCACTATGCATGGAGTTGGGAATGGATTTTATCATTCATTATTAGCCAAATGACTTTGCTTTGACTGACTTCTTTACAAAGAACTTTCAAACTTTGGAGAAAAAAAACCCATTTCAAATAGTATCCTACCAATAAATAGACTTTTGTTATTTCTATCTAGATATTTTTTGCTAAATTTTGAAGATATGTGTATTCCATCTCTCTAATGGCTGTCATCTAGAACTTCCAGTAAAATCATAATGATGAATTTAATCATCTTCATGCTAGGCCTTGGATATCAGAACAAGGTTAAAGCTTAACAGCAGAAGTATCAGAAAGTGAAGTTATGCTATCAGGGAGATAAATCCTCTTTGAAAACTTAAAAAAATCAGAAAATAGAAATAGAAAAAATAGAAATACAGAAAATGACTGACCGGGTGAACTGTTTTATATGTTACCTTCATCACAGGGATGTTGCAAGAGTTAATTTGGGCCCAGATTTTCAAATAAGCCTGAGGGAGTTAAGCCCCTAAATCAGTTTGAAATGGAATGAGGATCTGAGTGCCTAACTCTTTTACGTTCCTTTAAAAACTCCAGCCTTATAGTCCGTAAAATTCTCTGAACACAGTAAGTGCTGTATAATTGCTAAGTACTACTAGTATATTTCCTATTGGATCATTTTGAAAACCACTTGAAACCAAATCAGTAATGTGTATAATGTGTTCAATCCCACTTCACAAATTTTGTGAATGAGAGGCATTCTTTTCTCAGTGTTTACCTCTGTATACCCTTCTTTTCCTATGATGGCACTAAGATAGTTTTTACGAGTGTTAGTGTGCATTGAAATTTGTCAACCATGTAATGATTCTCGAAGTCATTGCTTTCATTTTGTGCAGCCAATGAGTGCTGCTGTATTGAAATTCACGTTAAGTATCTCTCAGTTCCCATAATGCATTCTTTCACACATGCTTCCTAGTACATCTAAGTTATCTGAGAGACTGTTTTATGTGTTTTATGATTTGTTATCAACAATCAAGACCAGATATTTTGAGTGTTATAGATGAGATTCTGATCTGTTCATCTACTTAAAAGGAAATCATTTTTAAAACAATTTAGTCTTAAATGTAATAAAAACAACCACAGAGAAATCTGCCATCTTGACAACTAACTAATTAGTTATTTGTAAAGTGTTATGTAAGTGCAACTAGTATTAGTATTGACTGATGAAGAGTAAGACTGATAAGTCAGATCTCATTTGTCTGAATGGAGAAAAGTGGCAGTACAATTCTGTAAGATTGTTGTTGGTTTTTCAAGTTCAATTTAGTGGTAACCACTGTTACATTAACCCAAAATTTAAAATTAAGAACTTGACTACAACAACTTTGAAAAACCCTGTTATTCGCATGCAGTTAAATGAAATTTGAATTTTCTATCCTATGAAGGATCATTAAAGTGGCAGCTTCTTCTGAGAAACTATTCAGTTATGGAGAGTGAATTACTAACAGATATTTCTCCAAACAACTTTGAACATTCCTATAATGTATATTATTATTTAGTAAATCTTAGCCATGTAATATATAAAGATACACAACAGTTTTATGTACATCTTCTCTAATGTAGGATTCTCAAACTTTTTCACACTTTGGGGACCTCATTTTAATAGAGCACTTGTCCCAGGAACACCTCCCCTTGCATTTGCTTGTTGGGATAGTAATATTAGGTTAGTATTTAATATACTTTTAACTGTCTCTCAAAGCAGGTCAGCAGCTGGAAACAAAGAGAGCAGGCATCATGTGATAAGCAAACTCTTCAAACTACCCGCTAGTGTTCCATGGATCTCAGTTTGAGAACCACTGACTAAATAAATCCCATACAAAACACTTCTACTTTTTCACTATTGCCTCAGCCTTACCTTACGACCTGGTATTATGAAATAGTAATTGGGAGTTCCCAACTGACTTCATGCAATTGCTATTTGATATCTCTATTATGTTACCTCTAATTCATCTTCCCTCCAAAGTAATTGTTTCTCGTCTTTATAAACTCCCACACGACAAACTCTCTCTCAATTTTTCTTACCTTTCTTGGATTTTTTCCATTTCTGCTATATCCTTTTTGAAAACTGAATTTGAGTTTTAAATGGAGAGTGAACTTTTTCTGGTGCATTGGTTTATATTATGCCATTTATAATATCTTCAGTATTGATTAGTATCCCTTTATTAATATGGCTTCATAGTTTGTTTTTTTGACCAAAACTTCGCATTTAACAGATATTTTCATTGAGCTGTCCATATTGATGCCTTTTTCCTGAAGCAGTTTAATCAAGTACTTAATTCCCTGTACACACATGCACAGTGCAATCCTTATTAGGTGCAATTTAGAGGATGAGAAAGCTAATTTAGCTGCACAGTGAAGTTAAGTGACCTGTATATGCCAACTAATTTTTACTTTTGCTCTGTGGCTACACTTAGTCTATAGCAGGGGTAGGCAACCTATGGCACGGGTGCCAAAGGTGGCAAACAAGCTGATTTTCAGCGGCACTCACACTGCCCGGGTCCTGGCCACCAGTCTAGGGGTCTCTGCATTTTACTTTAATTTTAAATGAAGTCTCTTAAACATTTTAAAAACCTTGTTTACTTTACACACAACAATAGTTTATTTATATATTATAGACTTATAGAAAGAGACCTTCTAAAAATGTTAAAATGTATTATTGGCATGCAAAACCTTAAATTAGAGTGAATAAATGAAGATTCAGCACACCACTTCTGAAAGGTTGCCAACTCCTGGTCTATAGTATGTTGTGTATTTTGTACAAATATTGTGTACTTTGAATATCAATGATTTTCATGGGGTTTGTGTAGCATGCACACAGTAGTGCACAGTGTTATAAGATGCATTGCCTTGCCTATTTCTTTCTGCCTTACAGCACCGACATTTACATTCAACTGAGTTAATTGAATTTCACATTCTTTTTCCATCATAGACTCAGAATCGCATGAAGTTGATGGCAGATAACTATGAGGATGACCACCTCAAATCCTCATCCCATTCCAACCAAACCAACCACAAACCCTCTCCAGACCAGGTAATACTTCTCTCCTTTTCTCTTTTAAAATTACTTTTAACTACTGGGCCTGATTATTGTTGAGTCATATGTAGCTTTTCCCAACATGCATGAAGTATCTGGGAACAAATACAACATTCCAGAGTGAACTTAGAAGACAGAAATGGTTGCAGCTGTTTTGCTGGCTTTCTTGAAGACCCTTGCAAGATGCACAGACACTCCCAAGTATTGAGTTGTTTTTAATGGGGTGAAGAGGGGACAAAGGAATGTTAATGTCTTGACTATCCCATGAAATTTAAGGTAGGAACTGACTCCTAGCATGTTCAGATTTCAGTAATATAAGTCACCCGTTCTGGAGTGCTTGGAGTGACTTCATCATTCTTGCTGTAACTCATGTGAGAATAATCACCTCTAATAAGAATGGTCCTGAACTGTTTCTCTCTGTGAATAACAGGAAATCTTGGTCAGGATCAGCTTCTTGTTCTCTGGATTGTGTGTGGGAAATTACTTGCATTTCCCAGAGGGAAATCCTAACCTGTATGCCAGATGAGCACATGTTGTTCCTTCTGAAGCTCAATGGGCCATGAACTGAAAGAAGATAAATTTACCATTTCTAAGGCATAGTAGCGCCTCATGTGTCAATTACTAAGATCTGCCATGTATCTGATATCCAGCCCTTGAGTAACACAGAAACTGCCAACCTAATTACAAATTTCACATTGAAACCTCATGTGTTCCAGGTTAATTAAAACATTCAGAAACTGTAATTGCTCTGTAGACTGAAAGATGGGAAAACCTTAGCTTTCTCAATTCTCTGGCTGCCCTGTAAATAGCATTGATGAGTTCTGAAGGGAGCTGAATCTCATCCTGGTCTGCTGAAGAATGGATCATTGTAACATGGCAGTTCTAAGGGGAATGAAAGTAGAAAATGGAGGAGCCTAAACACATACACACACCCCAAAAATCCCAAATTTCAAAACTTCCTTTCATATCTACACCAGACTCTCTCTGAAAATAATATTGTGAAGAAGTGTTGAAGACATGTTTATTGATCTGGAGTGGACAAAAGCAATGCAAACAGAGGAATGAGTTTAAAATTTTCTTACTACTTAACCACCTTCCTGGGGTTGTAAATGAAGAACACCTCATGAATGAGTGGCTTGAGACCTCCAGGACACTGTTTGCAGGTGTCAGATCTATTTTCTTTGAGAAAAGGATTATTAATATTGAAGATCAAAACAGTGGTCTCCAAATCTCAATTTCCTAGGGAGTAGAAGAGTATCTGCTGTTTTACACGCTGACAGGTTCTAGTGAAATAAGGGCATTTTCCAAATGTCTGTATGGCACCTGACTGAAAATGAAGGCATTGGTAGCATGAACAGATTAAGAACCAAAAGAGTTTTATGTATGATCTCGTAGTGGGGGACAGGTTACATTTTCAGTTTATGTAAACAAATTCTAAGTGACTGAGCAAAGTTTAAAAGAGAATTAAGAAAGCTGTTTCCAATGGTTCAAGTTATTGGAAAGCAGCAGAGCAGAGGACATAGGGAGTTGGAGGCCACTTTTTTCTACTATTTGTACTTTATAATTATGTCTGTACTTTAAATACTAACCAACTCTTTATTTCATTCCCATGCTGCTCTGGGGCTTTTTCCCCTTGGCATCTCTCAACCAATAGGATGAGGAAGAGGGTATTTGGGCATAGCCAATCAGATGCTCTTAGTTCAGCCATTTTGTTCAGAACGGTGAGAATCAGCTTTCCTTACAAGTAGAAAAGTTTCCGACCGTCACTCTTGCATCTTGCTTCTGTGTGATTCATGAAATCTGAGTGTTTCCTTTCCCTTTATCGTGTGGTCTATGCATGTGGATTTTTCCTACTTATTTGTTGTGTTTTTTATTTCTTCTGTGTGTTAAGAATCAAGTTATTGTTTCGTGACATTATGGGGAGACCTTTCCAGGGCATATAATTGAGTTTATATGTTTATATGATTAATGTGAAAGAAAGCAGGAAATGTGTCCCCTACAATTTACCATTAACCTCATGGTGGAAAATGTTTCCAGTCAGACCCTTTTTGTTTTTTCACAAAGCAATTTGCACTGTAGCCAAACCTTTTTCAAATTCTGGTGAGTAATGAATGAGCTCAGAGGTAATATTTCTACCTGGAGATTACATATTTTGAGCATGTTGAGCTCCGCTGCTGAGAACAGTGCCAGATAGATGTCCCAAAGTACCAAGTTGCCCCAGATATGTATTAACTCGGAGGAGTTGGCTATTAATAATGACTACTCAGAATAGGGGGCTCTTAGAAAATTAATAGAAAAAAATAAAACTCTCCAATTTCTCTCTACATTCCCCTGATTAATTGCCACATTACATATGTGTCATTGCACAGATCAAGTCAATCAGCTGGAAAATTTATTCCACCAGTGACAGTCAAACTTTAATTTCATGTCTTGGGATTTGAACTGAGGAAATCCCTTTTATGGAGAAAAAATGATGATGTGATTAATTCACACTCCTTGGTGATCTCACACTCCTTTTGAGTCACTTCTCTTGCAATGCTTGTGTATTAGTGTCTGGTGTTAGGTGTGTAAGGCAATTAAGATGTGTGTAAAGCTCTTGCTGAAGATTGCCATTAAGGATGGAGAGATGAGGTGAGTTGATGGCAAAAAGGAAGAAAGCACTTTGAAGGTAGGAGTCATTTGAACTGATGTTCATTCTAAATTAAAAAGATAGTGTAGCAGATACTGATCAAAAAGATCTTTCCATTGCTCACCCTGTGTACTGAGAAAGGGATAACGCTTAGGAAAATGAGTGTGCTGAGTTTGTCTTTACCATTTTCACAGACTAGAAGTTTGCCATATTAAGGCAGGTGGGTTGCTTGTCTGTTAAACACATACATTTTCTTCAGCTTCCATGCCACAGCAGTGAAGCAAAGAAGAAATGCTACACAGTATTATGAGGATAATGTGGTAGCTAGAGGCTTCTTCTCCCATGTGTCCCAACAAAGAAGACTCTCTCAACCACAAGCCCTTCATATATACCCCAGCAGGGAGGAAGAGTATGAAAGTAATAAGTGTCTCCCAAACCAGCAATCCCTAGCGTGATAACATTGTTATCAGAGTGTTCCATGTATGCTAGAAGGGAAGGGTGTGCCACAGCCCTTCCCACTTCTTATATGGTAGAAAGAAAAGGTTTGTTGGCCGCAGAGTACTTTTTTATTTTTGCAGTTGTAAAATTTTGTTAATTTATTCGTTAATTAACGTAAGAGCATAGGAAGCCAGCTTTGTGTTTTTCAAGAAATTGTTCTAGCCGTGGGCATCTATACCCCTCTGCTCAGTACTGAAGAAAAGGGCTTGTAAACGTGGTGCATTAGTCTGCAATTAGTGCATAAATTCTAGTGTGCACTAGTGTGTTGCGCACCACATGGTCTGTGTGGACCCTGCTGGCAAGAATTCTATTGTGCATGATGATGTTGCTCCATTTCAGATAATACTACATTAATGCTCAGCAGGGAATCTTTAATGCTCACCAGCCACGTCCACATGGGCCAATTAGTGCATATCACGTTAGTGCACACTAGAATTTATGTTCCTATAGTGCAGACTAATGCACTGTGTAGACAAACACACACTAGAGGCCACCAAAACATTTACTACATGTAACTAAATGTTTATACTGTAGCATCTGAACCAGACCCAAATTGCTGGTAATGTTCAATTATTCTTAACTTAATACATGACACCAGTATTGTAGACATGCTCTCTTGAAACATAGCACTGCCTCTACAAGTATGTAATATATATATATATATATACAGCTGCACTGTGTGGTACTGTGTGCTCAGAGACTGCAAATCTAACAGAGGTGTTTTACCTATGACACACCATGACAATCTTCTCTGTAGCCTCACTGCCTTACCTTCTGGATTCTTTCCGCTCTATCCTTTTATTCCCCATAGGTACGCTTATTCATCTATTTTGGATATCCTTTTCTTTCTTAGAGTGCTCATTTTTTATGAGCATCAGCTCTGCCCTTTTATCCTTCTTAAGTGTTAAATTCTGCTAGCCATTGGCAAAGGGAGTGCCATAGTTGGTTTATTACTGCTCATTATTACCCATAATAGTATGGTTTTATGTATGCTAACATAAGAGTGTCTGAGCAATTGGTTGAAGTAGGACTGAGTGGACTTATAGGCTCTAAAGTTTTACATTATTTTATTTTTGAATGCAGGTTTTTTTTGTACCTAATTGTACATTTGTAAGTCAAACTTTCATGATAGAGATTGCACTACAGTACCTGCATTAGATGAATTGAAAAATATTGTTTCTTTTGGTTTTTACAGTGCAAATATTTGCAATAAAAAAAATATAAAGTGAGCACTGTACACTTTGCATTCTGTATTATAATTGAAATCAATATATTTGAAAATAGAGAAAACATCCAAAAATATTTAAGTAAATTATATTCTGTTATTGTTTAACAGTGCAATTAATCGCAAATATTTTTTTTAATTGTGCAGTTAATTGTGATTAATTGTTTTAATTGCTTGACAACCCTAGTATTATCATTTTACAACATAACATTTCAGAGATCAGGTGGTGGTAAGACCGCATTCTTACTTGATTCCTGAAGTTTTGTTGGACTTCCATTTGAATCAATCTGTTAATTTATCTTTTTTTTTTAAGAATCCAGTGTGTTGCGCGCCACATCCTCTCTAGGAGATAAGAAATTCCATATCTTGGATATTTCAAGGGCCTTCTTATCCTACCTTGATGGAATAAAAGCCTTTTAGCCTTTCTCCTCATCTTTTTATTGCCCTCTCTGATGCTTCTAAGGGTCAAGCCATCTTCTCTCAGAGAAGTTTAAATTAGATTATGTAGTGTGTATCAATGTGCTGTCATATGGTCCTCCAAATATTCAAGCTCACTCCACTAGAGCATAAGCTGTGTTCTCTGTTTGTTTCAGGAACATTCCTGTATGCAAAAATTGCAAGGCAGCTATGTGGAATAATCATATTACTTTTGTTAAATACCATGTTTTTGACCTGGTTGCAAAATCAGATGCCAAATTTGGTGAGTCAGTGTTATAACGTTTTTCAGTTAGTGATAGAGCTCCTCAGTCCCACTTTCCAGATGGGTCGCTGTTGATCAGTCACCTAGAATGGGGATCCCCACAGACACATAACTGAAGAAGAGAACAGTTACTTATCTTATAGCAGCTGTGGTTCTTCAAGATGCTGTTATTCCAAAACCCATCTTCCATTACCACTTTTTGTTGTCTTCCTTATCTGGGATTCAAAATTAGTGGGAGAACTGAGGGATGGTTGCATCTGGTCTGTCCTCTATACCTTTGGCAGAGGGACACATGAGACATTTCTATTCCAAAGATTCTGATCTTGGACACATGAGATACATGCACACCTACAGTGGAATCCACACAGATGACAACATCCTGACAAACCATGGTTACTATAATGTAAGTAACTGTTCTTTCCAAGCCCTGCCTGCCTGCTGGATTAATACTGCACCTTCTCTGTTATAACTCCATTGGCTCCGTTGAAAGCTTGCCCTTCCTAATGTCTTGACTACTGTGGTGTAGGTACCAGTGCCATACCAGTGAAGTGAATATTTACTACTGTCCCAGTTTTTAGTAAGCAATCTGTGAACCTGATAATTTTGTCTTGTGTTTTATCTATCATTCTACTTAGAAGTCATCTCCTTCCCACCTTCTGTCTTAGTTCATTTCCCACTTTAGCATATAGTCCTTCAGCCTGACATGTCACATCTCTCATTTTTCTGCGCTGTCCTTTTCCAGGCTAACTTAGATTCCATCCCTTCGAATACCTTCTGCCCAGTACCCTTATCTCTAATTCATACATGTATTTCATTAACGTGTTTTTCACTCCATGCTAATTTGCTATCCTCAGGATGCTTTGTCTTTTATGTCTTATCAACAAGCACAAAATAACTGATCTTTCCTGATGCATCATTCTTCTTCTTCCTGATTTTGGGATGATGAAACTAAGATTTCCAGATGGAATTTTGTAATCTGTAGGTCTGGGATGAATTAAATGATCACGACTGAAGTGTAGCCCAATTGTATCATCTTCCTATTATCCTCACATATCAAAGAAGAGACATATTTTCTAAAATATTCAAAACAGATGGCTCATTTCTGTTGATAAGAAACTTGGTCTTTTCAGCAAACTACTTGCAATAAGGACTTCATTCATTTAAACCAAAGGAGATTGTTCTGTGAGTTCCATGACTGTCTTGTTTCTTCTCTGTCTTACAGTTGGACAAGTTCTTCTCCTAGTAGTTTGGTTTCTGTACCAGCTGTGGATTGTGAACCAAAACATCTTGGTTTCTTTCAGGCTTCTGCCATAACTGTTGTGGCTCATGGTACTGTGTTGAAATCACTAGTCATTTTCCTACTGTTTCACCATCCAGAGCTCTTGTAGTTCTTGTCCATCTGTTGGAGAACAGACATGCAAGCCTAGAGGTTTCAGTGAACAATGAGCTAATATGGGGAGCATTAATAAGGGAATGAAGTCATTTCCAATACTAACTGTGAAAATAGGTTTGTGAGGGGAGTTACTAAAATAAGAGCTGATAAGGGCATGCCGCCAGTCTAGATGCTGTACTTTCCTGGCTGGTAAAGACTGTAATTACTGAGAGATGCACCAGGATTCAGTTCCAGCTCACAGTGGACTGGCCTAGGCAGTCAGACCACATCCCTCTGCTTAATATAACACAGGAATGAGCCATGTTACTAGGGTTATCCATTTGAATGTATAGCATGAAACCAAAAATGAGTCCAAGAGACAAAGGAGTCAGATATACAGTGGATTTCATGTGACATTGCTTGAAAAGGTTCATGAGGCAGGAGACGTGCTAGAAGAGCACTGTGCACATAGAGTATCAGAGGGAGGAGAGAGAGATTCATCTCACCAACGGGCAGGAGAGTCCTAATTCCTCTGAACAGGAAAAGCACAGACTGTGTTTCCTGGCAGTTACTTAAGGAAGGGTTTCTATTTCTGATCAATACTATAACAGACTATAAGGGACAAAAGAATACAGAAATTGTGATAAGAGCACACACATCTGCAGATCCCCAGAGTGTATGCAATGCAGTTGTTAAATCTGCAAGCAAAGGCTGTATCTGCTACTGCTCCCTATTATTCCTTGTAATGGGAAGGAGGAATAGATGAAATACCGGAACAGTAAGGGAAACTGATATTTAATATGGACTCTGGCTACTCACTGTTTTATATAAAAGAGAATCAGCTGCAGGAAAGTGTGTGTGATGGAAAGCACAGACACCAACTGTCTCTTCTATTTCTTTCTTATCCCCCTTTTCAATGTCCCTCTCCATCATGCAAAAAGCATCCCACCAACATAAAATCTAATGAAGTGTGTAGGATCAGAACTTTCAGTTGCCCCCAGGTTACACCCAGAAAAATTATGTAGGGAAGCAAGTATTTAAATCTGTGGTTTCACAGCACAATCTGCAAACACAGTTTTCTCAGAGTGACTGTCTTACCATTTTCATTAGCCAGGGGGAACACTTTCCCTCTTCTATGCCAATACTGTCACACACTAAATACCTCACAAGTATATCTAACCCCAACCTGTGGTTTGTTATATGTTTTTTTGTTAATTGTATTTAGTGTTGAAAAGTAGCCTTTTTAGCTTGAAAACTGTCACAACTTAAAGGAACTAACAAAATGACATTTCCCAGACCAAGTAGTTCCTGACACATTGAATTGCAGTGTGGAGCTCCAGCATCACTGAAATCATGTGGTTAGCCACCCCTATTCCTCCCTCTCTCAACCTTATTTTGTTCCAGAACCATATTGCAGAGCTGCGAGACTCCAAGACGATTTGCGAAGAGAAAAAACAATAGACAAAAAGAAACATGTTTGAAGTTGCCATGTTCTGATCTCATCTTGCCCTTAAGTCACTAACTTCTCTGCTTTTCCTCAGTTTAGAATGAGACAATTAACTGTATGGAGCATTACAAAAAAGGGAGACCCAGACCATTTGTGTTGTGTACACTGTGATACTAGCCATTTGGCGCAGGAGGTTCACTGTAATTGTTAGTGCTCATGAAAGTGGCAAGTTGACAGTACTGTCAAATTCAGGCAGGGCTGGCTGTGTGCAAACAGCCCCTCCAGCTCTGCCAAAGCACCTCACTCCTGAATTATACTCCCTGCCCTTGTAGTAATAATCCACCCTCACACACAACTCTGTCAGTGTGCCTTAGTTCTGACCTGTAGCAGTCCCTTCTGTTCCAAACTTGGTTCCCCATTTAACTCAGGCAGTACTCCTCAATTTTCCCCTATTGTTCAGATCCCCACAGCCTTTTGTAAGTGGAGATTGCCAATGGGGTTAAACGAGTAATAGATTTGTTATGTGGACAAACGTCTGTGAAAAGCTAGGGGTTTCTAAAAAACATTAAAAATCCTTAGCAGAGCAACTCACTGCAAGTCTCTTTGATTCATCTTCTTCCTGGAGTTTACTCTCTAAACAGGGAGAGTTGATGGAGAATGCAACTTTCCTTCCTTTGTGTTTTCCCTGTTTTTCCCCTCAGAGTCTGGATTTTTCCCAAGGTGAAGGGAGTGAGCTCTGGAAAATGTTAATCTGTGGGATTTGTTCATGGTGTATAAAAATTTCAGAAAGAATGTTTTATAAATATGATTTCCTGATTGACTCTGGCAGAAATGATACTGAGAAAGGCAGCTCTGCCAAAGCAGCCGAGATCCCTTCCAACTCCTCACATGGTTTTTTCTTCATTTGTTTTGGTTTGGTTTGGTTTTGTGAGGAGTGTGTGATGGAGGGTAGATCTGAACCCATTTTTCTTGTAAAAAACCATATCTACAGGAAAGTGAACCTGCCCCTGAGCTTCAGTAATGCAATCTCTCTGGAGAAACCAAGTGTCTCAATGCAGCAGCAGCTGAACTTAGATCAGGCAGTGTGTTTTTGAGAGCTTTCTTATGTTTCCATTTAAAATAATGAAGGGAAGACATCTGTGATAAATTGCTATGATTTGGGGAAAGCTTTGCACTTCCTGAGCCAAATTCATGCCTTGTATAACTCCACTGAATTTAGTAATGAAACCATCGCTGGATTTGAACCCTTGCAGTGATGGCTGAACAAACTGGAATCCTCTGACCAAGGAGCAGGATTAATTCAGGCCCTCATGCAAATATTTCCAGACAATATCATTTTGTTTTCTTGCTTTTTCTCAGCTCTTTCAACTGGAGAAAGAAAAACATTCTGATTTGCATTTCAACAAATAGCCACTATCTTTCTTTCTGGTAATATTAATATCAAGTCACAGATGCATTTGTTTTCTCTGGGGTTGCAGCCACCAGCTAAACTCTCCATCCATCCTTACCTCTCATCTGCACTCTTTTTTTTTAGGTACTTTTCCTTCTTACACACTCTTTAACAAGCAGCCATGACTGCCAGATGCCTAGGGTTTATAGACACTCATAGCCTCAGTAGTAACTTTCAGGAGTACATTTGCTGTGCAGCATATTTGCATCCATTTGAAGCAAAGCTTGAACATCAGGGTGGCTGAAGATAATTTTCCATCCCTGCATACCTCTGTCAGAAATGGCTGATAGTTGGGAGAAGGCTGTCCTCAGGAGGCCAACCTCAGCTTGGTTGTATTTCAGGCATGCACTGTATCAGATCTCTTCATTATTTTGGAACTCCTTTTATGGATTATATCCTTACAGGCTATTAAAAGAAAACAACAGGTGGGGATCAGTCCACAACTCTGTAGTCCAGGATAGAAAACTGTATATTGAGTGTGTCATGAATGGTTTCACACCTTGAAAAGTTCCTGTTCTCTCCATTTGTTTTCCTGTTTCTGATCCACTAGGCTAAAAGATCAATTATATTTCTGATCTCTCTTAATTTTATTTTGACCTCCAGAATATCTCCCAATTTCACTAATTTTCCTTGGTTTCATTTTTTTCTGTCCTTTCAGTACTTTGTGTTCCTTATTATAATAATTTTGTGTTTGAGTTAAACAGGACATGGGGAAGGGGACTAAGCCAAAGTGCATAGAAAAGAAGCTGTAGACCCTCCTTCATCCCAGTGTACTGTCAGTTCAGTGAATTATTTTGATTGTGAAACTGAAGGCTCATTATCTGCTTTGTTCCTTCATGGGTATTAGAATGTTATCCACACACTCTTGATAGCAGGACTGCCTTGCTGCTGAAGGGTACTCAAAGCAGTCCTGCCAATGCCAGTCATCAGTATAGCAGAGTGTGCTGACTTTGCAATGCCAATGGGATTCCATTATTTTTTTCTGTTTCCTCCTTCCGTATACACAGTTGCACAAAAAAGCATTACAGCATCTGATCAGCATGTCAGGTTCTGACAAGTGTGAATGCAGTTACACCTGCCTTAAAATATTTCTCATTCTCTACCCATTTGGAGACAGTTACCATCACACTTGGGCCTTTCACACATCCTCCTACATATTTTTGCATATTTATGTTTGACGTCTCTCAGACAAACATTTGGACACCACAGTCTCCATATCTGAGGTGTATTGGTTTCTCCCAGTAAAAGAAATAAGCAGACATTTGGATAGGTCTGTCCAATTATATTCAGTACAAATATGATGTCTTATCCATGCTTCATGACTATCAAGTCTAAGACAAGATTTTAACAAAATAAAGCTATTAAATACTGTCACTATCATATAGGTTAACTGTGATATAGCAATAGCAACTCCACACTTAAGGTAGTAGCAGCTATTTCATTCTAAGCCCTATTTTCACTCCTTTATATCTTTTGCAAAACTACATTTAGATTTAAATTTGTCTTGCTCATTTTTTGTGGTAGGTGGAATAAGTTTTCAACCTTAACTGTGCATTAATAGTGTTTTGAGCTTGAGGATAGTGTGTGTGTGTGCGCGCGCGCGTGTGTGACTTGTTAAACAGACTGTACTGTGCTCTGATGGAAATGGTCTAAGTGTATCATTACAGTTATTGACGATTGGTTGTTTTGGAAAATGCCTCTAGGGAAGCCAGTTCATCCAGTGTTTCCCTAGAAAGCTCTACAGCTGAATGCAGAAATGTGACCTGGTTTATGAATCCAGTGCTGCTCTGCCTTTCCACTTAGCAAGTGCTCTTGCACCCTCTTGAGATAAGGTAGTGGCAGCTCTGCTGTGTGGGAAGCACAGTGCCTTTTGCTAAGTGGCCGGCTCAAATTAGATATGGGAGGAACGCAGAGATAAAGGCATTTCCTACTTGACTGGCAGGATTTAATGAGTCCCAAGGGAGAGAAATGATCTCTCTGTGACCAGCTCTAGGAGCTCTGTTAAGAACTTTCACATGCCTCACATGGCTAATCTCCACAAAGGGAGAGTCACGTATTTCCAAGGTAAGCAGATGAGGGAGACAGTCAGAAATGTACTCTGCTTTGCAAAGGATCTTGTCCCTGAGAAATCAAGTTCAGTTTCCATACTAAAATCATTATAATGATCAGTCAGTTAGATCTGTGACACTGACTTGTCAGATTGAAATCCATACATCCCATGCATGCCTCATAGAATCTGTTATCTGAAAGAGAATACAGGGTAGTTAGGAAGTTTATTGATTAGTCACCTAATCATTAGACATTAGCTTGTTAATGTCCATATTTCTGTAAGTCATTATTTTACAGAAAATTATGTCTCCATTATACGTTGACCTGTAGATGAATAGATAGGGAAGACATCAAGAGAATCAGAGGCCTCAGGTCTGCCATCTAAGGAAATGTAATTAATCTCAGAAATGGGTTTTTGGTAGGAAATAGTATGGAAGGTCTAAACTGGAAGAAATTGAGGGAATGGAATGCTACTATGTTAGGTGTTCACTAAATAGCCATATCTGATGGATGTGAAATGAACTGAAATTCAGTTGTATTTGGACGTAGAAGTGAAACCTGAAGAACTGTGTTACTGGACTATACCTTCCCACTTCTCTGTACAAGGGTGGATCAATCCTGTCCTGTTGTCACTTGCAGTGTTGACATACCACACCTATCAATTATATATACATATGTACACCTTTAGTGAATGGTACCCCCAAACTGGCAGAGATGGGGGTTCATGCAGAACCTTCTGTGCCCCATTCTATAGTTCTGTTAATGTTGTGTCATCTGTGTGAAGAAGCGAATGCATAAACATGAAGGAAATATTCATCATTTAACTTTCCTGCCTTGGACTATCAAGTCATCCTCAAAAGATTTCCTGGTCTCTAGTCTTCTTGTCCAGCCTCTCTCACCTGCATCTTTTTACTTCTCTGCATGTCATCTAGGCCAAGGTTTCTCCCAGATTATTTCCTATGAGGTGTTGAGATGCTATTGACCCTAACCTTCTGCTGTAGGTTCCTGGGTGGGTGCTGCTGTGTCCTCATCAGATTTTGACACCCATTAGCTACTTAACTACGTAGTTGATGCTCTCAGCTCCTCTCACTACACAGAATTTAATCCATTCAGTGGTGGAAACAAAAGAAGTGAGCCAGAACAGCCTTGTTAGAGGGGGTAGGATTCAGTGTCTTTGTTGAAAGTAATACTAGCACCCTGTTTCTGTTGACTCAGAGATTATCACGCTTCTCATTCATTAGCAGGGCCAGAGGTGTCCCATTGAAGAGACACCATGAGCCTGCTGACAAGCAACAGGTGCAGCCCCTCTGCCTTGTTTAAATGGGAAAATTTGACAGTTGCCAGCATTCTGGCAAGGCTTTGCATCTCTCACAGCTGGTGCATGTCAGCAGATACAGATTCAGCACCTCATTTCTTTGAGAGGAGGTGCACAGCCTGGCCCTTCCACTTCCTCAATTTTTGATTGGCCACATTCCTCAGAGCCTGAATTCTGCTTGTTTAAATTTTAAACATACCTTTGTGAAAACCTTGAACAGTTGAAACCAGTATTCTAGTGTGAGCCCAGTGAGAGACTCTGCATTTATTCATCTGGTCTCCCCTTCTTGGTAAACAGTGACTCTTCAGAGAAGACTGGAAGTAAGAGCATAGATTAGATTTAGGTGAGATAAAATAGTACCTGTTAGAGCTCTTCGTTTTTAGGCCATCACATTAAATTTTGCTCAGATAATGACTGAATGTCATCACCATCTCAAGACTGTTTGGTGGTCTATGTATTTGACATAGTGTGTAAGTAAACTGTCTAATGTAGAGGTGTCTGTATTTCAGAAACTTAACTTTTCAGTTCATCATTAGAAGAGATCCCTTCAGAAAAGAGTTGATGCATGTGTGTAAAATAACATGGGAGGAGAATTTGTTCTGCAGTTGCCTTTGTTATGGACAGACACCCTCTTCTGTGGCTAATAACTGACTTTATTCTCCAAGTCTATCAATCTGGCACTTCTCACCAACACAAAATTCACTTTAATAAATTAAAGCAGAGAGTTGTGATAACTGGAGTGACATTGTGCAATAAATACACTAAATCTATACAGTTAATATTATTTCAGTTCTTAGCATACTGTCTCTACTGTTCATATTAACAAGCCAGCCAGCATCATCCTGCCCTCCCAATGCTCTGTTTCTTCCTGCGTTCGTCCAGTGTGATAGATTTTATAGGTCAGAAGGGCTTGGGGGATTTCGTTCAGTATTCTTTCACCTTTTACATATTATGGGACATTGAGATTCATAACTTAGGGATTGGTTTTTGACTTCTTAGTAGCTTGGGACTCAGGCCAACTCTTGACTGTTCCTGTTTTCTTATCTCAGATAATTCAGCCCCTTTTAGAACTTGACCAGAATCGCAGCAAATTGAAGTTGTACATTGGACACCTGACAGCCCTCTGCCATGACCGTGACCCTCTGATTTTGCGTGAACTCACTCCACCTGCTTCCTACCACCTGGATGATGACAGGGCAGCTTGGGAGAAAGAGCTGCAGAAGATGACCCAAGAACAGGTGAGCTTGTCTACAGGTCCATCAGTGGTAGAACCTTTGAAGTGTTTATACAGATCTTGCTGATGTGACTGAGATGGTGTGAAGTGAATCCATGAGAGGTGAATGCAGATAGAAAAAGCTCATTTTTCAGTTGATTATGAGAGGATGACTTTTTAAAACAGCCATTTAACCTTTGTTAGGCATTGTACCTGTTTTAGAATATTTGCGCCAACTGAGGGTATGTTCCATTCACTCACTGTTGGGCAATATAATTGCTCAGTAGGAACCAGCTTTTGGGGTAGTCTTGGGGCCAGCCACACCAGCGCTGCAAAATTCACAGAGGTCACAAAAAGTCACAGAAGCTGTGACCTCTGTGAATGATTCGCTGCCATACTGATCTCATTGCAATATGTGAATGTGTGGTTCTGCCAGGCAATATTAATGCTGGGCTCTGACTAGTTAACCTTTAGACACAAAGGCCATTGTTAAAAAATGATGCCTATAGTTAGGTTCCTAAATTCATAATTAAGCAGCTAAAATGGACTGCTGCATGCTCAGCAGTTTTGAAAATCAGGTCTCCTGCTTAAGAGCCAAAATATTCGGGAGCCTAACTTTAGACACCTATTTTTAAAACATTGACCTAATGCCTGACGTTCATGTCTGAGATTATGTGTTATTAAGACTCCATAGTGGTCCATGAACTTCTATATGTATATTTCTTTCTCCCATCTCTAGTTTCTTACTGGACAATTCAATATTTCTTTCATCAGGGAATGTGAACTTGTGTTTTGAATTTTCTTTACTCAGTGGGTTGTGAGAATGAAAGTGAATGAAGGGATGAGGCTTAGGGTTGAAATGAAGCCATTATGTTGGAGCTTCCGGCATCTCATGGTCCCTTCTTAGAGTTAATGTTTACACAAAGCTCTCTTTATCCAAGACCATCAAATTCTGCTTACTCAGACAGCTGGAGTAGATTATGCATATAGCCAGGAGAAAGAATGTACTCTGACATTTATACTATACATTCTTTTAGTGAACACACACCATGGGACAGATATGTGCAAACAGACATATGTTGTATAGTGATTCACAGATTTTCTAGCTACTGCTATATTGAAGTTAATTTTCAATATGTTTAGCTACAGATATATCACATCTCCATAATGTCATGTCTATGAAATACATAGAGTGTATTATGCAGGTAAACATGATCTCACATTAAAGGGCTATAATGGCATCATGAGACCTATATAGGCAAGCAACAGAACAGAGGATCCCATTTTGCTTGGTGTTTTGTCAAAGTCTATATCATAATAGAATGGAATAAGGCATGTAATGCTGACAGGGTTAAAACCTTGCTATCTTGCCCAATATATACAAACTTAAACTTACTATTAAGCATATATAAATCTATCTGATTTATCCTTCGATACATGAGTGTACATGTTCACACACTTGCAGTGGGATTTTTAAAAGTACTCATCTAACTTCACTCATTGACTCCAATGGGACGAGTGTTAAGCCATTGTTGAGCACTTTGAAAAATCCTACCCAGAATAGAGATACAAATCTGCCTGTTATTCGCTGCAGTAGAAATTAAAACTGAGCTGGCAGTTCCATTCTAAATTCCTATTTTCAGATATATTTAGCTTTCTCATTAATTATATTTTGGACTCTAATTTCTTGTGCTTAATCTCAGTCTAGAAGTGAGTATTTTTTTGAAAGTTTATTGGAAGTTCATTGAGGCATTTGTCAAATGAGCAAATATGTTTTTGGCTAGTGAAGACACATATGAGACACTTTTTTAAAATAGAGAACTCAAAACCAGGTTTATTTTTAAATTTCAAACTTTGCATATACATATCCTTCAGTAAAGATTATTGCTTTGGCAATGTTCTGGGGAATGGGGGGAAATCTTGATGTTGAAATAAGTCATAGACATTTATAATAATATACTGATCATGCACATCCATGATCTATTAATTCATACATTATTTGGACCATTAATTAAGAAAAATGCAGCAAGCTCTGGACATTGTGTTTTTAAAAAGTGCAGATGTTTGATGTGATGCAGTTGTTCTCATTGCCACAAGTAATTCTTTTCAGATTTACAGTTATGTGAGGTTGAAGCCTTATTTTAACTCTTGAAGAATCTCTTCCTATGGGCAGTTAGTCTTCAGTTGCACTTCTGTCCTCATCCAACTTGCTACATCCTCATTTTTTTATACTTTTCATTTAAATGTTTTGAAGGAAATTATAGCTATTACCATTTGGCCAAGTCACTGTATGATCATCAGTCTGTTGCGAGTGTTTCAAGAGCTGAAGTGTTTCCAAGTCAATTGAGTCTAAATAGAGTCTAGTCATTGCTTCCACTTCTGGGACTCTAGGGCATCCTCTGAGGCCCAGAACTCTTTTCAGATGCCTTTGCTTGGGATATGGACACCAATGTCCAGCCACCTTAGACTCCAGAACTAGTATCTGAGACCTCCTCAGCACCCCATTCTCTTACACAAGCTGCCTCGGTCCCACCTAGGCTATGGGCACTCACAGCTTCTAGATTAACCCCTTCAGAAACAACATAGCAGAAAAACAAGGAACATAGCAAAGGGACTTCTTAAGCACAGTTACTTTATTCTTAGATTATTTGAGAGTTATAGACCTTCAGAACTAAAACAAGTGCTGAGACACTCCCTCTTCTAAACTGAGCTAACCCCTTCTTGTCAGTTTGTGGTTCATCAACATTTCAGTCTGAGCAGAATTTCTCCTGCCCTCTGTCTCTTGAAAATCCTTTTTACATATGGTGATGGCTAGTCCTCTTCACAGAGCAGAACCCCACCCTTATATGGGTCCTCTGTCTCTGTGTCATGCTTAAGCTGAGATGCTGTAGATCCCGGTCCTGCTTCTCCAGCAGGCCTTTCTGCAGAAAAAATATTGTTCCATGAGGATGAGCCAGTAGTTGAGAGACAATCTAGACCAGGGGTTGGCAACCTTTCAGAAGTGGTGTGCCAAGTCTTCATTTATTCACTCTAATTTACAGTTTCGTGTTCCAGTAATACATTTTAATGTTTTTAGAAGGTCTCTTTCTATAAGTCTATAATATAGAACTAAACTATTGTATATAAAGTAAACATTTTTTTAAATGTTTAAGAAGCTTCATTTAAAATTAAATTAAAATGCAGAGCCCCCCCAGACCAGTGGCCAGGACCCAAGCAATGAGAGTGCCACTGAAAATCAGCTTGTATGCCGTCTTTGGCACACATGCCATAGATTGCCTACCCGTGATCTAGACTACAAACTCTCTGGGCAGGACCACCATTTTGTGCGGTGTTGGTATAGTACCTAACACAGTGGGGTCTTGGTCCACATATAGTAGTCGTAGATACTACTGAAATACAAATAATAATAAATCAATCAAAGTTGATGGCTCCAGATTGCAGTCTTGATGGCTTCTCAGTGACAGTCCTTCAACAATGCGTCAAATACCTTTTATGGGGAAGGCAGCTAGTTGGAATGCAGCATAACAGATTTGCCCTGGAGCAAACCCAGACTTGTGCAGTCACAGTGCTAATATTTCCACACATAGTACAACACAGAGTTCATATCTTGATACCAGTGCAAAGGTCCTCTTCTTCTCTTCCAACTCTAATCATGACACACGCTCCTTAACCCTTCACTGGGTACTTTCCTCCTTTTACTGCATCATACTGCAATTTCTCAACCTCACAACTCTCTTCTCTCATTTTTTATATTCTTCTTGGTAACTGCTGCTGTGTTGCACAAAATACATAAATCTACTAAACAAAATCCATCTCTGGTATAAGCATAGTATGTTAATTCCAGAAATAAATTTGGCCCAGTTTGTTTTATCATCCCCTCACATGGGAATATGAATGCCATTTTTGACTAAGGACTTGTCTATATGAACAGTTAATGCTCAGAAATTTGGAATTTAAACTCCTACCTTAAACTAGTCTGCCACACACCAAAAATTCTATAGTGCTCTTTGATCTAGTCCTGTTTCAAAGCAGGATAGATCAAAACATACTACAGAACTTCTCAGTGTGTAGCAGCAGGGTTCACATGGACAGTTAGTGCATGGTAGATTTACACGACACCTTGCCATACTGGAGTGTAATTGTTCATATGGACAAGCCCTAAGTTATCCATGTTCTCTGTATATAATCAGAAATTTAGGGCTGGAATGGTCACAAATCCAGCCCTCTGCACCGAGGGAGGATCAACCAACCTAGACCATCCCTGACAGGTTGTTTCCTGTCTGTTCTTTAAAACCTCCAGTGATGGGGATTCCATAATCTCTCTTGGAATCCTATTCTAGCTATCTTTATTGTTCGTTAGAAAGTTTTTCTTGAGATCTAACCTAAATCTCCCTTGCAGCAGATTAACCCAATTACTTCTTGTTTGACCTACATCGGGCTTGGAGAAAAATTGATCACTATCCTCATTAAAACAGCCCTTAAAATATTCCGAATACTGTTATCAGGGCCTTCTCTCCTCACTCTTCTTTTCTCAAGACTAAATATACCTGGGGGTGGGGGTTAAGCTTTCCTCACAGATCAGGTTTTCTAAACCTTTTATTACTATGGTTGCTCTCCTCTGGACTGTCTCCAATTTGTCCACATCTTTCTTATAGTGTAGCACCCACAACTGGACACAATACTCCAGCTGAGACCACCTCAGTGCCAAGTAGAGCAGGACAGTTACTTCCCGTGTCTTACGTATGACACTCCAGTTAATACACAGCAGAATGATATTAGCCTTTTTTGCAACTGCATCACATTGGTGACTGATATTCAATTTATGATCCATTACAGCCCCCTGCTCCTTTTCAGCTGTATTATCATCTAGCCAGTTTTTCCCCATTTTGTAGTTGCGCACTAAGTTCCATCTAAGCTGCATGGCTGCACAGCAGCCTGTTAAGCACTGTGAAGGCGCTCAGAGCTGCGGCGGGGAAAGATTCCTCTCCCCCAACCCAATCCAGCCCTGCCTAGGACCTGCTGCATCTAGGGGAGATGCGCCCTTCCCCTGGCCCAAACCCATCCTGACCCAGACCTGCCACAGCTCGGGGAGAAGTTCCTCTCCCACAGCCCCAACCCAGCCCTGGCCCGGACCTGCTGTGGCTGTGGGAGAGGCACCTATCCCATGGTCCGAATCCCAGAGCTGCCACAGCAGGGGAGAGATACTTCTCCCTTCCCCACTTTTCCCCAGCCCAGGTGCTGCTGTGGGGAGAGAGAACTGGGTGCAGTCCTCTCCACCATAGCCCTGGGGCAGCCTGAACCCCAAACTCCTCATCCCTGGCCCCACACACCCAACCGGAGCCCACACCCACTGCATCCTAACCCTCTGCCCCAGCCCTGAGCTCCTCATCCCTGGCCCCATCCCAGAGCCCTTCCCACCCCATACTCCAACCCTCTGCCCGAGTCCTGACATTCCAAACCCCTCGGCCCCACTCCCCACCACATGCATTTTGTTAGGTGCACAAACATGGAGGTGATGTGTCACACACCACCTCCAAATTGGTGGACATAACAAAATTCATTCCGCACATGGGTGGGAAAAATTAGAGGGAACCCTGGTTGGGCAATTATTTATGTTTTCTTCTTAACTGCAGTATTTTGCACTTCATTTTATTGACTGTCATCGTGTTGATTTCATACCAGTTTTCTGATTTGTCAAGGTCTTTTTAAATTTTAATCCTGTTCTCCAAAATGCTTACAACCCTTCTAGTTTGGTGTCATCCACAAATTGTATGAGTATACTCTCTACCTTATTATCCAAGTCATTAATGAAAAGATTGATTAGTAATGGACTCAGGACACTACCCTGCAAGACCGCACTAGATATGTCCCCCTCTCCTCCCACAGTTTGACAGTAAACCATTGATTAACTACTCCTTGAATACAGTTTTTCAATTGATTTTACATCCACTATGACATTTTCCCAGGGTACCCAAGATTATGAGCTACCTCGCTACCACCTGTCTTTAGTGTGAGGAAGCCTTCGTGGGTCTGTTGTGGGACAGTTCCCCATTCCACCAGCCAGGGCAACACAAACATTCCCTTCTAGGCCTCACAGGTCCTGCGTTTACTCAGCAGGTTAGCAATTAACATATCCCAACCCCTGAGCCCTCCGAGCATGTCCTCAGCGTATCCAGCCACGTTCCATTGGACACTCACAATATTCACAGATTTGCTGCTTCCAAGAAACAGTACATGCCAGTTTATCATTTCCACTCCAGATCATTGTTCTGCTCAAACACAGCACTTAGATTCATTTATCATGAAATCAGTATCAGTTTATTTAACAAAGCATAGAGATTCAAGTAGTAGCAAGCAGAAGTACTGGAAAGAAAGGGCTATATATAAAACACAGTCATAAAGCCTAGACTTAATTAACAAGGTACTTCCATGTCTTGTGGAATATTGCTCACCCAAAATCCCCACAGTATTTTACAGCCAAGCTGGTTGTGATCCATTCATGAGACACATACTCAGTCAGCATACCTCCCAGCACAGGATCCAGTGTATTTTTTTGCCCCCCAAGATATACCAATCTCATCCTTTTACTTTATTCAGAAATAGGAAACTCCCTGCTGATTTTCATTTTGCAGAATTCTTTTCTTGTAGATTTTGCGATCTCTCATTTAGCAGCTGCCTTGGTATGCAAATAGGCATACAGTGTAAGGTATACAGTATGCGGTACCCAAATAGCCAGACAGGAAGATAAGTGTCTGTTATCTCCTGCTTGTACTGGGTCCCAAGCACCCTCCAGATAATGGTGCTATTCTTCGAAGGCCACTAGAAGCTCTTTATATATAAGTTTGTAATTCTGTTCAGCTGGAGTGAGCTTCCATGCATAGTAGGTGCAAGGGTGGGGACCATGTCTGTGAAGAGAGTATGTCTTCTTGAGAGAATTGGTCTCAACGAAGAAAGGTCATGCCAGATTGGGATGGAACTTCAATCGGGTCACTGGTAAAGGTCAGTCAAATACTTGTTGAGCCTCCAGAGACCAGGTAAAGGTAGATTTTTGGGGGGAAGATGCACCATCATTGGGGTGATTTGGCCTGAAAACCCAGAGATGAAACACCTGTAAAAAAAGTGAACCCCAGGAAGCGTCACAGCTCTTTGATATTGGGGAGCGGGATGTGTTGTTCAGGATCCTCGGAAAAGATGAGGATATTATGCAGGTAGACTACAATGTACTGGTCTAGGACATCATGAAATATGTTTACAAAGTGCTGGAATGTTGCAATGGCATTTGTGAGGTATTCATAGTGGCCGTACTGGGTTCGAAAAGCCGTCTTCTGTTCATCCCCAGTTTGAATTTGAACCAAGTTGTAGACTTCTTCACAGGTTGAGTTTTGTGGCAGAATTCATTACAGTTCTTCTGGAACACAGAGACAGGCTGGACTTTAAGGTGCCTCAGTGAGGAGTAGAGGGGCATCATCTCAGGACTTGCCCAGCCAACCCCTTATACCCGGGTCATGTTAGAGCTCATGATGAGCAACTGACAAGAGTATGGCTGGATCCCCCACAATAGAAACATAGCCTGAGGTGGCAACAGCACAGTTTTTCCTCAGGAGTTGCATGGCAGCTGGTGCTATCCAGCTGAATGGATTTGGAGTCAAGGTTGGAGACAAGTACCAAGGAACACTAGTAGAGTGGTAACACCAGACACCTTCCTTTCCTCACATCAGTCACCAAGCCTGTTGTCAATTCATTTGAAAGATAGCTAGGTTGGTCAGTCCTCCACATGAGCTAACTGAGCCTTAATCTCCTTGCGTAGCCCCCACCAAAACTGGTAGACCCAACCACTACATTCCACTCAGTGTTGGAAAATAGTCACCAAAAGTGGCTGGTGTAGGAGGAGGCCGGTCCCTGCCCCTACTGCAGTTTTCACAGAGCCACCTCCACTAAGCAGACACAGTGGGGATCATCAACTATAGCAGAAAATACCTGAAGGAAGGCATCCCAGTTCAATAGTGTCTGGCTTGCTCATTCAAGTAGGGGCAAGGCCCAGTCCAATACATCTCCTGTCAGGAGGCTAAAAATGAATCCCACTTTTCCAAAGTGGGTAGGACTGGGGACAGAGCAGAAACTGAAGGTGGCATTGATGGTTAAACCCCTGGAACTTTTGGTGATCCCCATTCAAATGTTCTGGGAGGAGGCCTGGGTCCGGTTACATACCTGCAGTGTATGCCTGAAGTGCAGTTTCTCATTCTGCAGCCAGCTCACCTGCTTTCATAGTTCTGGTTATCTGTGGCATCCTGTGCCAACTGGGCCCACAGTGCCATGTTTTTTTCATGGAACTGGGTGGCTTGCCTGTGCAGAGCTTGGCTCTCTTCTGTGAGGTGCAATACTTGGTTCAAGACATGGGGAGCTCCTCCTGGGAATAGTCCAATACCCTCTGGGGCATGCTGGGCAGTGAATGGCCCGCTGCCTTAGGGCATGGGCTAGAGTGGTCCAGGCAAGCTGTCAGGATCCCAGCAGTCAAGACAGGGTCAGAACAGCGGCAAACCTGAGGCAGTGGAGTGAACAGTCAGGTTCCAGACCAGGGTCAATACCTCTGAGAGTCAGAGTCAGGTTTCAGGGTCTAAGTCAGAAGACAAAGTCCAGATCAAATGAAGGTCAGAGTCAGGAATGATCATGACAGCTGTTTGGCAGCAGGAAGCACTGGAAGTAGGTGGAGGAGTGGCAGCGCACTCGGGAAGGTAGAGGGGTGGGCCATGAGGGGAGCTATGGTGGGCTACAGGAAATAACTCCACAGGCCACATGTTTGAGACCCTTGATCTACAGTTTCCTTCCTATCCCATAAGCTAGTAACCTTGTCAAAGAAGGAAATTAGGTTGCTGTGGCATAATTTGTTCTTGACAAATCTATGCTGGCTATTATCAGTCTATGAACCTCTAGGTGCTTACAAATGGATGGTTTAATAATTTGTTCCAGTAGATTTCCAGTTATCAAAGTCAGGCTGACTGGTCTAATTCCCCAGATTCTCTTTATTATGCTTTTTAAAGACAGGCTGTTTGCCCTTCTCCACTTCTCTGGGACCTCACTCATCCTCCATGAGTTCTCATAGATAATTGCTAATGGTTCCGATGTTGCTTTAGCTACTTCCTTAAGTACCCTAGGATGAATTTCATTAGGACCTGCTGACTTGAATACATCTAATTTATATAATCTTTTACCTGTTCTTTCCCTATTTTGGCTTGCATTCCTTCCCCCTTGTTGAGTATATGGTCACACTTAACTTTTTTAGTAAAACAGACCTCAAACACCACAGCCTTCTTGATGTCATCCATTATTAGCTCCCTCCCTACTAAATGTTTCTCTTTCTGCTAATGTATTTATAGAATCCGTTCTTATTGCCTTTTATTTCCCTTGCTAGGTGTAACTCACTTTGTGCCTTACCCTTTCTGATTTTGTCCCTACATACTTGTGCTATTCCTTGGTACTCATCATTAGCAAGTTGTCCAGGTTTCCACTTTTTGTAGGGTTGCTTTTTGATTTTCAGGTTCTTAAAGAGCTCCACATATATACATTCACAGATGTGTGTCCAGTACATACACCAATGGAAGTTGTATTCAGTTGAAAGGGTGTTTTGTGGGGCAGTGAGTTCTATCCTGATTTCTAGCCAGAACATTTTTGCTCTGGTTTTCTTCATTTGTGATGTTTGAACTTGTTTTCTTGAACTTTTGGCTCAAGGGCTGAATTATAATCTAAAAAAATGAAGCAGCAATTTAGCACCTAAATCATAGGAGACTAACGGAAGAACTTGTCTACACATGGAGTTATTCCAGAACAGCTATTCCTGAATAACTCTGTGTGGACACACTTCTTCTGAACTAAGTATGCCTTGTTCCTGTTTAGCTTGTTACACTTTGAAAATGGATTAAGCTAAACAGGAACAAAGGACACTTGTTATTCAGGAATTGCTATTGTACTTTAAACTCACACCAACCTTAATCCAAATTAACTTTCTAATGCCAACAAACCCTAGCAGTTTAGAAAGGAGAGGCCTCTAAAGGTAAATGTGTCTGTAACAGGACCTTGATGTGGAGGTAGGTCCTCTGCCTTTGTAGACATGTGTATTAGAAATACATCACACTGTGCCCTCACCCTCTATGACTGCATAAACATAACTATCTGATCCTTCCACCTTTTCCCCTTAAAAGCTGTTAACCCATGCACGGGTAACTTTCCAGCTTGGAGGAAAATGCCATATCCCATTCTACCCTCCCCTTGCTCAACTGGATTTTGTTTCAGAATCTGTGGGTCAAAATACAAACAAAAAATATTTTTCAAATTATAAAGCAATTTATTAATGGAAGTCTTAGTGCTTTTATCTGCCTAACTGCATTTTTCCTTTGTATTTAAAGTATTCCCATGGGAAAAAGGTTAGTTTTCCAGGTTCAAAGAAGACCCCAAGGGAGCAATCATTTGCATCTTGGAATTTTAATGAGCTTTGTAAATTACTTCAAATCTGGTGCATTAAATTCAGGACTGTCCCCTTTAATATTCTCTTTAGGAGATAAGGTTCCCCCAGTCCCAGTGGGGAAAAAAATTAATCCTCTTGAATGTTAATAACACTAACGTGATTAGGGTGGGCATGTTAAACTGAAAACCAATATTGAAGAACAAGGGAAATGTACCTACTCTTACCAATCACATTTTTTAAATATAAATTGTTTAGAATTCTTTTAGATATTATCACTTTTTTAGCTGTTATTTCAGTGCAGCAACTTCTTTTGGCAGAAGCTAGTCCTGGATTGGTCGTAGCTGTGGGTAGCAGCTCTGTGCTTCATCATAGCCAGTGCTCTTAGTACCCTGCTGGGTGAGGCTGGAACAAGAATGCTGTGAGCTTCTTTTGAGGCTAACTCTCTTATACAACTTTCTGGGGGTTCTCCTGAGAGGAGAAACTAGAACAGAAGTAGTTATAAAGTTCCCATGCAGCCAGCACATACGCAATGACCTGTGGAATCTATTCTATAAATAGATAGTGGAATAGTGTCTATCAATACACCACATACTTCAGCAGAAAGTGCATGAAAAGTACCTTTGTGTATTGTCACAGAAAAACAGTTATATAGATGCTGGAGATTAAGTGTTTCTGATGAGTTAGTGCCTTCCATATATAATATACAGCTTCATTGTAAAAAGAATGAGTATTTGTGGCACCTTAGACTAACCGATTTATTTGGGCATAAGCTTTGTGGGCTAGGACCCACTCCATCAGATGCATAGAGTGGAACATACAGTAGGAAGATATATACAGAGAACATGAAAAGGTAGAGGTTGCCATACAAACTTCAAGTGGCTTAATTAATTAAGCAAGCTTCATTGCAGTACCATGAAGTCAACCTTACTCTTGAATGGCAATGGTCCTTATCAACAAATGCAGTTGGGGTGCCATATAAACCTTTGGTTTAGAAACAGATTTTCTGAAATTATTATTATTGTTAAAAACAGTTCTTAACGTTGAGTTACTGTAGTAAAATTCCAGTCTATGTCTAATGAAGGCCTGAAACCTTTACCATGGATTTATGATCATATGAGATATCAGAAATTAAGCTAAATTGGGCCTGGTTAGAACCAGGATAAGGCACAATAAAAGAAAAACCCAGAGAGCTTCCAGGAACTATGCTGTGATTCATTTGTTAGGAAACATTTGCTTTGAGTCAGTCCTGAATCAATTCCCGCAAATGTTTTAAGGGACACTGTGCTTCTGGATGTCTCCTCTCTTTGTCAACTTAGGCCTGACAATCTGTTGTCGTTAAACAAATTAGGTTACTTTTTAAATAAAAAAGGTGTTAGGCATTAAGTCCTGACCTATAGAAATAGAAATTCCAGTCTGAATAATTATATTAACCTAGCATTTTTCATGGGATATAATATTCTGGCATTATTATTTTTCTAGCATCAAAAATACTATTCTGTCATAACTTAGCATTTTTCATTAGATATACTATTGTCTTTCATCTCATGTCCTAACCGGTTATATAGTGTTGCTGTTTTGTTGGACAACCATTGCATTTCACTTTAAAGGTAGGTATGGTAAGTGGTGAATAAGTGATTCCTTTTTATCCCTGTATAAAGACGTTTAACAATACAAGAACCTTAATATATCTTACCTTTATGATTTATAATTAACTTTTTGTTTTTCCTTCTTATTTGTAAGTTTACAAAAAGAAGGAGGTCATAAAGGAACATTCAATCATTAAACAATGTTTAAATATGTGCTGTAGAGTCTACCAGCACAGGTTGGGGGGCAGGAATGGGAGAGAGCGTAAGATACAGAATGTCAAATAAAATTGCCATATTAGTAGTAATAAACAATGTTCCTGGGGTAAGTGAATTACTGTCATAAATTTTATCTAAAATCCTCAAATCCAACTTCAAGAGTGGCACTCCATTATAGTGAAGAGGATTTGTTTGGTTTTGTTTTACTCAAAACCTGAGATTTTAAAATGAAGGTGCTTAGAAAGAGCATGGTGATGTTATAAGTGGGAGAAGAAAGGCCTACCTGGTAAAATAATCCCTTTTCTGCACTTGGAAGTTGTAGCATACAATCTCTTTACCTCCTATGCTTGTATGGGGCACTGATGGCTGTGTATAGAGAAGTCTTAGGAAAACACATCTTTCTTTGCTTTGGGAATCACTGTAGCAAGGCCTCATCCCCTTCCCTCTCCATCACAAATAGCTTCAGTAAGACCAGAAACAGCCAGTGAGTTCTACTTTCCTCTCTTGCTCACCCACAGCAGAGGAGGAAAGGGAGGTAATATTTCTTCTTGGTTGCAGCACTCACCACCTACAATATCAGATAGATAGGAATTGTTGCATTCCTAGAGGCACAATTTGTGTCTAACTTAATTTTACTGGTGCAAAGTTTCAGTATAATAGAATTCAGTTACTGTAAGTGAATTCCAGTTTTTTAACCAAAATATATTCTGCACTTACTATTTATAATGCCTTTCTTGCCACAGGATACCAAGGCACTTTATACATTAATGTGAGCTAACATTTCGACACTGCATATATCCTTAATGAATTTTGAACATATAAAACAAATATATCTTAACATATGTCATGTGAAAAATAGTGAAAGCAAGAATAAACATAATTTATATACAATTACTATATAATCTACCCTTTTCTCATTCAGATCTTCCCTTAAGAGCAATGACTTCTTCTACAATAAATTAACCAACAAAGACATTTAATTATTTTGTTTCTTTAAAAAAAACCTTTATTCTACTCTACTTTGCACTAGCCCATACGGAGCTACCATATCATTTTATCTAGTTTACCCTGTCATGCTTCTTTGCCCTCTTTCCTATTAGCTTGTTATCTTCCTTCCTCCTACCCCTGTTAAGTCATTTATATTCTTAGTTTGTAATCTCTTTAGGAAAGGGTACAGTATTTTAAGGCCTGGCCAACTTGTGGACTCTGTAAAAAAAATTATTATTAATAATAATTATACTAACCCATACTTATTTGCAGAGTATAAGCAGTATTTTTCAAAATTCAAGGAAGAATATAGAAATCATCTAATGTAATTAGCTATAGTTATCTGTATCTGCAAATTTAATTAAGGCTTTGGTCTTAGGCATGTAGAACCTGTGATGATCTACTTCATATTTCTTAAATATTAGTAGAAGATAGTTGTAAATATTAGTGATAAATTGATTCTAGTGTACATGTATGTTCCAATATAGAGGTCATAAGGGGGTAGCCCAAAGGATATAAGATAAAACTAGGAGAGGGTACAGCTGCTTTATTGCCATCCTTCCAACTCCCTTGATATGTAAGGTCATTGGGGGAGGATTGTCTTTTATGCTTACAGCACTCAGCACAATGGATCTCTGTCCTGGTAAGTACCTCTGAGTTCAACTAAAATAATAATTACTTATTTTGCATATCCACTGAATACCAAGTCTACATACATGATAATAGCATTTACACTCTATGTGTGACTTAAACTAACATTTAGATCACTACAAGATTTGATTTTCTGGCTCTGGAATGTTTGCTGCTGCAGTTTGGGGATGGTCTCATTACTTGTGTACCAAATCCATAAGTAGGTTAAGCAAGTTTTCCCAGTCAAGTGGGAAATTAACCTATATATGATTTAGGAACACTCAAGTAATTATTGCTAACCTTTTTTTTTCTTCACTTTTTTCTCCTCTGAAATACATTAATTACTAAGAAAACAGTGCTGTCACTGCTATGGTTAGAGCTTAGTGATACACACAAGTGCAGTATAAATTCCATTTATATATATTTTTTCAAATGTATAAG
>ML677350.1:17512425-17724483 GCA_007922305.1 Dermatemys mawii
CTGACGAAGTGGGTATTAGCCCACGAAAGCTCATGCTCTGAAAAAATTTCAGTTAGTCTTTAAGGTGCCACAGGACTCTTTGTCACTTCATAGATTCTCTTGTGTATATATACATACCAATTGGTTTTGAAGAAATATAGAAGTTGAAGTGTGCCTTTTGACTTTTTGGATAAGATTAGATGTAAATGTCCTCTGTTGGGGGCTGTAGCAGTGCTCCAACTCACCCCTGCAGCGCCTCCTGCTGGCCATCCGGGAATTAGCTCTTTTTACCAGCTCCGGAGCACCCTTTGCAGGCGGGTGCCTCACCATCCGCTGGCCCCCATGTCCCTCCTAAACCCCGGTGTCCTTTTATCTGGGCTGCTGCCACCAAGCAATACCCCACAGATCTCGATCTCTCTCTGGGTCTCCCCTCCCCAGGGAACCCCCAACCCTCTATGCCCCCTTGCCTCAGTCTAAGGCTACTGCCAGTCACCATCAAGCCCCCGCTCCCTGGGGCAGACTGCAATGTGACAGCCAGTCATCATAAGCAAGGGGTTTTTTTGGACCTGCTGCCTTTCCTTTCAGCCTAGTACCCTTTTCAGGCCTTTCTATCAGACCTGCAGCCTGGGAAGTAACCCAGCCTGAGCTCCCCAGCTCAGCTTGCCCCTTCCCGAGCACTGCTCCACCCTCAGTACCCTTTAGCTCTCAGGCAGCTAGGTCCAACTTCCTCCTCAGCTAGAGGGAGACTGCCTAGCTTCTACCTAGCAGCTCTTTTTATAAGGGCCAGATGTGGCCTGACTGGGCTGTGGCCCACCTGTGACTGTTTCTCCAGTCAGCCCAGGTTTGCTGCTTTCCCTTGCCGCATCCCTCTGCAGGGCTGTTTCAACCCTTTCAGGGCTGGAGCATGTGACCACCCCACTACAGGGGCAAATTGCCCAAATGGATCATTCAAATAGATCTTTTCATCTCTCATGTCTGTGATCCTAAACACATCTTCAAAAATAAATACAATATAGCCTGATCCAAATATGCCCAAACTTGGGGGGACAGTCCAGATCTGGATGTTAATATTGTGTCTGTAGGTCATTCTCTCTCAATCCCTTTAGAAAAGTGGTGCTCAACCAGCGGTACGTGTACCCTGGAGTATGCAGATGTCTTCCAGAGGGTACATCTAGATGTTTGCGTAGTTTTACAACAGGTTACATAAAAACCACTAATGAAGTCAGTACAAATTAAAATTTCATACAGACAAAATGAGAGCATAAGCAATATTTCAGTAACAGTGTGCTTGTGACACTTTTGTATTTTTAAGCAAGTAGTTATTAAGAGAGATGAAACTAGGGGTATTCAAGACAAATCAGACTCCTGAAAGGGGTAATCTAGAAAGGCTGAGAACCACTGCTTTAGAATACCCTTTGGTTGATTTTTTCTTTTTCCTTTTTTCAGTAACTAATTGCCTAGACTCTATTTTACTTGTCCACAGCTCTTGCTCTCCTGTTCTGAATACAGCTCTCTTGTTTGTTTTTCTGCCTTCAGTGTTTATATAGGATTAGTAATGGGAGGGAAGTAACATCTTATTTACTGAAAGTCTAAGGAGGTAAATTCCCCCATAAAAACAAACTTTAACATTCTACAACAAAAGGTGTCTTATTGCAGGAGGGGGTGGGAAAGGGTCACCAACTTATCCATGTCAGCACAACATTCACCCAACACACATATAGTTGAGAAATACCTTGGAAGATATTGCAAAGGTATCCTCTCACTTAAGTGCCTGCCAGCTTTCAAAGAGAGGTGGAGACTGGCACAGTGCAAACTAACCTCTTGGTGAATTTTTGTTATTTAGTAATGGAATAAATGGGAAGCATTCCTGGAAGTAGTTCTGAAACCAGGTGGGGAGTAGAAGGGGAGAGAGTTTGAATCTGTTACGCATTATCTGAGGACCCTGTTCCTCTATCCCCACCCGGAAAGAGACTTCTCTTTCCTTCATGTGGAGGTGAAATATAAATCATTGTGAAGCTGCTTGCTGAGGTCCTTGTTACTCATTCTCTTCCTGTGATGTCTAATTTTTACCTGTCATCACCTACATCCACACATGGCCTTTTACCCTCGCCTGTCCTTGGTCAGTTCCATAAGGTAAGTGTGTAATTCTCATCATGGCTGAGGAAGAAAACAAAAAAGAGTGAACATGTTCTTGTGCTTCTTTATCACCACAGGGAAAGGTAAGGCTGGGCAAGGATAGCACTATTTCCTTCTGCATTCAGTTCACAGGAGCTGGGAGCCCAGGGGCAAAATTTGATCAAGGTATAACAGACATTTCAGAGAATGTTTCCCCAAAGTTTGAGATCGCTAAATCTCTAGATTTATCTGGTTGTAGCATGGAGGACTGGACATTCTTTACTTATTAAGGAGTCTGGCTGAATGAGAGCTCAGCTACTCTGGTCCCAGCTATTCCCAGCAGGTGTCACTAAAAGGAATGATATAGAAGTGCTGACTATGGGAAAGGTAACCAATCACTTATTAAAATAATCCTATGATGCTGAAATCCTGTAGAAAACATGTATCATTCTTGTCTTTAGCTTCTGAAGAAATCTGTGGTGATAATCTAGTATCCAGTACTTTTCTAACCTTCATATTTGAACTGTTGTCCATGCAGCAGTCACCAGCCTTACACTGGCATGTATTTTTAAATATTTCACTGTGTCCCCCTTCAGGAACTTGCTTGTGGACAGCTTGAATGGAACCATACAAGGTTTATGCCTCTTTTCTCCTACGTTAATAGGTTGAATTCTTGATTATTCTACTCAGAATATGATGATTGATCTTTGAAATAGCAGAGAAATTAATAATTTAGAACTGTGAGAAAATTAACATCAGGAATTGGATTTCTTCTTGTCCTAAGTGAATGTAGAGCTGGTGTAAACTGCAGGATTGAAAACACTGTAGACCAAAATCAGCTCTTTGTCACAGAACTGGTGTAGTCCTCCAGAGGGCTATATAAGCCTGACCTGGAGGAAATGCTTCTAGGGATGAGAAGAGAATTCAGCTTTCATTCCTTCTGTTACTGTCTTTTTATAAAACATTCTTTGTCTTCAGATAGTATGTATTATAGTGCTTAGTAGATCTCAGCTATTGGACACTAGTGATATTATTCACATTCACTCCTTGGTGTCTCTGCAGAAAATGTCAGCTGAGTTGCCCTGAGGATGTGATTGCAGGTTTTATCTGCACCCCAGACAATTACATGCTACTCTGGATAGGGTGTAGGATCCCAATATCATTCTGTAAAACTTCCAGTTCCTGAAGGTATCTTATGTACAGGATTCTCACTCCTGTGGTCTTAGCTCCATAGCATGAGATTGATTGATTTAATTTCCCTACATTGTAAGGGTGGATTTTGGTGGTTGTTTTTTTTTTTACCCTTGTGGGCAGCTGTAGCTAAGTAGAGTGCAACCTGAGCTCCTTCTCAATCATCACATTCCTTGCCAAATATTAATCTTGTCCTCCAAAAGTTTGTCCATTCCTTCTTATTTGCAGTTGACAAAGAAGCTCTTTGTAGGAACCTGGGCCTCCCTAGCCATCACTGATGCTCTTCACCCAAGGATGCTTCATCAGGAATCCTTTTTGTTCTTGTTGTTGTAGCTGTCTTTCAGTAAGGTCCAGTATAGCTGTTGAATTTTTTAGGCTTCCATCTTGGGTGCTTTAACACAATTCTGTATTGGTTCTGCATCTTTTTGGACAGTGGTTCAGTGCCTGTTTGTCTTGTACTTCAGCACCCACTACAACACGCAGGCACTCAAGTGCACAGTACTTTTTTCAGTGTTTTTGTGTTCATTTTTTTTCTTTTGTTAAGCAAGTTCATCCAGCTAAAGCATAGTTCTCACTACACTGAAACCACAATTTAGATACTCCAGCACCAACGTTCATTGCATGCCTGAGCACCATACAGTTCAGTTTTGGTGCTTGTGGTGTCTGTTGGTCTGGAGCTGATACAGTTGGGCCTTTTTCTTTTATTCAGGTTGTGATACAGCTGGGCCAGAGAGCAGCAGGAGAGGTATATGGGAGGTATATAAGCCCCTGGATGATCAAGGCCTTATTTCCTGTCGACTAGGCAAAGGTTACTATAGGGTAATTGGAGCACTTAAAGCCACATAAGGCCCGGCCTAAGACCTAATAAAAAAAACCCTGCTTCAGTCAGACAGGGAGACGGAAGGAGAGCTGCCTAGAGTTTGGAGGAGTATCACTGTTAGCCAGAGGACCAGGGAAAGGGAAACACTGCTCAAGCAGAGCAGAGGGATTCCTACTTCTCCCCCAACCTTATGGACATAAACACTTCTGATTACTGTCACCATGAAGATTTTACTTTGGCATATGGGGGAGTGAAGCCATGCCACCAAAATCAGTATCAATGCTTTGAATTTGCCAGTAGTAGGTGCTTTACTGTAGTGTCTTTGGAGTGTAGTTGAGTTGCTAGAGTTTCACTAACCTGAGCAACTTGAGACTTAAAGCAGCTTCTGAAGCCAAGTCTCTTACCTTGCAGTTTAGTGCTGTTTCTAGGTGACTGTTCGGGTTCTTCCATGCCTGCTTGAGCACTGGACGTTTCCAAGCCTTTTCCATTCCATTAGAGCTGCCAGGCTGTCATCCAGCTACTGGGGCCAAGTTTATAACATATCCTACATGTTTCTAAGCCATGCCGAGTTCCTTCAAAATTTCCTTTCGCGTTCCTTTCTCCTTTGAGAGCAGTTACAGAGCCTATAGCATTTCACTCTGTCTCCTCCACCCCACTTACCCAGCCCATGTCATTTTGAGAGTCATGATCAGGTTGCTTTTGCATTTGTGATTTTTGGCATAAGCCCCACTCTAAAGTATATTACATAATCATAAGCCTTACAAAAATGTTGTAGTAATATATCTTTAATGGTATTAGAAACAGGAAATTCAGTGTTAAAAATCCTAAGTTTTGAAAATATAAAAACACAAGAACAGCCACCCCAAAGAACACTAACTTTGCCTTCAGAGCAATGTACTGAGAAACATTAGAAATGCGGAGGGAACCTTATCCATCCATAATGTGAATGTCTTACACTTAATCATATACTGGTTGCCTTCTTTATGACCATACTCAGGTCAGAGATAAGAAGATACTTTACCAATTCCTGGTTAGACAATTTGCATTGTGAAGGCAGTCATTTTCCTTTCTTCATTAACATTCCACTACTTGCACAAGTGTTATTTACACACAGAACTAACTGGTGAGTTTACCTACAGAAACCTGTTAAACACATATCATGAAATGACAGCACTTACTTCAAAAGCACAATTTAGAGACTTCAATGAATAAGGCAAGGGTTTGAGAATCCAGTATTCCTTCTAGCCAAATTCTGGTTGCACTTATAATAGTGTGAATGGAGAGTAACTGAACTGGAAACATGCAGTGGTATAACTGAGCAAGTTTGGTTCTCATTGCACAGTCTGGACAAGGCACAGTGAATAAGACAGGAGATGTACTCTCTGAACAAAGTGAGTATTTAATTCCCACAAAGTAAAATCTTGGATGACAGTAGCTGTACTGTGTGCAGCATTCCTGTTAAGTTCTGTTTTAAGAAGTTTTTTCCCCATTCTTTCTATGCACTGTACACTGAATAAGGAAGGTGTTCTGTAGAAGTAATAGCGTGGTATCATGCAATTTAAAGAAGTCCACTCAAAGAGACAGCGTTAGAGTTATGCAAGCAATTGTAATTTTAGCTTTTTCTAACATTAATTCTAACATTAAGAAGTACTTAATGCCTCTTTGATAGTCTCCGTTTTTTTTTCTTTTTTTAATGAAATAAGTAATAAAAATAAGCACATTTTAGCTACACTTATTCAACAAATAAAACTTCTGGTCTGGAAGCATGCACTGTAACAGATTTCAGAAAAATGTAAATTACAATGGCCACGTTATAAATCTTAAGCAAAGGGATTAAAAATGGCTTTGTAATTTACTTTCTTTGCTTTATTTCATTCTTGCTATCACAACCCATGCCTGCAGAGGCCAAAAGTACAGTAGAAGCCAATTGTGTTTCAGCTACCAAGGCGTAGACTGTAGAAATTACAGAGACCTTATGGTTGGGGTCAGCACATAACTCTTTTCTATTCCCACAGACTCTTAGGGTATGTCTTCACTACCCACCGGATTTGCAAGTAGTGATCGATCTATTGGTGATCGATTTATTGTGTCTCATCAAAACGCGATAAATGGATGACCAAAGGCACTCCTGTCGATTCCGAAACTCCAGCTTGCCAAAAGGCGCAAGCTGGAGTCAACGGGAGAACCCACTGCCGCCATGAGGACAGCAGGTAAGTCGGCCTAAGATGGGCCGACTTCAACTACGTTATTCATGTAGCTGAAGTTGCATATCTTAGGTCGACCCTCCTCTCCCTAGTGTAGACCAGGCCTCACCTCCTTGCTCTGTGCCCCCAGTGACAGCTCTAAACATTCACACCACCACAAATGTGGTTCCCTACCTCAACAGGGCCTCCTCTGTTAAGAAGATGGGTTAACTGGCTTTTATATTGACCTAAGGACTTGTCTACATGGGAAAATTGACTGTAATATCTGTTGTAGAATAAGCTGTTCCATAATAGCTCCCTGTATGGACACTATTCCAGAACAAAAATCACTTTATTCCAGAATAATTACCGCGCTCACAAATTACAGTACTTATTCTGGAATAAAGTTATTTTTATCCTGAAATAGTGTGTCCTCACAAGGGGATACAGGGAGATATTGCCTAATAGCTTATTCTGCAATAGCTATTCTGGTCTGTTTCCCTGTAGATAAGATGTGAGCATCACAATGCTAGTCTTGGGTAAAAAGTGTAAAGCAAGGTGTGCGAAGCTCAGGGCTCTAACAAGCCTGTTGAGAAGTAACCAGAGAAAAATATCAATGCTAGTAGTTCCCAGAATGTTACACTGCTGCTGGCTTCCTCTCTAAAGCTGATGCTCATACCTAGATTATGAGGTCTCTGAGGCAAGGACTCTATTTATGCAATTTCCTTATAATACCAACTATGAAGGAGTGCATAGGCACTACCAAAATACAAATAATAATAATGGCCTAAAATGTGATATATTTTTTCTTGCAGCTTCATGGTGAATTAGAAAAGGGTGAGAAGGACAGCGCTGAGCTGCAGGAGTTTGCCAATGCCATCCTACAGCAGATAGCAGATCACTGCCCTGACATTCTGGAGCAAGTCGTCAACGCACTTGAGGAGTCGTCATGACCTCAGCTGCTAGCCCGAACAAAGCAGTATACTCTGTGACCAAACCCACTCAGTTCAAGAAGTCATGAGAATGGAGAGAATTGTGAAAGAAGGACAAGGGAACACAAAATTTTGATGCACCTTTTACAAAGAAAGAAAGGAAAACTTTATAAATTACATGCTATCTTGGTTCTTCCAGTCTATGATTACTGAATCATGTCTGCATTCATCCTCTCATTGCCTTTCTATGGTATCTGCCTCCCACCTAACTTTCTCTTGTTGGTATTGAGGCTTTTGGATACATCTGAGTAGAGACTTGCTGAATCCAGTGAGCACAGAAGAGGGGTTTTGGACATGAGTGGCTATGATTTTTTCTTGAGGTAGTGAATGGAGGAGCATTTGTCTTTTGTTGCTGGGGGTTTTTTTCCCCCATACAGACTGAAAGTCTGAATTTCTTAATACTAAAACTGAGGTGGTCAGCATCAGCTAGCTATCTCAAGATTTGCTGTCTGTCTCTAAATTAGTTATTTCTTATGACAAGGGGAAAGTCACCTTATGTAGTCCCACTGGTCACTTCCATGCAATAACTGTGGGACAAGTAGGCATATGGGTGATTTCTGATTGGTAATTTCTGTTTATTTAGTGTCACTTTTGTTGTTCATTGGCTCTGAAGTACTGAGAATGGCTTTTTTCAAAGAATATTTTCTTCAGTTGGCTTTCTTGGTCTGTCCTAGTTATTTTGTATCATAGAGTACCTCATCTGTATCTTGTAAATTCTTGTTTACAAAAAGTTTCCTTCCTTCAAACAGGCTCTGGACAGCAGGGCAGCTCCTGGACTTGACTTTTCTCCCTTACTGTTGATAATTTTTTAGGCAATGGCTTTTGTGAATTCTAATTGCCAGGAGAGGAGTCCTATACATTGTCTACATGAGAAAGTTACAAGAGTTGGACTAAAAGTGTGATTTTTTTTAAAAAACTGATTTAGGTAAACTGCTGGAACAAGCTGTCTGAACACATTTACTTCAATTTAAATCAGGTTTATTTTGATTTATCTTAAGAATCAGTTGAAGCTAAACTGAAATAAGCCATTCTTAAATCAAAATAAAAGTATCTACACCAGTGATTCTCAAACTTCTGCACTGGTGACCCCTTTCACATAGCAAGCCTCTAAGTGCGACCCCCCCTTATAAATTAAAAACACTTTTTAATATATATAACACCATTGTAAATGCTAGAGGCAAAGCAGGGTTTGGGGTGGAGGCTGACAGCTCATGACCCCCCATATAACAACCCCCTGACCCCCTGAAGGGTCCCAACCCCCCATTTGAGAACCCCTGATCTACAGTAGGCTTTCCAGTGGTTTAAGTAATTTGGTTTAAAATCATACCACTAGTTAAACCAGTGCAACTTTTGAATGTAGAAGAGGCCTCAGTCATAGGCCCATCCACCTCTTACTCTTACTAAATCACCTGCTGATAAGTGATGTGATCTCACATAGCTGATCTGTTTGTCATCAGATCATTGTTAGCAAATCAGAATCTGCATCATGGCTAGGACTCGGAATGTTCTTTCATGCACTTTGCACTAATGTTGAAGATGTGGTTTTGTTGCAAGTTTTCAGTGAGTTTCTTTGAATATTCAAAGGAGAGAACTTTTTGGCATCACCCTACATGCTCCTTAAAGGAATTGTCCCCTTTTGAATTTTTGGTACTCTCATATTCCAGGTTAAGAAAACAGAGTTTTGTTATATTAAAGAAGAGAGTGGGAAGATTTGGAAACCAATATCATAGTGGAGAGATTGCTGGCTCTTCAGTTGCTTTCCTAGCAGGTCTGTATCAATAGTCAATGTCAATGACTCCTGATGCCTCAGCTCTAGCTCAACTGATCTTTCAAAGTCTAGAAATATCTGATATTAAACGTCCATAATCCAAGCCTTTATGACAGTCTCTCAGTAGATCCCTTTCATCATTTGGAGATTGCAGTGTAATTTCCTTTCCCCCTCATTAAATTCTGAGACCACATCACAGAGCCCTTTCACTGCCCAAAATGCTGTAGTCCCAGTCAGCTAACCCCATTTCCTTGTCTTTCAAGTCTGCAGAGCAGCTTCCTTACCCCACTTTTTCCATTTTTGGGTTAACTAACCCCTCTGGATATGAATGAATATGATTGGCAAAGACTTGAGAGTCAACAACACTCACCCTGCCCTTATCTGAAAATCAAGCCAAGAAAAGGCTTTTCACTGGCATTTCCATAAAATATAATGACTAGTTTTAAGGTAAAACATGTCTAAGCTCATTCTACCTTTCTTATTATGAAAGGACATAGTGGGTCATCCGCTGAATTCCTTTAAGCAGTTTGCTGTTGGCAGTCTTCTCCTCTCATTGGTAGAAAAGGGAACATCTTAGGGGGAACTGGATCAGTAACAGTGTCCCCTCCTGAGTTTCCTAAGATGTTCACATTTATTTGTTTTGACCCTTTATTGCTTTGCAAATCAGGAAATACAGCTTTAGTTCTCACTGCAGTGACAGCATCTGATGCTTTTTTGTCATAGAACAGAAAAGGAGTGGGAATCTCAGTTTGCAACAGTGAACAGCATGTACCGGAAGACATATAGACAGTGACTGTACATACCACTGAGCCATGCCTCATACCAGAGCCGCTCCTTTGGCCTTATTATTTGAGTCAGCTCGTTTTGATAGAAACTGTTTTGAAATCTTTCCTCTTGCTTTCTCTTCATCACCAATAATTACTCACTTTAGGAATTTAATGCTGCCTATAAAACCATCACCGTCATCATCATAGCATCTTCCCACCATCACTGCTTCCTGACTGTCCCATTAGTTTATATGGTCAAATCTGCAGCTGTCCTTGTACCCTGCTGTAAAAGAATCCTCTTTCTGTGAGAAGCTGTGGAATTTTCCTTATCGATGGTTCAAATGACTCCTACTCGTAAACCTCTTACTGAGATGCTACTTGATAGTGTTTCTGTGTAGAGGAGGGGAGTGAATAGTGGTAATTTGTGGCTATTACTTCAGTTCCCTTTGTTTATTGCACTGCCCATAAATCACAAGGAAACCCCCACCCCCATTTTCAATGCTGGCACTTCTAGGGTCTTTAACTCAGCTGCCACCATGTGGCTGCACTTCTGTACAACTGGAATTGCCTCAACAAAGGCATGTCAATTTCATGAGAGTGGGTGCAAGGTTTGTGCAGTGAAAGCCACATAAATCCCGCGGTTTAAATTCTACACTGCTTCCAGCATGTTCTTTGGAGGGATTTGTCAAGCAAGGATAATTCTCACACTGGCCATTGAGTTTTTAATCTTCAAGTGACACATCTTCTGTTTTTCTCCATCTGAAATATTGTGCCTTGCTGCATTTTCTTCAATTACCTGCAGTTGTCTTGTTGGGCTCCTAGCCCTTCCACTGTGAACCTTGATCTAAGCCCTCAGTAAAGCGAGTGAGCCAGCTCTTAACTGGGAACAGACTTGATCTCTAGTGAACTGTTACAGATAATCTCCTTTATCCTGCTTAGATAGAGATCATATCATGCTGAATAGCCCTGGAAGCTGTTTGATTCAGGGAGAGATGGCTGGTCATTAATTAATACTGAACATGACCCGTCTCAGCATTTTTTCTTTTATGAAGTACCAGGCCATTAGCCTTAGGGAACTCATGGATTTAGGTGATGTAGGATCCATCATGAGATGGCATATCATGTACATGAGTGGAAAGGAGACGTGTCCCCGCATGCGTGTGTGCAGTCACCCAGTTGCCCAACCTATCACAGCTCTTTTAAACTTATATTTCTCCATCTCAACTGCCAGGGAGACTGAGCCAGTATCCAGGAAATACAGTTCTATAATGCAGTATTCCTGGCAAGTTCATGTGCCCTCTCTGTTTTCCTTCCCCAGTGTCCAGTTTCCAAGGACAATCTTACAAAAAGAGTCTGTGGCATCTCACTTATTCTTGTCACATTAATGGAATTCCGCTTAGCTATAAAATTAAGATGGGGTTTTATTGGTTTAATTATTTTTTTCTTTCAAGCTATTAAAGTGCTTATTTTCAGAGATGCCGGGAGGTTTAAGAACTGGAGAAACTCTCCATAATATATTTAACAGGCTGTTATCGGGGTTTGAGTGTAGATACAAGTGGAGCTCCTCAAACCTCACCTAGTCATGATCCCCAAGAGTCCAAGATCATTTCCTTTGCACCAAATGTGGTTTAAAAACACTAATGAAACAGACACTGGAACACCAGAACTGCAAAAACAGTGACACTATTTGTGACTGGAGGAAGAATTGATGAGCCTGGTTAAACTCTAGACTTGCGGTATTCTCTTATGTGGACTACCTTTGGCCAGATCTCCCCTTAAGAAATGCCAAACCCTCTCTGCAAAATCCAAACTTCAGCCACTCCTACAGGGTAGAGGATGAAGGTTGTGAGATACAAGAATCTATATGTGCTGTTTCCAGGTATACTTCTGGACTAATACTTCCTCTAGCAATTTTTTGATACTTTGTGTCGCCTATTATTTTGTACCAAGGAAAAATGAGGACCTCTCTTCAGAGGAGGGCTAATGTCATAGACCCCACTGCCTCACACACCCTGTTTTCTAAACCCAGTGGTATCTGGTTTTCCTCACCCTTATAGCTCCCACCCATAGCTGCTGCTAATGTTTGTGTTAGGAAATTCTCATATCTGATAAAAGGTAAATGGAGCACCCCCCACATATCCCGTTGTCAATCACTGCCATAAAGGTTTCCTTACAAAGGCTGATGAGATAAAAGAATCCTCTGTTGATTCCAGTATAAAGCAGAAAGTTCTACTACATCACCAGGGTACATACTCCACAAGGACTTCAATGGAAAGTAGTACAATCAAGATGTCTGGGATCAAAAGAAGCCCCTACTCAACTGAGCATCTGCACTGACCCAGACAGCAGAAACAGAAGGCTCTGGATAAACAACACTGCCCCAGTGAAGCTAGTTGGGTGGGAGTGTCAGGCAAAAAGCATTTTGGGACTGTGCTGAACTGACAAGATAAACTCTTCTATGCCAATCACATGGTCATGGCAGAGAATGTGTGTCAGGTTTTTAAAACAAAACGCCGTTTTTAATGGGGGGTTTTTTCCATGTAAGAAGAGGGGATCCTATGCTACAACAGATCCTTCTGAACAAAATGGCTGTGTCTGCAATTTTTTTAAAAAAGAAAAAAGAAAACTCTTTCAAAACTTTTTAGTGTCAAATGCATAAACACAAGAATCCTGACTTTTTCCAGTGTGTGTGGCGAGTGCTGTAATCCTATCATTGGTATTTCCCCTGACTTTCAGGGTATTTTTTCCTGTTTTGTTTTCTGCTTGTCAATATTGTCTGTGTGGTCCTATGGCTCGGACAGTTACCAACAGTGTGTGTCTGTTGTCAGATTTTAAAAAAATGCGATAGTAGTAGAACTGAAAAAGATGTGTTTTTAAAAATATAATAATAAATGTAAATAAAAGGAATTCAAGTTATGACACAGCAAAGCTCTGACTCCTCCTCCTAGGTTTGTAAGGAAAAAGATTTGTGGGCTCATGATTATAATCAATTGCCTTTAACAGGCTAGTGACATCAAAACTAGTTTGGTCTCTTAGGAAATAACCCTATACTGTATGTTCCCTCTCCTCCAGTTTTACACTGTACATACTAACCACAGAGTATAGATATGGGATGGGGAAATAGTGTTTTAGAAACTAGTCAAGTTATTAGCCCAGCATGTCCTTTAGGTTATCACTCATTGATATAAATGGATTGGATGCTTTCAGGCAAATTTTCAGACCTTGGCACTTGAACTGCACCTATAAATTATGTGGGCATGTGCAAATGCATATTGGCTTTTACAGTTACCAGTTCACATAATGCAATGCTTACATTGCAGGTGCCTAATTTTAAAACTGTAGCCAGCATCTTTTGTGCAACATTAAAGGACTTTCAGCCTTTTTTTGCGCCACTTGTTTCAAAGATTGGACTATATAAGAAGACACTGTCAACTTCAACCTGCATATTGGAAAACAGACACATTTCTGTACTCATGTTGTTAGTGACACCTTAAGTTATTTTAAATAAATATTTTTTTACAATTCTATTTTTCACTATGTTGGTTTACTTTTTGCACTTTTTCTAGTTTGGACATTGAAAACTAAGGCAATCAGTTTCACTTTTTTGAATAGCCAATTTCACTTTCATGTCCTGCAGTGTTGTGTTTATTTGTACAAAACCAACAGTTTCCGTTAAAAATCAGGGAACCATTTCTGTTAATAGGCTCTAGTCTTAGATTTTGTAATAGCTTGGCTCTGTAAATCTAAATTTTGAGCCAAACATGAATTAGACATTGACCCTGTATTCTACTTTTCCCCATTCACCCAGCTCTTAATGGTTCTGATCAGGTCTCAGTCTTAGTGAAGTGTATGTAATAACACTTTTGCTTTTATTAGTAACCTCAGTATTTAGGAAGAGCATTCACTTCCATTTGGCCTGTACCTGTGCCAGACCTGCAGAACTTAAGTTTTGGGCTCTCTTAACATTTACTGGTATATTTTTTACAGTAATTCCTGGGGCTGCTATACTGATAAAGTGCTTATAGAATGAAGGAGGATAACTCAGATGGGACCACAGCCAGCGGAACCATTTCTGTGCTGATCTAACATGCTGCTCCAAGCCCACTAAAACAGTATTACTGTTTCTCTCTGATTCATTAAATGATGGATAACACACCAGATTCTGCTTTACCAAATTGTTCCTGGAGGTAGCCCAGTGAATTGTCATAAGGAGTAAAATTTGTGGGACACCCACTCTATAGCCAGGGATCCCTTATTTGCTTTGGAAGAGATATGTTGCACTTTAGTGGAGGAGGAGATTGGCTTTGGATATAGAGTCTGGCATAATTGAGTTCCTTTTGGAAAAGCAGCAGCAGGAGACATTGATGTCTGTGATGCAAGTGTGCACGTCGCCTTCAACTTGTATGCGTTTTATTGCTGGAGTCATGTTACTGACAGGATAATGAAATTGCAAAGAAAATGTGTTATATTCAACTTTGCCTTGATAATATAAACACTTTTTGTTCTTTTTTCTTCTTTTTTATTCACAAACTAAATTCATCAAGAAATTATAAAATTATTTAAAAACTCTGTGCTGTCTCTTTCAGTCCCATTGTGTCTTGTGTAATGTTTTCTTACCACAGATTTTGGATTAGGGCGGGTTCTTGTTTCCTACTGGGTAGAATGTATCTGGAATGAGTTATTCTCTTTCTGTCACTCCCACTTAATATTTTCCAAAGTAAGTTGACTTAAAGGATTGCCCCAGAGAGGGCCTGAATCCCAACCGAACATCCTGCATTGAGACAATTTCAGAGCCATCTACTATGTGGTCACATGTCTGGAAGCACATCTTGTACAAAACTAAGAAGTCATCATCCCATAGAATAAAATGCTGACAAGCACATCCCATGTGCAGACTAAATTATCTTCTATCTCCAAGGCATAAGATACCCAAAAACATGAGGAGAATGGTGCTAGGTCCCACCAAGTGATCTATGCCAGGCCTCACAGAATGGAAAAAGTGGGTTCTACTGTGTCCCCTGTTTCTAGCAGCAAGTTGTGGGCACAAGCAATTTCTGCCTGTGATAGTTTCATCACTGCCTTCAGAAATACTCTTTTTTTTCTTTTGGAGTTAATAACCTTTCTAAAGAGAATTAGCCAAAGCTGCAACACTATCCCTTTTAAATACCTCCCACCAGATCATTCCTACTCTCACTTTGAAAGGATGCTCCTCACCAAAGTGACAGAACACTGCTTCTAATGAATTTTTCTTTGGAAGAATGTTGTTTTCTCCTTTTATCCATCGATACTGCAAACTTTTCCACTTGAATTTTTTGCTGGTTCTATGCCTGGTGCTTTCTGTTGATTTGTCATGTCTTCAAGAGACCCATAAGATCTTGAATTATTGTTTCTATGATGGTGACTTTCACTTGTGATAGGAGAAGGCATCCCCTCTCTATGTACCTGGCAGTTCCACTTCCTTTACCAATTGGATTTCAGTCACTTGATTATCAGTCAAAAATAACACAGACAGTGTGAAAAACGAATACACAGAGATTAGGGGTTTCAAGTGCTCTCTGTAATGAATAGTCCAGTGGCCTTTTGATTCTAAGGCCCTGTCTACATTACCAGGGTAAGTGATAAGTCGACCTAAGTTATGCTACTCCAGCTACGTGACTAACATAGCTGGAGCTGATGTAACGTAGATCAACCTGCTGTGGTGTCTACATTGCGCTGCGTCAACGGGAGACCCTCTCCGCCAACTTACCTTATTCCTCTCGCTCCAGTGGAGTACCAGCACTGAGCGCAGTGCGCTCTGCAGTCGATTTAACGGGTCTTCACTTCTAGACCCGCTAAATTGAGCCCCACTGCATCAATCGCAGCAGCATTGATCCCCAATCAGTGTAAACATGGCCTAAATCTGCTTTATGCTCACTTTTGTGTCTTGGGTTGAAAAGAGAAACTCTCAGCTTCAGTCAGGCAAGGTTGTGCCTTGCTCTCATGTTGGAGTCTGGATCAGCTGAATGAAATCACATGTACATTTAACCAATCTCTGTAAAATGGGATATCTGTAAGCTTGAAAAAAATGCAAGTGCTATTTTTGAATATGTCCTTTCAAACACTAGGACAAGTGAAAGTCACTGTGAGAGTTCATCTTCAAGCCAGATAGCATGTGTAAAAAATCAGGACAGGAGATGGGGGGTAATAAGTGCCTATATAAGAAAAAGCCCCTAAAACTGGGACTGTCCCTATAAAATCGGGACATCTGCTACTTCAAGCAGACAGGAGTCATTAGCTGCCAGAGTAGAATTGCGCTAATGCACACATTCTCTAGTTGATATGTTGAAGTGCTGTATTCTTGCAGTCTGTCTTTATGTTTTGGATGTCCCATAACAACAACATTGTTCATTCTAGTTGTCGGGTTACATTTTGTGTGTTGAAAGAACAAGGAGTCCTTGTGTCACCTTAGAGACTAACAAATTTATTTAGGCATAAGCTTTTGTGGGCTAAAACCCACTTCATCAGATATATAGAGTGAAACATACAGTAAGAAGATATAGATAGATAGATAGATAGATAGATAGATAGATACAGAGAACATGAAAAGATGGGGGTTGCCATACCAACTCTTAAGATTCTAATCAATTAAGGTGAGCTATTATCAGCAAGAGGAAAAAAAGACTTCTGTAGTGATAATCAGGATGGCCCATTTCAAACAGTTGACAAGAAGGTGTGAGTAACAATAGGGGAAAAGTAGCATGGGGAAATAGATTTCTGTTACAGTAAAAGACATCCAGAATAAGATTTTGTGTTTACTGCTGTTGTGATATAAAGCACAAGCAAGACTTAAGTGAAAAGGTGAGATACCTTAGAATGCCCAACCCAGTGATCAAACAAGTTTTATTTTCTTACTCCTTCTTACAATATATTTCAAATGTAGGTTACAGTAGAGGCCCCTCTCCACATATACTGGCCATCCACATTCCCCTCAGACCTACATTTCTTATCTCTGTGCAACACACACTTCTGTTGACTCTTACTTGTGCTCTGCTATATACAATGGAAACCTAGCACCTGCAGCTTTTGATACAAGCACTTTCAGTCCTGTCATACAATGGAAACTTCTATGTAATGTAATTAATGCAAATTACAGAAAGGCGGATTGACATAGTCCATCCTACACAAAGTGCCAACAGTTGGAGTATTTTAGGGCCCTACGTAAGTGTGTGTGTGTAAAGTCCCACTGTTAGCCAGAATCATGTTTAAATATGGTTCTTCCCTGCAATGGTTTTCAATACCATTTTCCTAGTCCGTGTAATCCAGGTCTCCCCAGGTTACAGTGTTTAAAATCAAGTATTCTAGAATAGAACATAGCTTGTAATAGAGTAGGCCTGGGTTAAACCAGTCACAGAAACCGAGCTGAACCCATGTTAGCTTCTTACTGGAAAAAGAGACATATGAAATAAAGAAAACAAGGAATACTTGTGGCACCTTAGAGACTAACCAATTTATTTCAGCATAAACTTTCATTGGCTATAGCCCACTTCGTCGGATTCATAGAATGGAACACGCAGAAGTAAGATGCATTTCTATACACAGAAAGCATAAAAAGTTGGAAATTACCCTATCAATTATGTGTATATAAATGCATCTTACTTCTGCGTGTTCCATTCTATGCATCCGATGAAATGGGCTACAGCCCACAATAGCTTATGCTGAAATAAATTGGTTAGTCTCTAACGTGCCACAAGTATTCCTCATTTTCTTTATGGATATAGACTAACACGGCTGCTAATCTTAAACCTATATTTAATAAAAATAGTTTAGATTACCAATTTCCCTTTATAGTGGATAAGCCCTAAGGACTTCTTCCAGTATACCAAACACCTATTGTAACAGATAGGATGTGAAGCTCTAGGGTGCAGCAACTGAGATTGGGGGGTTTACTTTAGATATGGATGATTATAAATTAATTATCAATAGCTAGTGTTTTACCATCATAAATATTAAAACTGCTTTAAATTAGTCATTAACTAGACAAACTATTTAGGATCAGAACCTACAACCACTTCGCATAAAACTATCTTTTCTTTTAACAGACATTCTGCAAATGTACTGTCTACAGAACCTGCCCTTGAGAAAGTATGAGTAAGACATTTGATTTCTTTAGAAAAGGGGCAAGTTGCTGCTCTGACCCAAATCTCCAAAAAAGATCTTCCAATTTGAACAAATCTTTCATTTTCTGTAACTGTGTGTATTCTGGGGAGGCACAAATTTGGGGATTTACATGAACCTATTTAAATGCTATTATACAACACAGAGACTGTTTTTAACTTTGAGTAAGCAATTTTCTTGTAGTGCTATGTATATATCACTACAACACACACACAGGCACTGTGCTCAACCACTACTCTGCTTCCCACCCCCACTCCACCCTGCCCCATCCCTACCCCAGCTCTTCCCTTCATGCCCCCTCCCTGCTCTCCCCACCCCAGTGCCTCTTGCATGCCACGCCACAGCTGATCACAGAGATGCTGGGAGCAAGGGGGAGGAGTTGATCAGGGCTGCCAGTGAGTGGAAGGCGCTGGAAGCAGGCTGCTGGTGTAATTTTTTTCCATGGGTCCTCCAGCCCTGGAGCATACACACACACTTATGTATAGCCATATTTTTATATAATACATAATTACATTTTAAAAGCTACATTAAAATAATGTTAAGGTTGCAGACAAAATCAAACACTCTAAAGTTACGCAATTCCAGAATTTAGGTTTTTGTACACCCTTAATTTGCCTCTACCCCACCCCCCATGCACATACAGTACAATACAGTCTTTAATTACATTCTAACTTTCTATTTTTTACGCACAGCACCTGTCTCATTCAGTGCACAGGACATATATGTTTTATTCCAGACCTGCACAACATGCAGCCTGGGGACCATATGCGGCCTGCATGGGCTCACTGTGCAGCCCGTGGGGGGGTACGTAGGGGTGGGGCAAGCCAAGCCGTGGGGTGGGGAGAAGCGGATGGGGGCAGGGCTTTTCGGCCCGCAGTTGTTTTTTTTGCAGTAGTATGGCACTCGCTGCTTTCCGAGTTGTGCGGGCCTGTTTTATTCTCCCAAAAGTTAGTCACTACACCCACAAACATTAATTTCTTCAAATAAGGAATTACACATAGATGCTAACTGTACACGCTTTTCCCTAGACTGCTAATGGTCCATTCTAGGGCCTATAATCAATTTTCTCAATCCAGCATTAACATCCAGGATCTATACACAGAGCCTCATTCAAACTCCACTAAAATCAACAGGAATCTTTCAGCTGACTTCAGTGGGCTTTGGATGAGGCCTGAAGTGCCTGGTGCTGCAAATGTTTCCTCACGAGACTAATCAGATTGAAATCAATGGAACTGCTCCTGTAAGGGGGGACTAATAGCACAGGTATGTGTTTGCAGGATCAGCTCCTCTGTTCTCCCATGTATGGAGCCCTGCACGGATACAAGGCCCCAAACCCTGCCCACTGGGCAGGGACTAGGCTCACCAGACGCTCCTTTCACCACTGAGGTACCCAGTGGACCCCTGCACCTCCACAGATACTGATTTATATCCACGGATTTCTGCATCTGTGGATATAAATTTGTATTGCAGGGCTCTATCCACGTACTGCCTTCCAGCAGAGTTCAGCCTCAATCAAATCCCTGACCTGGTTTATATCTGAAATACCAGCCCACACCTACCTCTAAAATGAGCCAGATCTCACTACCTAGGAAGGTTTAGACTTCAATCTCCAAGCCTGCCCTAGAGCTGGGGTTTTGGTCTAGCCCATTATAAACATTTCATTCAGATGCAGAACGAAGTTTGGTTCAAACCCCTCTATCCCTTTAATCATTCTTCCTTTAATCTGTCTATAAAACTCCTTTGGTTCCAGGGGCTGTGCTGCAGGACTCCAGTGCAATCATTTTGCAGACACTAATTTAAGTCCTTTCACATACCCTAATCCTGAGCCCAGCCAAGTCTGCAGTTTGTTTTTTGTTTAACATACTTAGCTACTTCCCTTGATAGAGGTATCTGGCCCTACTATACAGAGCACGAGTAGGATGGCTAAAGCAATAAAACACCTACAACTGAACAGTGCCCTGGAGTATGCCTCTCCTTCCACTTCCCCTCCTGCGCTGAACACAGGCCTCCCTGAAGATTACATGACCAGTGCTGAGCCCCATACATACTGACACTGCCCAGTAGTACTTTGAACTTTAATTACACCCAGTTACACCTAATGGCTTTGATAATGCAAATCTTCAGGTAGTGAATAAGAATCCTGTCTCCTCAAGCAGTTAAACATTAACCTTGATGGTGCAGCAAACCCAGGGTCCAACATAGATTGTCTGAGATCTGTCATGAAGTCACTTTAAAAAAAAAACAAACAAACACAGGAGGAGCCAATCTGGTACTAATACCAAAGAACTGGTGCATCGCCTCCATTTCTTCTTATTGACTAGAAAATTAGCTCTTTTTCCACTCAGAACCTTTTCAGGGAGCATACTGATGCTCCCATGCATACATACTATGGATATGGCATCCAACGTACTACACAAGGATGTGTAAGGACTCTTGTAGAGGAAGTGTGATACATATGATTAAAGACTGTGTGCAAAAGAGGTAGAATTATTCATGCAGGCCTAACTTTGGCATATCATGAATTTGAAATGTCACCATGTAATTTGATTCACATAGTTTTTCATAGATCATAGAATTTCAGGGTTGGCAGGGACCTCAGGAGATCATCTAGTCCAACTCCCTGCTCAAAGCAGGACCAATTCCTATTTTTGCCCCATATCCCTAAATGGCCCCCTTAAGGATTGAACTCACTAGTCCAGAGGTGGGCAAACTACAGACCATGGGCCACATCCGTCCTGCCTGGCCCCTGAGCTCCCAGCCGCAGATGCTGCCCCCGACCCCGCATCTGCTGTTCCCCCTTCCCCACAGTCATGCCACCGCGCAGGCAGCGCTCTGGGTGGTGCGGTTGAGCGCTCCTGTGGGGCAGTGTGACTGCCAGACATGCTGCTCTGAGGGCACAGTAAGGAGGCCACGGGGTCGGATAGGAGCAGGGGGTCCCAGGAGGCAGTTAGGAGACAGGGAGAAGAGGGAGTGGAGGTTCGGGGGGGGGGGGCTCAAGGGATGGGAATTGTGGAGTGGGTGTTGGATAAGCGTGGGAGTCCCAGGGAGCCTATTGGAGGGTGGGGGTTGGATAAGGGTTGGGGCAGTCAGGGGGACAGGGAGCAGGCAGGGTTGGATAGGGGATGGGGTCCTTGGGGAGAGGTTATGGTCAGAGGGTCTTAGAAGGGGGCAGTCAGGGGAAAAGGAGCAGGGGAAGTTGGTTCTGAGAAAGGGCAGTAAGTGGGAGGGGGTCAGATGGAGGCCAGGCTGTTTGGGGAGGCACTGCCTTCCCTACCCAGCCCTCCACACAGTTTTGCAAACCCAATGTGGCCCTCAGGCCAAAAAGTCTACCCACCCCAGTCTAGTATTTTCATGATGTTGATTATTTTTTTCAATCATTAAAATATAAGAAAACAAACTACAAAATTATTTTGGAAATCTTGAACCATTGCCATTTTTGAAATTAGAGATACTTTATTTGATATCCTTATTGCTGTAGATTAGTGTATTTTGGCTTTAGTTTTATTTACTCTATCCTAGCTGTGAAGATAACCATGTACAACTATTTACTCAGGAAGCCAGGGTGCAGCAGCCGCCAGGGGAAGCTTGAAAACTCTGCAAGGCTAAGGCAATACCAGAGCCAAAGTAAAGGTACTCAGCTCAGGAGTCAGGTCCTTTATGAATCTCTTACAGTGGATGGGGATCAAACATACACATAATAAAACTGGTATGTTACCTGATCCAAAGAGATTCCCACCTAAGTATTTCCCACAAGCTATTTCTTGATAGGACATCAAACCACATTTTAGATACCTTCAGGTGATGCTAAATGGAGACAATTTTATTGTGTCTGGGAAAAAATCTTGCTCTAGCTGTTATCCTTTAAAAATGTAGTTTTGTGCTCGATTTCCATGGATAAAGGCCAGTGTTGTCTTTAATCAATACTGATTGTAAAATTCTGGCCAAAGACTGGGCTCTAGGATTCGATTTCTCTTTATCCTACTGATTTGTATCAGATTTGTTTTATTAAAACTTAACACTCAGTGGATGGTGTGAGTGGATAACTGGTTATTCTTTTGAATATCTGATATCCCAGTTGCTGCTTTTTCACTTGATGTGATGCGGGAAAAGGGATCAATAATATTTAATGGATTTTTCTGTTCTATGATCTGCCCACTTTTGGCTCTCAGGAGGAATTTATTTCTTGGGTGAACCTCTTAAACATCAATCTATTTATCGGTCTTAAGCAACAGTATGTGTTCATGCCCCTTTCAGTTTTAGAAAAGGTACTTGGTCAGGATGGCCTCTCTTCTCACTTCTTAGCTGTAACACTTTTAGCAATTATGATATAAAATTAAATGAACAGCAAAAGTGTTAATATGATTGTGCAGAATCTTTGGTGTTGTGCACATGATGTTTTGCTTATCTTGTCTAACCTGAGTGTCTAGTCCCTATCTTTTAAAGATTCTCTGACTTCTGGTGATTTAATTTAGGATAAAGTGGAAGTCATGCTGTTATCTCAATTCTAGACACGAAAGTTGATTCCCACAATGGAGAATTGTATAGCAAATGGGATAAATAATACCTGCTGATCTGATATTGTTGCGGAGAACTTCTTTCCACTGATCAACAAGATTCAAAGGCTTTCAGTAAATGGAAACTAGGGTAACTTTCTCTGTGGAGATGAATTTATCCCATTAAAAAGAATTTTCTGTCCACGGTCATTTGCTGTAATTATTACTACTTAATTATTATGGCCAAGATTTTAAAAAATAAGAGTCTAATGTTAGACTCTTAAGTACTAAGCACTCATACCTCCCATTGTTTACATTAAATGTTTTTTAAAAACAGCCTCTTTTTCCACCCATAATTATTTGTGGGTGTGAATGAGGACATCTGACTATCTGTCTTATGAGCACAATAACACACCTGCATACTCTAATAATTATATATAAAGCAATGTCCAGATGTCAAAAGCACTTTTAGACTACAAAGCCTAATGTGTAAGCATTTTGCCAGATGACAGATGTCAGAGGTGTAATGCACATAATGCAACATTAGTCCGCACAACCTGGTGGTAATCCCAGCTAGGGATGTTGTTTCAAGGAGGATATTTAATAGACTATATTCACCCTTATCTTTTAGGGGACCTAATTCAGTACAGTCAGGAATGGAGAAAGAGATGATTCTTGAGAACATTGGCAATACAAATGCTTATCTTCATGAAATGGAGTAGGTTAATATGCTACTTGATATGGGCAAAGCAAAGGTTTCCTCTGTGTTAAGTGACAAAATGGAGGACTACCAACTCATTTGAAAATTAGCCTTAAATCCATATAGCAAATAAAAGGTCACCTGAGGTAACTCTAACCTAGTCTTCTCTTTGTCTGTGTTTGCATGCAATAAAGTAACAACAGGGGTTAGAGATGAATGACGCCAAGTTTCCCCATTTTTTGTTTTGTTGTTACAATCCCTTATGCAGTATTAAAATATTTCTTATATTCATTGTGTTACAGCTTTAAGCATGATATCTGGGCAAGTTCAAGCATGACGTTAATAGATCTTCAATTTTGTCATGGCAGAATGTATTATAGTGTTGCTCAGTTAGCATGTAAATGATTGTTTGGGTATGTATTTCAATTAGTGTAAAAAATTCAGTAAAATATTAATGAATATAAACAAAACTCCAAACCTGACTTTACTGCTATAATTTTGGATGTCCTTAACCACTGTCCACATCCATGACAGTGCTTCCATAGTTAATTATTGTGTTTCTAATAGGAAAAGGGAGACTTCTTTACTTGTTCCCATAATATAAGAACAAAGGGCCACCAAATGAAATTAATGGACAACAACAAATAAAAGGAAGTTGTTCTTCACACAGCGCACAGTCTACCTGTGGAACTCCTTGCCTGAGGAGGTTGTGAAGACTAGGACTATAACAGGGTTTAAAAGAGAACTGGATAAATTCATGAAGGTTAAGCCCATTAATGGCAGTAAGCCAGGATGGGTAAGGAATGGTGTCCCTAGACTCTGTTTGTTAGAGTGGGGTGATGGATGGCAGGAGAGAGATCACTTGATCATTACCTGTTAGGTTCACTCACTCCGGAAGCAGTGCCATTGGCCACTGTCGGTAGACAAGATACTGGCTGGGTGGACCTTTGGTCTGACCCAGTACAGCCATTTTTGTTCTTATGAAGAAAGAAAAGGGACACACCAAGTAAACATAATAAGAAATCAAAAGGAAGATCCTCAGCCAATGTAAATGGGCGCAGCTGCAGCTCCAGTGTCTTCAGAGGAGCTATGTCCATTGTGACGGAGTCAGACCAGAAGGATATAGGAGAGTGCTGGAAGGCAGGTACATTAGTCTCAGGATGTGCAGGTCCCTGTTCCCTGGATAGCCAAACAAAGACTACTCCAGGCCAATCAAGATACCTGGGGCCAATTAAGAACCTTCCAGAAAGGAGTAGAAACAGCTAGCCTAATTGGGACACCTGAAGCCAATCAGGGACTGGCTGAAACCAGATAAAAACCTCCCAGTTAGTCAGGTGGGCTGTGGGTGTCAGGAGCTGTGAGAGGAAGTTGTGCTGTTGGTGAGACTGAGTGGTGGACAACATATACAGAAGGAAGGAGGCCCTGAGGTAGGGGTGAAGTGGAGTTTGAAGAAGCGGAGACTGCTGTGGGGAAGTAGCCCAGGGAATTGTATTGTGTTTTGTGCCTAAAAGGTCAGCCATCTTAGCTGATACTATTAGGGTCCCTGGGCTGGAGTCCAGAGTAGAGGGCGGGCCCGGGCTCCCCACTTTTCCATCTTCCATACTGGCCTGTGATGAAGGTAACTCACTAGGCGGTGACTCTTGCCAATTATACTGAGAAAGGGAGGTCACTCTGGGGCCTAGATGAGTTTCTGAGGCCCCTAAATCTGCCAGGAAGCGCAGGACCCACAAGTACAGACTTGGAGCTTTGTCACACCATGTACAGCAGTGGAGGTCCTTCCCCTAAAAATATAATGGTGTTGCAACATGCCCTACAGTTTTAATTGCCACTTGTTTGGGAGTATTTGCTTCATTCACTGATGTGTATCATTCATGAGCAATATATTCATCCCAATTTCATGCAATAAAATATATAGCATCCCACAGAATCGCATATGCTTTCTCTATGTTTATAGGGATATAACATGGTGACTTTTTTGTAAAAAGTGTTATATATAGCCCAAATCCTGAAAGATGCTAAATAGAGTGTTGCCAATTGTTATGATATTTGTCATTCTTCTTCAAACCCTAGCTCCTGGACCCATGTGATTATGTGAGAATCTCAGTTTTCATTTAATGTCTAGCCCTCTTTGTTTGTGAAACAAGCTTGAAAATATGACCAGAGGGAACTCAAGGGGCTCTGAAATCAGAAACAAATAAAAAACACCCATTTTTTAATCTATTGATTTTATGTCACTCATGATTTTTGTGCTCTGCAAGTGTACATGTGTATAATATAGAATGCTAAGATTTTTTACATGACTTGTGATTTTGTGCGCTCAACTTTTGATACCCCTTAAAGGGATCTAAAGCACTTTCTGAAAATCAAGCTCAATCTCAAACTGGAAACCCAAAGCCACTTACAAAGATTTTGGTCATACAGAATATTGAACATATACAACATTAAATTTAAATTCTGTATTTTTAAAATACTGATTTGATTCCTGTCATTATTATTACTATTATTTATATAATCTAAGTTCCAGGGCCCCAGTCCTGGACCAAGACCCCACTATCCCAGGTACTGAACAAACACAAAAGAACAGTCTCTGCTCCGAAGTGTATACAATCTAAGTATACGATAAGAGAAAACAGACAAAGACAGTCCAATAGGGGAATTAAAAGAAAGTGAGACAATACTGCAGTATTGCCAACTTCAGCAGATCAAAAAACCTGAGCTAGACCCCCAAAAATCATGAGATTGTCTCACACAGAGCAGGGATGGACAGGGGAAGCTCAAAAATCAGACCAAAACACAATATAATCTTAAAAATAAAATTTCCTGATTTTTGTGGAGGAGAATCAATGTTGCCTACTCTCCCATATGTATTAGGTAAGGGGATTTGGGAACTGTAGTGCAGGAGCTCTCACCTCCTATATCTGTCTGTCCCATGCCCAGCAATTAAATCTGCCCCCCACCCCTCAACCTGCCAATCAATCGGGTCTACGAGTTCTCATAAACCACACAACCAGGGACACTACCCAGGCCATTTCCCAGCCATTTTTAAGTAGGCACATGGAAAAAAGGGTTGCTATCTGGCTGGTTTTTAACAAGCCTGGTAGATATTTCTGCTCTCTTGGTGGCTGCCAGTCAAGTTGTCATTTGCTGGGGGTTTTGCTGTGCACCTGTGGGCCTGCACACACAGCAACCTCCTAACTAGTGGCCTCGGCTCTCCATTGGCTAGGAGTGCACAGCTGTATAGTTGCCACCTTTTTAATTGCTGGTAACCAGACTTCCTAGCCCCACTCCCGCCCCGACCCCTGTAACTCATTCCTGTGGCTCCCTCCCGCCTCGCTGGATCTTCTCAAGGAGCCCGTGGGCGGGCAGGAGGTGGCCTCAGATAAGCACGAGCGGGTACCTCGCCTCCCCCCACCCAGTGATAACTGGGTTTTGGTTCGGGTGCCGTTGGAGGCTGCCAAGTCCCCTTTTTTATCAGACTTGCCCGTCGAAAACCAGGCACCCGGCAACCCTGACGGGCACCCGGACACAGAAGCCAGAAACCAGCCTGTCCGGGTAAATCCGGGATGGGTGGCAACCCCTGCGCCGCCACCGGCCGAGCCCACCAGGGCTCCTCTCAGGGCTGAGGAGAAGCTGCGAAGTGGGACGGACCCATCCCCCGCTCCGAGGTTGAGGCTCACCAGGAGGCAGGGCTGAGGTAAGGGCAGGAGAGGGGACGCGGGGGGGGGGGGGGGGGCTTGGGGTGGGGGGGGGTCACGGGGGGGGAGCAGGCTACCCCTCCCCCCACCCCACCCCACCCTTCCCTTCCAGGGGCGCTCTGCGGGCCCCAGTTCAGCCCCAGCCTCACCTCGGCTCCCCCGGCCAGGCTGGGGAGGGGGCTGTTCCAGAAGCTCTTCTCCCTCCCCCTGACCCGCCGCGGGGAGGGCGGGACACTCCAGCGCGCCTCTCCCTCCGCTGCTGCGTTGCCGTCGGGTGGCTAAGGAGGGAGAGAGAGAGCGCGCGCCCCCGCTCAGCCTCCCGCGGCTGTCATTGGTTGCGCTGCCCGAGGAGGCGGGCAAGAGGGAGGCAGGCAGCCAATCCTTAGGGCTCCAAGCTGCACGGGGGCGGGAGCGCCAACCGTCCGTGCCAAACCGGCTCAAGCCCGTCTCGAGAGGGAAAAGGCGCGAGCGTTAGGGACGCTCTGCCACGAGTCGCCGGGGCACCACGCGCGCGCCGCGTGAGCTGACGAGGGGGCTCCCGTCAAAAAGCGCCGCGTGTCAGGGCCACGAGGGGGGGGGCGGGGTCTGTGCCGCGCTATTCAGAGCTGGGTCGGCAGCGCTTTGCCCGCGCAGCTCGCACGCGACACCGCTTTCCCGGGCTCCAGAGGGCACATCCTCCGCAGAAGCTGATCTCAACGCGGCAGCGCCAGGTCTGGCCTGTCGCGTCGAGCTCAGAAGCTCGCTGCCTCGGCTGTGTCAATGTACCTCTGGGGGTCAGGGCAGGGGAGCATTGGTGCAAACAGCGCCGGGTGGGGTCCGGCGGAGCCTTTTCTGCAGCCTCACTGGAGTGTCCAGCGGTGGAAAAGGGCCTTCCCGTGGCTGCTGGCTGGAGTCTCTGGCGGGCTGCTCTTTGCAGACTGGCCCCAACACCATGCGGGGCGGGGTGGCACCGAGACTGGACCCTACTACGCCGAGAGTCTCCCCTTCACAATTCTGGGTTCACAGAGAAGCTGAGAGGGGAGCCCCGTTTTACCCCCTTCCCTCCTGGTGCAGCAGCCCCTGCTTTGGCTCCTTTTCCTACCAACTGGAGATTGTGTGCCCTCCGTCAGAGCCACCAGTGACTGGTTCATTTATTTATGTGTAACTTTTCCTTGTGCTGTCATATACTCATCTCTATTACTGACCCATTCAAAATCTGAGAAAGTCTTTCATTAAAATTAGTAGTTTTTCCAGGTATGAAGGGGCCCACAATGCATTTGGAGTGTCACCATCCCATATGAAACTGTTTAGCTGGTACCCAGGTATTTATACCATGCTCGTCATAGTATCTTACAAGAAAAATAAACCACAACTGCCAGACAGTTCCCTCATCTTGGGGCTGTGATTGGTAATCTGTTTAGATATTAGGGTTTGTTTTTCTCTGCATACCATATGTGCACTGGTGCTATTAATTTCTTTGCGTGAGTCTGTCTGTTATGTTTAGGAGACACAATGTCTAAACAATTTAATTACGTTCCCTTTGGTTTGCATTGTGAATAGATGGCTACCAAGCAAGGACTTTTCACTATGAAGGGCAGCTCCAAAGCAAGGACTGCATGGTAGGATGGTTTGGTACAAAGGTTATAATGGCATGCATTTGGTGTGTGGAATTACTCATCAGTGGTAAAGCCATGAACTATACAAACCATGCCGAATGAGTACCAATAAAATTTTTGTATCATACCACACCAGTGAGTTATCTGTTTGTGCCACATATTTTATAGAAAATCTTATTTTAGAAACATTGTAGAGAGTTGTATAACTGCAAATTATTGGTACTGTTTTCCATGTTACTCTTCCTATAAACTCTTAGTGCAATGAGTCATCCTGTATAGGAGAGAGAAATTATAATTACCAAATTGTGCACGTCTCTTCCTCATGCCTGTTATAATATAGAGAGTGAGGTTAGTTCTGGATGTGTTGTCGAGGGGCACTTATATAACAACGGGCATGCCTCTGTCTGACTTACTGATGTATAAGTTTCCACCAGTTTCTGAACCTTATGCAGGTATCCCTTAAACACACATGGTTATGGTATGTCAGCAACTTCTTATAGGAGATCACTCCATAGTGTGATTGAGTTTACTGTGGAACTTTTGCCAATGTAACTTGGATTTTCTTTTTTCTAACCTCAGGCTTTTACTGCTAGTCTCACCTCCATTTTACTTCCTTCCCTCCCCTTCCCTTTTTTTTAAACTAGCTCTCTGGTAGTTATAAACCAGTGGTGTCCAATAGAAATTTGATGCTAGCCACACTTGTGGTTTTGAATTTTTCTTATTCGACTCATTACAAAAAAGGATTAAAAAAACATACTACATACTACTACCATAACCCTGAAATCTGATATATAATTCATAATGACCATGCATTTTAACTCAGCCTCCAGATTTTACTTGGATTATATAACATTTACTGCAGAAAAAGTGGATTCACAGACCCATGCATTGCTCATGCATTAGCCACAAATCAGTAGCCTATTCACCACGTGTGGCTAGTAGCAAACATATTAGACACCGCTGTTATAGACTGTTGTTCTACCCCTAGCCCTGCCATGTCTTTTCCAAACATGCCCACCTCTTTAAGTGTCTCCTTATAGGACACCTCCTCTAACTTCTTTTTTCATTTTTTTCCCCTTTTTTTTACACTCTTTACTCAGTTTTGGCCTTAGTGAGGCCCAGAAATGAACACAGGAAATTAGCTGTGGTCTTACTAACACTGAATAACAAGGAATTGTCAATTATCTGGGGCTGAGTAAGAGAGGTGTAGATCCATCCCAGAGCACCATTTGCCTCTTTACAACAACACTATCACATATATGTTTGCATGTGATGTGCTTCTTGGTACTCTTTTCCTCAACACTCTATCTATATCATTATGCTCTAGCCAATTTTCTACCTCTGTGTATTTCCACGTGGTGACTTTTCTCTTCTAGTGTATTATCTGCATTAATGGAATCACAACAATTAGTCGTTGCCCATTTTCTAAACTCTCCAGGTCCTCTGCAGTTTTACTCCATTGTATTAACCACTCTCCTACTTTTATCTCATCACCACACGTAATTAGTTTACTATTCACATCATATTCCTGGTCACTGGTAATATCATATACTTTAATGGAAAAAAAAGAATTACATTAAAATAATGCCTGGAGACTCCAAGAAATTCAGAGCTCCACAGTGCTGGGAACTGTACAAACACATTATAAAACACAATCCCTGCCTCAAAGTGAAGACAAGATGTTACATACAAGCAGAGGGAGGATGAGGTTAACAGTGATAGGAACATATGAATTGGAAAAGATGGGGATTAATATAAGAATTGAAAGGTGGTTAAGGAACTGGTTAAAGGGGAGACTACAACAGGTCATACCGAAAGGTGAAATGTCAGGCTGGAGGGAGGTTAGCAGTGGAGTTCCACAGGGATCAGTCTTGGGCTGAATCTTATTTAATATTTTCATTACTGACCTAGGCACTAAAAGTGGGAGTGTGCTAATAAAATCTGCAAATGACACAAAGTTGAGCAGAATCAGAGGGGTAGCCGTGTTAGTCTGGAATTGCAGAAGTGACAAAGAGTCCTGTGGCACCTTAAAGACTAACTGTTAGTCTTTAAGGTGCCACAGTACTCTTTGTCACTTCTCCAAAGTTGAGCAGTATTGCCAATACAGGAGAGTACCAGAATATCATACAAGCTGAGTTGGACAACCTTGTAAACTGAAGTAATAGAAATGGGATGAAATTTAATAGTGCAAAGTGCAAGATCATGCATTTAGGGACTCACACAAGAATTTTTGCCATAAGCTGGGGATTTACCAGTTGGAAGTGACAGAGGAGAAAGACCTGGTTGACCACAGGATGACACTGAGCCGCCAATGTGATGCGGTTGTGAAAAAGGGTAATGCTGTCCTAATAAGGTATTTCCAGTAGCTATAGTGAAGGGTTCGTACCATTATACAAGGCATTGGTGAGATCTCATCTGGAATACTGTGTGCAGTTCTGGTTTCCTACGTCTGAGACAGATGAATTCAAACGAGTAGGTGCAGAGAAGGGCTACTTGGATGATCTGAGGAAGGGAAAACCTTATGAGAGGAGACGCAAAGACCTCAGTTTGTTTAGCTTAACTAAAAAAAGGCTGAGGAGAGATATGACTGCTTTCTATAAATACATCAGATGGATAAATACCAGGGAAGGAGAGGAGTTCTTTAAATTAAGCTCCAATGTGGACAAGAACAAATTGATATAAACTGACCATCAATAAATTTAGTCTTGAAATTAGACAAAGGTTTCTAACCGTCAGAGGAATGAAGTTCTGGAACTGCCTTCCAAGGGGAGCAGTGGAAGCAAAAAACCTAACTGGCTTCAAGACTGAGCTTGATAAATTTATGGAGGGGATGGGATGATGAGACTGCCTACAATGGCATGTAGCTGATTTGCAACTGCTGTCAGCAAATATTTCCAATGGTTGGAGATGGGACACTCGATGGGAAGGGCTCTGAGCTACTACAGAGAATTCTTTCCCAGGTGTCTGGCTAGTGGATCTTGCCTACATGCTCAAAGCTTAACTGATTGCCATATTTGGGGTTGGAAAGAAATTTTCCCCCAGGTCAAATTGGCAGAGGCCCTGGGGTGGGGTTCACCTTCCTCTACAGCATGAGGCACGGGTCACTTGCAGGTTTAAACTAGAGTAAATGGGGGATTCTCTGTAACTTGAAGTCTTTAAATCATGATTTGAGGACTTCGGTAACTCAGCCAGAGAGTTATGGGTCTATAACAAAAGTGGGCAGATAATGGTCTGTGGCTTGCCTGCAATGTGAGAGGTCAGACTAGGTGATCATGATGGCCCCTTATGATCTTAAAGTCTATGGGCTTATGTGGGTACATAGACCAGGTTGGTGCTCGCACAGCAGCAACGTTGCTGCGGGCTTTTCAAATGATAAGAGCCAAAGACTGCTTTGCACTGCTCCAGTTGTTCAACACAGCCTTCAAGTCAGTTTAACAACTGCTTGGGAAACCCACAGTAAAGGAGAATCTAAAGACTATATAGAGCCTGTGTACCCAAGGCCACACAGTAAGTCTATGGCAGAGCCGGGGAGAATCCAGGTCGCCTGACACCCATCCCTGTACTTTAGTGATTAATCCATGTGTCCTCCCTTGATATGAAGATATTAAACAGTATTCATCCTAATACAGATCTCACTCAGGACCTCCCCTATACAGGCTTCTTGCAGAACATCCCCAGTCTACCAAGGATTTGGCCAATGGAAACCGTAGGGACCTGATTAATTATTTGACCCCAATTAATAACTGTTCTTCTCTGTTTGACTGCTTTGTATCTATTCATTTCATCTATCTTGATGACACCTTATCACTTCTTTAATTTCGTGTTATTGCGAAAGGATGAAATCTAATTGGCTCCTCACAGAATACAACAAGAGGTGTCTCATGAGAAAGTAATTATAACAGAACATTAAAATGGGTAGAGAGAAATTAAAAAGAAAAGTAGAAAAAGAAAAAATAAAGGAATGAAATAGGTTAAAAAATAGAGGAGAGGTGTAAATTCATCAGCTTCTCTCTAGGTTTCCCAGTGTACAGTCTTTTGTTGCTGCTGCTGTTCAAATAATTTGCAAAAGAACACCATGTGAACACAAACCTATTTGTCATCTCCCTATACAGCAGTGCAGATTTGTACTGAATTGCAACATTGTGGCCTGTTCTACCTATTTCAACATGGAAAGAGATTTGGGGCTTTTCCAGTTTTTACGAATAACTATTAGATTCTTGTATGTGTTCATACTGAAGACTTTAGTGAACGTCAATCTCTACATCAGCATCCCCTTACTCCATCAAAACACATTGTACAGTAGAATTCTTTCAGGTTGATTGGTGTGACCTATTTAATATATAGGAGTTATAATAATAATGATTCAAAATATGCAATATAATAGAACAATAGCAGATAAAATTCATCATTGATAAGTGCACAGTATAGTAATGCACATTGGAAAAAAAATCACAATTACACATCTATAATGATGAGTTCTGAGTTAGGTGTGACTACTCAAGAAAGAGATCTAGAAGTCACAATAGTTCTCTGAAAACTTTAGCTCAATACGCAACAGCAGTCAAAAAGGCTGTAGCCATAGACTGAACTGTAAGGAAAGGGAAAGAATATATTCACAATGCCACTAGATAAATCCATGGTGTGCCCACATCTTGAATACTGTGTCCAGTTTTGGTTGTCCCATCTCAAAAAGGATATACAGTGGATTCCGGTTAATCGGGCCACCAGTTAATTGGGGCAGCCACTTAATCGGGGCACATTGCAAAGACCGTAAAGAAAGCATCCCTTTTTGTTTACTTCGATTAATTGGAGCAGCTGCTTAATCAAGCCAAATTGTTCCGGTCCCGATGTGTCTCAGTTAACCAGAATCCACTGTAGTGGAACTGGAAAAGGTTCAAAGAAGGGCAACAAAGATGATGAAGCATATGGAACAGTTTCCACATATGGACAAACTAAAAAGATTAGGGCTGTTTAGCTTAGAAAAGAAACAACTAAGAGGGAATATGATAGAGGTTGAGAAGAGATGTATAAACCCTGCATTGACAGGGAAGGGGCTTGGGAAGCTGTGTGTAATAAGGCAGCCCTGCCTCTACAGTCCTGGTATGGTAGGGAGTAGGGCTTTACAAGAAGGAAGCTGCAGCCTGCAATAGAGGAAGCCCTAATAGTGAGCAGCTGGATCACTGGAGTGGCTCTTGAGACAGCAAAAGGTCTTCGAGAGAGAGAGAGAGAGAGAGAGTGTATAAAAACCCTAGGAATTATCCAGCAGGGAGAGACTGAGGCTTTAACTACATCAATCAGGGGTGTGAAAAATCCACAACCCCAGTGGCATTGTTAAACCAATCTAAATCCCCACATAGACAATGCTACGTCAACAGAAAAAATCTTCTGTCGACCTAGCTACCATTTCTTGGGGAGGTGGATTACAGACACTGATGAGAAAACTCCTCCTGTTGGCATAGGTAGTGTCTACACTGAACATAAGAATTGCCATACTGGGTTAGACCAAAGGTCCATCCAGCCCAGTATCATGTCTACCGACTTTGGCCCATCGCAGGTGCCCTGGAGTGAGTGAACCTAACAGGTAATGATCAAGTGATCTCTCTCCTGCCATCTATCACCCTCCCCCCCCCCCGACAAACAGAGGCTAGGAACGCCATACATTATCCATCCTGGCTAATAGCCATTAATGCACTTAACCTCCATGAATGTATCCAGTTCGCTTTTAAACCCTGTTATAGTCCTAGCCTTCACAACCTCCTCAGGCAAGGAGTTCCACAGGTTGACTGTGCGCTGTGTGAAGAACTTCCTTTTATTTGTTTTAAACCTGCTGCCCATTAATTTCATTTGGTGGCCCCTAGTTCTTATATTACGGGAACAAGTAAATAACTTTTCCTTATTCACTTTCTCCACACCACTCATGATTTTATATAACTCTATCATATCCCCATTAGTCTCCTGTTTTCCAAGCTGAAAAGTCCTAGCCTCTTTAGTCTCTCCTCATATGGGACCTGTTCGAAACCCCTAATCATTTTAGTTGCCCTTCTCTGAACCTTTTCTAATGCCAGTATATCCTTTCTGAGATGAGGAGACCACATCTGCACGCAGTATTCAAGATGTGGGCACACCATGGATTTATATAAGGGCAATAAGATATTCTCTGTCTTATTCTCTATCCCTTTTGTAATGATTCCTAACATCCTGTTTGCTTTTTTGACTGCCACTGCACACTGCGTGGATGTTTTTAGAGAACTATCCACGATGACTCCAAGATCTTCTTCCTGATTAGTTGTAGCTAAATTAGCCGCCATCATATTGTATGTATAGTTGGAATTATTTTTTTCCAGTGTGCATTACTTTACATTTATCCACATTAAATTTCATTTGCCATTTTGTTGCCCAATCTCAGTTTTGTGAGATCTTTTTGAAGTTCTGCAGTCTGCTTTGTTCTTAACTATCTCAAGCAGTTGAGTATCATCTGCAAATTTGCCACCTTACTGTTTACCCCTTCCTCCAGATTATTTATGAATAAGTTGAATGGGATTTGTCCTTGGACTGACCTGTGGGGAACACCACTAGTTACCCCGTTCCATTCTGAAAATTTACCATTTATTCCTACCCTTTGTTCCCTGTCTTTTCACCAGTTCTCAATCCATGAAAGGATCTTCCCTCTGATCCCAGGATAACTTAATTTCTGTAAGAGCCTTTGATAGGGTGACCAGACAGCAAGTGAAAAATCAGGATGGGGAGTAATAAGAGCCTATGTAAGAAAAAGACCCAAAAATCGGGACTGTCCCTATAAAATTGGGACATCTGGTCACCCTAGCCTTTGGTGAGGGACCTTGTCAAAGGTTCTCTGGAAATCTAAGTACACTATGTCCACTGGATCCCCCTTGTCCACATGTTTGTTGATGAGGGCCGGCTCTACCTTATTTGCCGCCCGAAGCTGCAAAGGAGGAAAAAAAAGCTGCCACATCTCCCACTTTTCGGCGGCACGGCTGCGGCAGGTCAACGGACGCTTTCCCGCCTTTGAGCAGCACAGCTGCGGAAGCTTAGCTGAAGAAATCTTGGCACCACTAGCAATAATATTTGCAAAGTCATGGATGACAGGAGAGCTCCTGGAAGACTGGAGAAGAGCTAAAGTCTTTAAAATGGGGGAAAAGGAGTAACCAAGGGCCTATAGATCAGTTGATATTTTGAAAGCTACTAGAGCAATGTATAAAACATTCAATTTATGAATACGTGGAGTATGAAGGGGTGATCACTAGCAGGCAGCATAAATTTACTAAGAACAAATCATGCCAAACCAACTTGATTTTTTTCTTTAACAAGGTAACTGGTTTGTTGGGTAGAGGGAATGTGGCAGACATAATATGCCTGGACTTTAGCAAGGCTTTTGACACAGTCCCACATGTAATTCTCATAAGCTGGAGAAAGGTGAGCTCAGTAGAATTACCATTAGTGGATACCTAATTGGTGAAACAACTGCAAACAAAGAGTAGCTATTAATGGAATGATTGGAAGGCGGCCTCAAGTGGAGCTCCACAGCGGTCTGTTCTATGTCTGGTGTTATTTCACATCTTCGTTAATGACCTAGATGAAGGAACAGAAACCATGCTGATCAAATTTGCAAATGGCACAACACTGCGGGGTTGTAAACTCTTTGGAGGATAGAACTAAAATGCAAACGGATCTTGATAAATTGGAGAACTGGGCTACAGACAACAAAATGAAATTCAACAAAAACAAATGGAAGGCGCTACACTTAGAAGAAAAACCAAATGCACAAATGCCAAACGGGGGATAACTGGCATAGTAGCAGCACTGCTAAGAAGGATCTGGGAGTTGTGGTGGATCACAACCTCAAGATGAGTCAACAATGCAATGCTGTTGCAAAGAAAAGCAAATGCAATTTTGGGTTGCATAAACAGAAGTATAGAATGCAAGTCTCAGGAGGTGACAGTAAGGCTCTACTTGATGCTGGTTATGCCTCAGCTGGAGTATTGTGTCCACTTTTGGTCACCACTGCATAGAAAGAATGTAGAGAAACTGGAAAGGATCCAGAGATGAACGACAAAAATGATCAAGGAGGTGGAATGCAAGCCACATGAGCAAATTCTGGAGGAACGGGGTATGTTTAGTTTGGAAAAGAGGAGATTAGGAGGGAATATGATAATGGTCTTCAAATACTTGAAAGGCTTGCATAAGAAAGATGGAGAAAAATTGTTCATTCTTGTTGCAGAGGGAAGAACAAAGGCAATGGGTTCAAATTACCACATAGTAGATTTAGAATAAATCTCAGGAGAAGCTTCCTAAGTGTAATAAATTAACACAATGAAACAAACTACCTAGGGAACCAGTGTCGGCTCTACCTTTTTTTTCGCCCCAAGGGGGGAAAAAAGCACCTCTTGGACTGCTGCCCGAACTGCCAAAGTGAAAAAAAAAAAAAAGTCACTTGAACTATGCCACCCCCAAGAATGGACAGAATGCCACCCCTTAGCATGTGCCACCCCAGTAACATGCTTGCTCCACAGGTGCCTGGAGCCAGCTCTGTAGGGAAGTCCTGGAATATTCTTCACTGGAGGTTTTCAAAAAAAGGCTGGATAGCCATCTGTCTTGGATGGTTTAGACACAACAAATCCTGTATCTTGGCAGGAGGTTAGACTAGATAAGAGGTAGGCAAGCTATGGCATGTGCGCCAAAGGCGGCACGCGAGCTGATTTTCAGTGGCACTCTCACTGCCTGAGTCCTGGCCACCAGCCTAGGGGGCTGTGCATTTTAACTGAATTTTAATTGAAGCTTCTTATACATTTTAAAAACCTTAATTATTTTATATACAACAAAAGTTTAGTTCTATACTATAGACTTAGAGACTTTCTAAAAACATTAAAATGTATTACTAGCATGTAAAACCTTAGAGTAAATAAATGAAAACTCAGCATACCAGTTCTGAAAGGTTGCTGAACCCTGATGACCCTTGTTGTCCTTTCTAACCCTACGGTTCTATGATTCTGTGGTAACTGAGCATGGCGAGGGGCCCCCACCCAACTAGGGAGGCACCCAGAGATAATCTTTTTACAGAGACATGAATGGTGTGGGAAAAGTGAATAGAGACGTTATTAACCCTTTCCCACAGTACAAAAACCAAAGGTCACCCATAGAAATTACTATGCAGCAGATTTAATACAAACAAATGGAAGTCCTTTTTTGCATAATTCACAAATAACTTGTGGAACTCATTGCCAAGGGCTATTGTGAAGACCTAAAGTATAACTGGGGTTCAGAAAAGAACTAGATAAATTCATGGAGGATAGGTCCATCAGTGGCTATTAGCCAAGATGATCATGGATGCAGCACAATGCTCGGGGCAACCCTAATCTTCTGATTGCCAGAAGCCACGATGGGAAGATGGGGCAAATCTCTCCAACTACCCTATTAAGTACGCTCCCCCTGAAGCTCTGGTACTTGCTACTCTCGGAGACAGGAACCTGGTGTAGATGGACCATTGTCTGACTCATTATGTCAGTTCTTATGTTCTAATTTTGGAAGGGATATTAAACTTCCTGCTTTTGGACTTAAGCCATTCTCTAGCTGTTAGAGATAAGGATGAGACCTATGTGGAGAAAAGATTGTTTCACGTCTGCCTGCTACAAGGTTCTTACACCTTCCTCTGAAGTCTCTGTGGCTGATCATTGTCAGAGAGAAGAAACTGGATTGGCAGGACCATGGGTCTGATCCGGTATGAGCAATTCTTATGTTCCTGTCACCCAGTTGTCCTTGTTATCCTGAGATCTGTCTCTGCATGCAGGAAAGGAAGTGGTTTGGGATAACTTTTCGAGAATGTGGAGAGGGGGTTTTGTTTCAAAGGGAAATGAAAGCACCTCTGCCTCCACAATTTCAATGTAAGTCCCTGTTATGTGTTGGTCCTGAAGTTTTGGACTAGGGTAAAAATCTGCCTGAATGATAATCCTTTATATGCCTTAGAATCTGTGAGACCTCTGTGGCATCTGAGATGTGTCTGGCCCAGTCTGCCCCAGGCTTCTCCACCAATGAATTGAGCCCAAGAATCAATTGCAATAAAAAAATGAGTGAGGAAACACTAGTTTCCTGTGTATGGACAACTCCATCTATCCATTCCTGTCCTCCACATGGCACTGAACCTGCAGTGTTGGCTGGAAATGTCCTTGTTTTACCCTTTTCATTTCAGCTGCCACATGACCTGGGCTTTCCTATTTGGGGTAAAGGAGGACTGTTGAACCCACAAACTCCATTGTAATGGTCACAGAGAGGAGTTTGTCTAATGACTAAAGTACAGAACTGGATATCAAGAGCTCTGCGTGTTATTTCCAGCTTTGCTACAGGGTTAGTGTATGATGCTGAGCAAGTCAATAGGGAGAGACAACCTACTCTTCTGGATCTCAGGAACTCTTTGGCTACTACAGTCTTTTAATCTTGAATTCATTTAAAAGGTTGCTAATGACTCTGTTTTCTAGCTGTTTGGTAATTACTTAACAATTATGTTTTCCCCTTTGTTTGGTGATCAAGCAGGGGAGGGGAGTGGGGCAGGACAAAGCTCCTGTACCTCATATGTCTTTATGGTGCTTCAGAAGCCGGGTGGCCAAAGTGCGACTCAAGACCCCAAGCAGCCTGTGAAGTCCTAATGTGCTTCCCACAACTGCTCTTCCCCTGTGACTACCCGGTAAGGGCAAAGCAGATGGGCCACAGATTTTACAAGCTGTCTCTTAAGGAAGATATGAGTGTGAACAAACACTATTGATTATGTCTCCATCTAGCTCCAAGTGCAAAATCTTATGCAAAATAGTTGTAAATCTCTGGCTCCTGGCAAGTTGCCAACCTGGGCTTTGCTGAGAACAGCCTGCTGAGGGAAATATCTCCCAGTCCCAGGGAATCCTTCCAGGGAGCAGAGTAGCACATCACCCAGAGGAGAAAAGAGAAAACCCTCTATCTCTGGAAAAGTTATATGACAGATAGCTGCAAAGATTTCTTGATAAGAAAATTGCTGTGACCCTTCATGGTCTGTATTACTGGAGGCTGATGCTATCTGAAAACGTGTGGATGCAATTGACACATAAAGGTGAACTCTGAGCCAATTAACTGCAGCAGCCAAAGCATACACTGTAGTTTATCTGATTCAAAAGAGGGCAAGTCCTGCCTGACCCACGGAGCCTCCATTTGGCCTCTGCTTCTCCTCGCATCTGTCTTCCAGAATTCAGAACAGACTTTACCAGCCCTTGGTGACGATTGCCAAAAAGAATCCTTTTTCAATTGACAGTGGATGAGATTGTTTTTTAATGAGTAAGGTTATGCTCATGTCCATTCCTTCTCACACCTCATTGGGGACTAGTGCAGAAATGTTTCCTATAATATATTCTCCCATGCTCTACTCCTGTTCTTATGACTCAAGGGATGGAACTTCCACTATGTCTTTGGGAAGACTATTCCACAGCTTAATAGACGTCAACATTAGGAAATATTTCCAGGTATTTAACTGAAATTTCCTTTTGTGGAGCACCACAAATTCCCAGGTCATGAGTTTTAAGCCTATGGGAAACTGGTTCCCATGTGGATAACAGCTGAGAATATGTAGTATGCTAGGGGGCTGCAGAGGCAAGTAAAGAAGATGGGTATGGGGGAGTGAAGGTTTTAATATCAGAGAGGCAAAGCAAGTCAGGTATCTTGTCTGGAATGAGTCCTGCTTTGGCAGGGAGCTGGACATATATTTTCCAGCTCTGATTTCGATGATTTTGTAAGTCCCATCTTCTCTCTCATCCTTTGCTATTGAAAACTCTCACAGATCCTCACAACCTGCCCTTTTTACTTAACCTGCCTCCTGCTACCAGTCTCCAACCTAGAGAGAAGGGTGGATGAGAATTAAAAACAAAGCATCAGTCCCAGTAAGAGAAAGTGTAAAGAAACGTACAAGTAAAATGTTAAATGGTAGCTCTGAGTAGGCATGGTCCTGACATTGGGTTTGGTGAGGTTGGAGAGAGGGCATCTTATCAAACAGATACTAAATTGACAGAGAAACTGCCCAAGATATCAAAGCTCAAGAGGATCACAGAAATACTCCTGTGGGCCTAACTTTAGCTTAAGGTACTTTGGTGATGTGTTGCTTGCTCTCTGATAAGGTCTCAATTTTATATTTATTATCATATTTGGATGTACAGATTATTAAAATAGAGTCTGTAGATTCATGCTGTATAAAGAGAGGGACTTACATTCAATATACTTTTTATACGTCTTTCTTTTATCAAGTGGGTCTAAGTGTCTCGTCTCTTTCTGAACACAGATTGCTGAGAAGCTTCCCCTTTCTCTTTCTGCAGCTTAGGTCATTCTCATTGATGTTGCAGGGATGGGGGCAGTGTCCATTCTCTTGGTGAAAGGGAAAGGGTGTTATGGGGAAAACATGACTTTTGTGGCCATTGGGAGAGAGGGAGGATAGAAGAACTGAACATGACTTGTACTGTTCCCAAGTTCAGTAAGGGTTTAATCATTCACTACAAATGGTAGTGCCTGGTACAAATTACAAATGGTAATGCATCTGAAGGAATGGGGTCTTTACCCACAAAAGCTTATGCCCAAATAAATCTGTTAGTCTTTAAGGTGCCACTGAACTCCTTTTTGTTTTTGTGGTTACAGACTAACACAGTACCCCTCATACACTACAAATGGTGTGATGCAACAGGCTTCCTAATACATAGCTCTGTTGTGACATTGTCCCCTCTCATTATCTCTCACATCCCAGTCTCTGGTCAGGGGATAAAGTTCACTCTCCTCACAGTTTCAGTTTTGATTGGTGAGGCTTTTTAAACCAAGTAGAAGTCATCCCGCTCTTTAGATGAGTTTGAACATCTACTTCTATGGATTTTACAGAAGTGGAAATCTCTTCACTTGTGGCAAGTGCCCAAAGTAGCTGGTGAGGCTCCAGGTAGTAAATTTACTTCCCCTTCCACCTCCCCCGAAAGTAGATCATATTTTTAAAGTACAAAAACGAGGATGTTATGGTTGGGGTATCAGCAAAGTGGGGGATAAGGGAGGTTTGTGGTTAGTGGAAAGAAAAAGATACTTCCCCTTCCCCTTTCAGAATGAAAAACTGGGACACTACAGTAAAGGGTTGGGTGGGGAAAAAAACACATGTATCCCTCTACCTACCATCTTCTTACTGTGTCTCTCACCCACACACATGCCTCACCAATTCATCCACATCTTCATTCACCAACCACTCTTGTTTCCCTGCACGCAGTCTGACCAGCCCCGACTGCTCCCATCTCAGTTCAAAATCTCCCCAAACCTCCTCAGCTCTCTCCAACCCAGTTCAGAACCTCCCACTCACACACCCCTCCAACCCAATTCAGAATCTCCCACTCATACACCCCTCCAACCCAATTCAGAACCTCCCACTCATACACCCCTCTTCCTTCCCGGTTGAGAAGCCTGCCTCATTGCATCAATCTCTTCACACCTCAGCACTAAACTAAACTTCACACCTCTTCACTCCCTCAGCACTAAACTCCTCTCCCACCCAACACCCCTCAGGCCCAGAACATCACACCCCTCCCTACGCACATACAAACACACACAACTGTCCAGGCTCAGAACTCTTCCCTCTTGTACCTGACACCCACCACTACCCTACTGTGCCTTGTTCTCTGGAGACTGGATGCTCAACAGTTAAAGTTCTGCTAACACACAGGGAACAATATCCTGTCTCATAAAACACATTTAGCTCCAGGTGAGAAAAACGCACCCACCACTCAGACAGTACAATTTGGAGGCATGTTTCCCTCTAATTAGTTGGTATTTGCCATAACAGCTATTATGTTTCTGGTTATAAAGTCCCGAGGACAATGATTCCTTATTTCCTACCAAAAATAGTGAGTTACTATTTAGTCCCAGCCACACCTCTGCTCTCCCTAATTCACATTTAAAGAAGGTATAACTCAGTGTGATGATGGGAAAGGTTGGATTAGTTGGTCATAAAGTAAGACAGCCAAAACCTTCAATTATTTTTCACTATATATCCTGCATTCAGATGTTTACCCATTTCTCCAAAGGTGCCCAGATAAATATTTCCTCTCTGAACATGAGCAGAAGCTCAAAGCTGTTTGAAACCAGATACTAATGGGTGGGTGTGTGCCTCAAATTACACTTGCTAAGCCAGACTCTGAGTTCAGTAAAAATGGTGTAACTAGTGATTCCAGTGGGCCAGATTTATGCCTGGGGTAACTCCATTGCACAGTTATTTGATCTAGTGTAACTGACATCAGAATCTAGCCCACTTCTTACATCTTTGCACTTGTATGCTAGCCCTGCTGCATTTGGAAGTTGGAATCCTCATACTAGAGCTCTGATGCGAGGATCCCAATACGCCAGACTGCAAATCCTGGTATTGCACTAGTGTGTAAGTGTCACTGAACTCAGAGGCTGGGAATGTAAATCTTGCTACTAGTGTGTTGGTATGTAACCCTGTGGGCCAGATGTTGATCTCAGTTACACAAGTGTAAATCTGTAGTGACTGCTAAATTTGAAGCTCCTCCAAATTTATACTAGTATAAATGAGAACAGACTCTGGTCCTGCGTATGGAAACTAATATGTAGAACCTATTGCACTGTGAATGTGAAGTCTGATATTCATACCTTTGTGTATGAACCCTAATGCACTCTAAATGGGTATCCTGATTAAGGCCACCCTCTCCTCCTTCCCCTGGAGCAACAATGGCAGCCCTGGGCTGTGCACTGCTGCCCTTCTGCCCAGAGCACCAGTGCCAGTCCCTTGCCATTCCATCCATCCTGGAGCACCAGCACTGGTCTTGAGCTGCACTTTGATATCCCCTGCCCCAGGACAACTGTGCCCCCCACCCCCAAAATCCCCTCTCCAGACTACCCGTTTTAGTCAGGGGTATATAGTTTCACTGGTCTATGGATCTGCATTCCCTAACTAGACTACTTTGCATCTTGGCACATAAGAATGTGCATACTGGGTCAGACCAAAAATCCATCTAGTCCAGTATCCTGTCTTCCAACAAAAACAACAGGGAGTCCTTGTGGCACCTTACTGATTAAGTGTGTTTTAGCCTATGAAAGCTTATTATACCCCCCCAAAATTGTTAGTCTTTAAGGTGTCACAAGGACCCCTTGTTTTTGCTGAGACACACTAACAAGGCTACCGCTCTGAAATCTGTCTTTGAACAGTGGCCAATGCCAGGTGCCCCAGAGGGAATGTGGCCATATCCCTAGAGCGGGGAGGGAGAAGGATGTGATGCCCTGGGCCCTAGAGAGGAGGTGTACATGGGGAAGAATGTGGACATGCTTGGCTTCATACGGGAAGTTTAAACCGCAACTGGGTGTCTCCAGAAGGGAGTGAAGGCCCAGGCGAGTGGGGGGCTCTGGGTGTGTCCCCAGGGGGGTCCGGGATTGGGGACTGAATGTGTCCGGAAGATCTCGGTCTGTAGAGGGTGTAGCCCCTGGGGGCGAGGGAATCCCAGGCTGGGGATGTAGGGCCGGAATCTGGGCTGTAGAGAAGGTATCCCCCAGGGCGAGGTGATCCCAGGCTCCGTGTAAGCTGTGCGAGGCGGGGCGGGCCCGGGGGCTGGCGCAGGGCGTGGGGGAGGCGGGGCGGAGGCTGCCGGAGCCCCCGGGATCTGCTTGCTGAGCTCCGGCCCCTGCACTCGGCACCGCAGCTGCCACAAACTGCGGCTGAAAGTTAAGTCCGGTCCCAGCCGCTGCAGGGAGAAGAGCCCGGAGCAGCCCCAGCGCGGCCAGGGCAGAGCGAGAGAGCGGGTCCCGGGGAGCAGCCCCCCTCCAGCGGCGCAGCTGAGCAGGGCGGCCCGGGCACTGGGGGCGCCAAAGTCTGCTGGGACAGGGGGGCTCGGATGAGCCTCGGATTTCAAGGCGAGCCGGTGGGCCCTGGGGGCAGGTGCGTCTCCTCCCGGTCTCCTGACATTGCAGCGGCCTCCCCCGCGCCCGACTTTTGTGTCCGGGAACAGGACTCACCTGCTGCCTGCGGAGCTACGGCTGGGAGCCACCAGATGCAGGTAGGGGGCGGCTGGGCTGAACAGGGACGGGCGAGGGTTGGGATGGGACTTGCCAATACGCCTGTTATGCTGGCCGGGGGGTGTCACAGACATGGGCAGACCCGGGGGCTCAGCCACCCCCCCCCCACCTCTTGACGCTTTCCTGGTGCCTTTATCCCCCTTCGCGCCAGGGAGGGGCGGGCTGGCTGTCAGCCCGCGTCCGGGGGCTCTGGCTGGCCCCTTCCCCGGCCCGGACCCTTGGTGCCGAGCCCCAGGCACTGGGGCGGGCTGTAAATCCGAGGAGCAGTCCCAGGGCCGGGTGCCGCTGGCGGGGTGGGAGCGGGAACCCCGCCCGGCCGTCTGACGGTCAGCCCCGGGCAGGAGCGGGATCCGCGGAGGGAAAGGGGCAGGCGGCTGTTTCTGGGCCAAACTCGGGTTGCAGGGGAAGCGGTTTCTCTCCCTGAGGCGGCACTGGTGGAGCCTGGCGCCGTTCCCCTCCTGCAACAAAGCTGGAGCTGCTGCTCGTGTGGGGGCAGGAAACCTCCCCCCGGCCCTGCCTGCTCCCTGAGCTTTGTTGTGTCCTCTCCGGCTCCCCGCCAACCCCTGCAGCAGGCAGGTGAGGGGCAGGGCGACCCAGCCCCCCCGCTGCTGGCGGGAGCTGCCCCTCGGGTCTGTGGTTCGGGGTCTCTCGCTGAGGAGCGCGCGGCTCAGAGCTGCCCCCCCTGCCCCCGTCCCCAGCCTCGTTTGCCGTGGCCCAGACGCCCTGGGTGGGCGCGAAACTCTCCTTACAACTTTCTGTCACTTTGTGCTTCCTGAGCTGGAGTCTGAACGCTGGGTTGGGAGCTGGGGGGGGGGGTGTAAAGGGGGAGCCGGCCTAGCCCTGGAGGGGGCCTCCCCGGCTGGGTCTCCCGACTTGCCATTGCTGAGGGCATCTTGGAAATCTGGAAACTAGGAGCAGGAAGGGGATTGGTATTCTGGGAGGCCTGAACCTAGGTGCTGTTGCTGTACATGAATCTTGAGGGAAAAGGTACCAAGCTGATAGTCCTAGACTAAGGTGCTCTCTCCACAGCTGGGTGCTAGCAGTACTGCCTTTCTCCCACTTTGTCTGTCAGTGGGAGTGTCCCTGTCACCCCTGTCCTGGTGAGAGAACTCAATTTCTGTGACTAATTCAGTCATTGACCTCTCTGCTGGGACAGAAGCATCATACATCGTGGTTTTTATGCTCAATACATTTGTCTTCCGGAACCTGGACTAAGGCCGCTAGCTGATTTTACTAGGTTATAGCTTTCAGTAACAGCAAATCTAGAGATGGATTTGAATTGGTGATCTAGAGGTAGAAAGGTTGTACATGCCATTACTTATCCTGCTGAGCAAGCCCACTCTCCTGTACATGTCTGTTAGGCAGACTAGGTCTGCCTAGTGCCTGTGTTATGCATGGCTGATGGGTGCCAGCATGTAAACCTTGAGGTTGTGTTTTGGGGGGGCTTTTTGTTTGTTTTGGGTTTTTGTTTATTTTTTGTAGGTATGTATTTATTTTTGCCTTCCTCTGCAGCATGGGACACAGGTCATTTGCTGGTTTGAACTAGAATAAATGGTGGATTCTCTAATTTAATGTCTTTAAATCAGAATCTGAGAATTTCAGTAACTCAACCACAGGTTATGCGTCTATTGCAAGAGTGGGTGGTGGGTAAGGTTCTGTTGCCTTCAATGTGCAAGATGTCTGACTAGATGGTCACTATGGTCCCTTCTGACCTTAAAGTCTATGAGTCTACATGGAAACACACACAAACTCATGAATGAGAGCAAATTGACACCTGTAAATCCCCTCACTCTCCTCTTAGAATTATAGGACTGGAAGGGATCTCAAGAGGTCATCTAGTCCAGAGATCCCTGTACTCAGGGCTAGACTAGTATTATTTAGACCATCCCTGACAAATCTTTGTCTAACTTGCTCTTAAAAATCTCCCATGATGGAGATTCCACATCCTTCCTAGACAATTTATTCCAGTGCTTAACCAATTAGGATTTTTTTTTTAATGTCCAGCCTCCCTTGCTGCAAGTTAAGCCCATTACTTCTTGTCGTATCCTCAGATGTTAAAAACAATTTTTTTCCTTCCTTCTTGTGAAAACCTTTTATGTACTTGAAAACAGTTATGTCCCCTCTCAATCTTCTCTTTTCCAGACTAAACAAACCCACTTTTTTTCTTCAATCTTCCCTCATAGGTCATGTTTTCTAGACCTTTAATCATTTTTGTTGCTCTTCTCTGGACTGTCTCTAATTTGTCCACCTCTTTCCTGAAATGTGATGCACAGAACTGGACCCAATACTCCAGATGAGACCTAATCAGCGTGAAGCAGAGCAGAAGACTTACTACTTGTTTTCTTTACGACACTCCTGCTAATACATTCCAGAATGCTGTACATCCATGCACATACTTTTTGTATATATACATTAGAATACAAACATACATATGTCTGTTCTTGCACACACATCAACATGATGATAGCATCATGCATCAGCATTCTTTCTGTCCTGCACCAGCTTCACAAATGCGCTAACACACGCTTTCTACAAGCACCATTGTACCAACAGCTTATGTGCCTGCGTGCACCAGCATAGTCCCATCTCTTTCATGTGTGCCAACACACATGCTCCCAAAATAATGCCCATTAGAACTCTCAATCTCTTGTGCATAAATATATGCAACAGCTTTCATGTGCCTGTGTACTAACACCTGTACTCATTTTTATCCAGACATTGCACAAGTACATCAATTCTCTTGTGCAATGTCACACGCATATTTGCACAAAATCTCTTACTCCAAACTCGAGTGAATGTGTACACAACACACTTGTTCCCCAACCTCTGCACAGAATTTGTGGGTGTGCACATCCACATACTTTTACACATGTACACCTCACTCCTTTCTCACATGCACACTAGCACTGGCATACACATGTGTGTGCCCATACACTCCTCTTCTCTCCCTGGTATGCAAGTGTGAATGCTCACACCTGCACCAGTGCACATATTCTTACGTGAATCAATTCTGTGTCACACAGGATAGCACTGCTTATACCAGTGTTCATGCTCCAACCTGCTCCAATTCTTTCTCTCTTGCTCTCTCAAAGAATTCTTATAGATTCCCATCAACAGGTTCTTTGCACGTGCCAACACACTTATACTTACCACTATAATCTATCTCCCCCCATCCAATATATATACATGGGCACATATGTTCTCTAACATAGGCACTTGTGCGCACACATACACTCTGTTTTATGTTAGGACATAGTCTTTCACACACACTGATCTCTCTCTCCCCTCCAGTTTCATATGCGCCTTGGTGCATAAATGATCTCAGGCATGCACATATGCAGGGATACACAAGCTCTCTTTCCCTTTGCACGTCTTCATAGGCATCTCCTTACCCTACACAATATGCATGGGTGCAAGGACACTGGCAGCACCCTGTTCTTCACTTTGCATTTATAGGCTTTCTCACCCATTTGCACAAACACTCTGGCTCTTACACATTATCCCTCATGCATGCACTTATTTATGCACACTAGCCAACTGAGAAGGCTGTCATATTGTCATAGCGCTTTATTCTTGCTGGCATATGTCCATCCTCTATCACATACACAGGTTTTGTTTTAAAAGGGGAGTGAAACAAAGTGCATGTCCTTTAGAAAAAAGAAAATAAAGACATAGGCCTGACTACATTTACAAAGTTCTGGAGGAGTTAATAAAGTAGAAGAGGATGGAGGGAAAAGAGAGAGAAGTTCTTTTCTGTACTACTGTCCTAGTCATCAACTTATATGAAGTAGGGCGGCATTTCTTTATATACCAAGCATTGTCAATATATGGAATAAATTACCAAGTGTGGCAGAAACTAGTTTATGTTACAGTTTATTTTTCTTCTTTTAAAGAAATTAGACAAGTATACAGAAGGAAAACCATTGTGAGGTCCAACTGCCAATTCAGAGTATGAGATAGAATTGGATACGCAAGCTGGCCTCTCTCCATCTGTGGATTTCCTGTGCTCTCCGGCTCGATCTCTCAGGTGTGCTTTTATGCCGAGGAGTGTCAGTGAGGGACTCCTTCCTGTTGGAAAGTAGTTTCCCCCTAGCTCACGTTGTAGCTGTAATATTAGCACCCTCTTCTCTTTAAACATGCCCTGAATTCACCTTCTTTCTAAGATAAATATCAACTGTGGTACTTAAAAGTACAGTGTCTTCACGTGTTAATTCCCACCTCAGTATTGAAGTTGAAAGGATTTTACAGTCTAGTTCACTTTATTTTTGTCAACTTCAAACATTTGAAAAATCTTAAATTGACCCCCCCCCCCAAAATGTGTGATTGGCTTAAAAATCATGTGCTGCTTTTAAATTGGGGTTCTTTTTATTGTTGTATTTTTTAGATTTTTACATTGTGCAAAGATAGTTTCAAGTTTGTTTTTTTTTCTGAAACTGCAAGGTCTAAAAACTTACCTTTTTACATTAAAGGTGAGATTCTCATGTAATCCCTTGTCTGTGGGAGCTGAGGCTCTTAGTAAAATGTTAACTATTGTGAGACTTGCAATAAATTCACAAGAGTTGGCAATTCTGTCACTCTTCACATTTAATGATCTTTGCATTTCACTCTGGATCAAAAGGCTGGTAAGTTTCACATTCTGGAGAGTGCTTCTGCACTATTATGATGCTGTTGGATTTGGATTTCCAGAAATGCAGGGCAGCAAATAGTCAGAAATAGCCTGTTTATTGAAATCAGTATAAACATGTTTGTATTAATTAGGGTTTTTTCTATCTTTTTAAAGCAAAACTGAAGTGTAAGTTGACTGCAGTGTCACTTAAACCATTTCCAAATAACTTGGGAACACACAACAAGCACTTCAGTAATCCTTTTAAAATCAGTATTCAAATAGCCAAAACTTTTAAGGCAGCATAATTTGAACTAACTGCAGCTCATATTTTTATAGAGAAAGGGACATAAACTTGTTGATAAATGGGATGCAGACTTGGCTGAAAAATTGGAGAAGGTGCAGAGAAGAGACAAAAATGGTTCTGGGCTGGAAAAAGTACTTTGCAGTGAGAGACTTAAAGAGTTCATTCTGTTTAGTTTATTAAACAGAAGATTAAGGGATGATTTGACTATGATGTATATGTGCCTTCATGAGGGTTGGGGGGGGAAGAATCACAGGTACTATATTGCTCTTTACTTTATCAGAGAAAGGCAAAATAAAAAACTATGGCTAGAAATTAAAGCCAGACATTCAAATTACATTTAAGGCACAAATTTTTAATGGTGAGGATGATTAACCACTGGAACAAACTACCAAGCGGGAAGTGGTGGATTCTCCATTTCTTAAAATCTTCAGATCAAGACTGGATGCCTTTCTAGAGGACGTGTTTTAGCCAAACACAAGTTATTGGTCTCTACAGGAGTAACTGGATGAAATTCTATGGCCTGTATTCTACAGGAAATTAGACTAGATGATCTGATAGCCCCTTCTGACATCCCAATCTAGAAAACTTATGTGAACTTTTCTGTGTATAATGAAGTGGAGTGATGGGGCTGCCGGAAGCAGATTGTCATTATTTAGCACAGCAGTTTCACATTTCACAGAGTAGCTATATAAATCTTATATTTATAAAATACCTTTCATCCCAAAGTGCTTTCCAAGCTGAAACTAATACATGCTATGAGCTATATATACATATGGCTCACTTAATTTATCCTTGTAAGTGCAGCCATCTCTATGGTAAAACATGACAGCTTTTTTAACAGTCTAAACAACATTTTAACAACATTGACTATTTAAGGACAGGAATTCAAAAATACCATATCTGGCTGAAGCTACAGGGGAATTTAGATGAGGAGAATCAAATTATTTAGTTAGAATTTGGCTGGAACAAGAAGAATTTAAACCCTTACAAAAAGTATCACAAATAGGCAAGCCTCTAGTTTTGTACATCTCATCTGAAAGATGGCACCCACAGCAATACAGGGCCTTAACCCCAGGTTGTGGTATCAAGTCTGAATTATGCAGCAGAGTGGGAAATGCTGCCTACTGAATTGTCAGCATCACCTCCTGCATCTCCTAGGATGGTTTTCTTTAGATGTCTTTCATCTGAGTACAGTCCTACTTTGCTATAGGCACCTTGCTTTTAGCATTGCAGCTACGTTCAGCCTTCAATTTCACACGGACACACCCCTGAAAAGCCTTTCCATTTAATATGAAAACCACGTAGAGGGGCTGGGAATGCAGAGAATAATGGGGAAGAAATGCTCAGATTGTCAGTCTGGCCCATAACTCCATATTCAGTGATTCTCTAGGCTGTACATTCTTACTCTTCAGTGGTTTTGCTGTGGGTGCTCCTTTTGGTACCCAGCAAAAGCAGATGGCTAGGTCTGTGTGAATCCCATCTCTTCTACTGTGTATGTTTACCTGTCTAAATATAACTCCTCAGCCAGTCTCATGCATCCCAGACTGACCTGTTGTCTTGTGGCTGCGCTGTGGGTCTGGCTCTTGCTGCAGCATTTCCTGGCTGCTTTGGGCTTATGGTTTGCAGCTCAGTCCCTCTTCGAAACAGATATGTGTTAGACACTCATTCTCTCTAGGACTTTGGGAAGCCAACTCTCTCTGTCCCTAGGTTTTATTTTTAAACCTAGTTTTCAGTGAGAAACTGAACAGCTCTAAGGAGTGGAGAGGGGCCCTATTCCTCTCCTACTCCCCTCGGATTGCTCACTCTTTCTCTGAATATAGACAATGCAGTGGGCTTCAGGAAACCTCCTGTCTGCCAGTTACAATCCACACAATTTATGCTGCAACTATGATCATTTCTAGAGATCAGGCATGCTGAGGCAATCCTTAAAGGGACAGGTTTAAGAATAGCAGCCGTGTTAGTCTGTATCCATAAATAAAACGAAGAATACTCGTAGCACCTTAGAGACTAACCAATTTATTTCAGCATAAGCTTTCATGGGCTATAGCCCACTTCATCAGATGCATAGAATGGAACAAACAGAAGTAAGATGCATTTATATTTATTTACTTCTGTTTGTTCTATTCTGTGCATCCAATGAAGTGGGCTGTAGCCCACGAAAGCTTACACTGAAATAAACTGGTTAGTCTCTAAGGTGCTACAAGTATTCCTCGTTTTACTTAAAGGAATAGTGTCTCTCTTGCAGCCTCTGTCAGAGTCTCAGAGATTGGGTTGGCAGATATTTTCCACCGTATGCCTTTTCTATGTCTATTTTGTTTAGAATTTGAGTCCTGTGAGTTTGCTGTAGTTTTTAATTTACTTGGGAAAACCTTTATATACACCTCAGCCTTTGAAGAGCAGAGGAGAGAGAAGCAAAGTGGAGAAAGGAAGGACATAATTCTCTGCTGGGTTGAATTAATTTGTTTTTAAAATCCTGTTCCAGAGACTAGCCTTTACAGTCCAACCCTGCAGCCCTTAAATATCTAAAGAAAGACTGAAAGATGAAATCATTAGTGCCTGGCACAACCATGCAAGAGACGATTGATTGATTTGGTCTACCACATGAAAGAAATGGCTTGATTCCTGGCATGGTAGACTAGAACTCCTTGAGCTAACCCTTGTGGTTAGTGCTGTTGTATTTGGAGTAGAGGTAATTAAGGCCCAGGTTTCCAAAAGGGGCTGTTGATTTTGGGTGGTTCTAATTTTGAGTTGTCTGACTTGAGGCGCTTTAAAAAGGGCCTGATTTTCAGAGGTGAGGGCTCAGCACATTCTGAAAATCAGGCCCCTGTAAGTTGTCTGAAATTGGTTCCCCAAAATTATTAGTAACTTTTGAAAATTTTAGCTTAAGAGTCTAAAGCAGTTGGTTTTCAGCTCATGGTCCGCAGATGCGTGGGGGTCCGCAGACTATGTCTAAGGGGTCCGTGAAAGGTTGTCATTACCATAGGACAGTGGTTTGTAACGTATGGTCTGCAGACCTCCATTCAAAAAAATTTAGGGGTCTGCAAATGAAAAAATTGAAAATTACTGGTCTAAATAAAGGAGAATTAGAAAAACTGTTTGTCATTAAGAGATTAATTCAACTACATGCAAGCAAGAATGCTGAAGTTACTCTAAGGAGAAGAGACTAGTTCAAACCAAAACTCACATAACTCTTGACTACATGACTTTCCCGCAAGGATATTCAATTAGAACAAACTGTCCTAGGCAGATCAGTAATCTGTGTCCAGACACTGTTGCATACAGCTTTTAAAGGCGACCTGAAAAAGAAATAAAATGTGTTTCTCTCTGATGTATAAAAAAGGGCTGCTTGCTTTTTACCTTAAATTTAGAAGTTTCAAGACTTCCTTGGTTTTGTTGGAGAATTTTTTGGGAGTATAAGATGTTTATTGCAAGTTATTACAGTTTAACTGAAGGGCTGAGATGTTGAATATCTAATAAAGTTATTGTTTTCCCAAGTGTTCTTTAGTTGTTGGGGTTATGTAAGCATTAACAAAAGCAAACAGAAACCAGTGTTTTTACATAGTCTGACTAAAATTCTCTTTCCTTTTCAATTGTTCAACTTTTAGTATTAATTTCTTATGTATTTTGTCACAGTTTCACTAGTTCATAACCAAAGCATCTCCAAGATGGACAAGATCTGACTTTTTAAAGAAAAAAACAAGAGGATTCTCTTAGCTGGTCACAGAAGCTTTCAGACCTTCTTCATAAATCATAGAATAGTGAAAAAGGACACAAACCCAAATTTCTCTTGCTTGGAAGTTCACTTTTAAAAGCAGTTTAACTATTTCATGGGTGTTATGTATACTACACTTCTAATTTTATGAAGTCTTGTGTTACACTCAACATAGAAAGTGGATACAATGAACAAATAAAATAAAATTACACAAAATTTTTCTTTTACAAATTTAGCCGATCTGGGAATTTTCCTAGTACACATCTAGCTGACCCATACATTCATTCTAATCTTGCAGTATCTGGACTTGGTACCATGTCATAGTTTTATTCAGTAACTATGCTGACATTTTCTTTTTTGTGTCTTTTTTTAAAAAAGATTTGAAATGTCCCAGCTATCACTTCAGACTCTATACAGCCCTGGGTTCTAAGAACTTAAGTGAAGTTTCATGGTCAGCTATCAATATTTAGTACATTCTACCATACAGGTGTTTGTGGAATTTCATTATTCTGTACACTATACCTTAAGCCCTATTATTCGAGCATAAATACCAGTTCTTGTCAAGGCGTAGGATATGTATACAATAGACTTCTCCCTGCCATTGTGTAATCCCAGTGAGATCACAGTTCCCACTCCAGCCAGGAGGTCTCACAAACCAGCATTACAGGAAAAAAAATGGACTCAAAGGTTCTTACACCTGTGCAAATGATGCCTGGTCACCTGTGTCACATTCTTTTTGCCATTTCTATTAACATTCCCCATTTTTACCTTTTAACAATTAGGTTAGATATATTAACAGTTTAGAGGAGTATAAAGTGACTTCAGCAATCACTTATTAATGCCTGGAAAGCTTGCAACTGGATGCCTTTATTAAGTTCCAGTGCTAGTTGTATAGGTTCCATTTTTTCTTTAACTGGATGGATTCCTTCAGTATCAATTCTGTGCCCTAAGAAAACTGCACTGTCCTGAAAAAAAAAAAGAAGTCACTTACTTGTATTTACTCGGCTTCATAGTATTTTTGCTCTGCTGCCTCCAAATTATGTAAATACATTTCTGTGTTTCTTCATAACTACAGTAGCATTCAGAGAGCATACTAACCACTTGCACTTTCTGGTCCATAATAAAAGCTCTGGTACATTAACTAAGCCTGAAGAGAACCTGTTAGACTACAGCCTTGCCTTGACCAGAAAAATGATGATGAAAGTTAAGTCAGGCTTAGACAACATCAACTATCTAAACCTCACCTAAACTCAGCCACTTGTCCTAGTAACACCTTCAGATCAGTTTTAGCAGGTTGAGTTAAGTCCTAGACTTGAGCTAAAGATGTTACCCTGAATCTACACTAGGAGAACTGGCTAACATCTTTAGCTCAAGTCTAGGCCTTAACTCAACCTGCTAAAACTGATCTGAAGGTCATACCCTGCATCTACACTAGGACAAGTGGTTGAGTTTAGTTGAGGTTTACAGAGATTTTGGGTTGCCAGCCCTCCCACTTTTGCCAGGAGTCTCCTGGAATCAGGCTCTATCTCCCAGAGGCCACTGAAGCCAAACTGGGAGATTTTAGGCCACTAAAAATCCAGCAGCACTGGGGGGGCTAAGGCAGTCTCCCTGCCTGCCCTGGACCCCTGGCACTCCTGGAAGTGGCCAGTAGGTCCCCATGGCTCCTGGGAGGAGAAGTTCCCCTTCATGCGCTACCTGCGCCCTGAGCGCTGACTCCACAGCTCCCATTGGCTGGGAACTGTGGCCAATGGAAGCTGCAGGAGCAGCGCTTGCAGGTGCGGGCAACGCATGGATCCCCCTATCCCCCCAGGGGCCACAGGGACATGCTGGTCACCTCTAGGAGCAGTGAATGGAGGGGGCGGTATATGGAGACCTCTGGCCCCACTTACCTTGGGCGGCTTCCAATCCGCAGCACAGCGGGGCTAAGGCAGTCTCTGCCCCCACAGCTCCCATTGGCCGCAATTCCCGGCCAATGGGAGCTGTTGAGTCATTGCTCAGGATGCTGGCAGAGGGTAGAGACCTCTGCCCCCCCAGGGGCCGCAGGGACATGCTGACTGCTTCTGGGACAGAGCGTGGGCAGGCAGGGAGCCTGCCTTCGCCTTGCTACATTGCCAACCAGGAGCTGCCCAAGGTAAGTGCCATCTGGCCAAAGCCCGCACTCCTCAGCCTCTCCCACGCTCTAACCCCCTCCTACCCTAGCCCTAAGCCCCCTTCTGCACCCATACTCCCTCCAACCGCTTGCACCCCCTAGAGAGATTTCATTTTCTGAACAACTCTACGTAAGTGTATTCTCAGTGGTTCTTCTGGCTGACTATTCCAATGTTTTGTGTGATGACTTGTAATTCATTGCAAATTGAATTCTTGGTTGTGTCCACATGGTTGATTTGGAGAGGCTGAGAGAAGTTAATTTTTCATACTCTGTGTTGTGCTTTCAAATGAATATCCAGAATTCTTACCTACAATACATTTTTCTTCTAAACTCTGGTTGTTAATTCATTATGCAGCTTCCTGCTGCATACTCCATATACAAATTAGATCTGTGCTGTTCTTTCAATGTAATTTGACATCTCATGTGGAAGGTGCGTGTTTTAAACCTATGATTTGAAGCAATATTTTGCTTGGCTGTTGTCCAAACAGGCACTCTTGAAAACTACCATACATCTTCTAGCTAAGAAGCTTCTCACACACACACACACCCCAAAACAAAACATAACATAACATAACAAAAAACACACCTTTGGTCCCACTACTGCCAGGAACTTTTTCTACCTCGCCCTGTACCATTTGTTTCTAAAAACTCTTTCAGGGTCTCCCTAGAATTGCTAACACTCTGTTCTGAAGCTGCATCAAAGCACAGTCCAGACCAACCTCTGAAACAAGCCTTTTCTTTCTTTCTTTTGCATTGCTTTGTTTTCATACCTCTTCTAAAATGCAATTGGTCCTCCTTTTTATCACCAACCTATTGTGTTTGGAGTAAAGACAACTGAAAATTCAGAGGCCAGATTCACAAACAATTGAAGGATACCTATTCATGTACACCAAAAGGAGACATTTTCTTGAAGGAAGAAAGATAAATTCTCACAGAAACTTCCCCTGCGTATTTCTCTGGCAAGACTGTTACAAACATTTACATCATTGGATCAGACCAGTAAAGTTAGGTCATCAGTAAATCCAGATGAGTATCTCTAACATTTCCACTAATACTTTATAGAATTAAAAAAGATGAATTCAGGTTGATTGTTTTTGTACAATTTTGTATGTGATCTCCATTAATGGTTTAGCAAATGAGTTTACTGGCAGGAACATTCACAGAAACAGTACGTTATAAGCAAATAGACAGTGTTGATGGAATTTGTATTTTTTGAAGTTATAAATGCAAGTGTTTGCATCAGAAACCTGAATCCAAGAGTTGCATTGCTCCATCTGAGGAACAGAAACCCTACCTGTCAACTGTGTGTTCAATCAAAGCTAAAAAAGTAGCTAGTTTGGTGCTTTTGTTGAGTGGAGAGGCCTTGTTCATGCAGCTGCAGAGACAGGTCTTGAGCATTCCATGTGCCCTGACATCCAGATTCACTTCCAATAGATCATGGATTATTTTCCAGATTGAACAATTTTAAACAAAAAGGGACTTTTTTCCCCAATGTCTATTTTATTTCAAATGACAAAGAAAAATTCAGCATAAGGGCTGTCAATCCAAAAATCTTAGATTTTCGATTCCCTTTGTACTGTTGGCAGGAGCACTTTCCTTGAAGGCAGGGCTGAACCTTCCTATATACAGATCTAAAACAGAGATTCCTCCAAACTGGAAAGCCCCTTTTACATTGCCCTCAGCTCCCTCCCTGCCTTTAATGTGATTTAAAGTATAAACTGTCACAATATAGGATTGCAGCTTCTTTATTCCCCACCCCCACCCCCCAAACATCTTTACATTGGGGCTGACATGAAGAAATTAAGAATGGCCCAGTAGTCGAGGTGTTAGCCTGGGATTTGGGAAACCTGGGTTTAGTTCCCTGTGGGAACTTGAGCAAATCACTTAAGGACAGTTTTTAAAGATATTTAGGCATCAAAAGATGCAGACAAGCACCTACTGAGTTTTTAAAAATATCTAAACAGGTTAATTCGCTAACTCCCATTGAAAGTCTACTCTCTCTTAGCTATGGTCTACACTGGAGGGGAATAGATCTAAGATATGCAACTTCAGCTATGAGAATAGCGTAGCTCAGCAGTTCTCAAACTTCTGAGAGCCGCGACCGTTTTTTCAGAAGCGGCTTCTCGGCGCGACTCTTGTGCACCTGCCAAAAAGCCGCAGAATTGATTACTTCAGCATTCCGCAGCTTTTTGGCAGACATGCCAACTGTTGGCCGAATTGATTACTTTCGCTTTTGGCAGACAGTTGGGAGAGTGGGTATGTCTGCTGAAAAGCCTCCAAATTCGGAAGTAATCAATTAAGTGGCTTCACGGCGGCCACAAGGGCTCACAACCCCTCGGGAGGCGCTCAGCGACCCCCTGAGGGGTCGCGACCCCCACTTTGAGAACCGCTGGCGTAGCTGAAGTCAACGTACTTAAATCGACTTACTGTGGCATCTTTATGGCAGTGAGTTGACTGCTGCCTTTCCCCATCAACTCCGCCTGTGCCTCTTGCCATGGTGAAGTACTAGTGTCGACGAGAGAGCGTTCAGGGATCGATTTATTGTGTCTAGACAAGACACGATAAATCAACCCCCAATAGACTGATCTCACAGCGTCGATCCCCGACTTAATGTAAACTTGCCTTTAGATACTTTTGTAAATCCTCAAAAAGAACGAGGAGTACTTGTGGCACCTTAAAGACTAATCAATTTATTTGGGCATAAGCTTTCATGGGCTAGGACCCACTTCGTCAGATGCGTAGAGTGGAACATACAGTAGGAAGATATATATGGAGAATATGAAAAGGAGTGTAGGTTGCCATACCAACTTTAAGTGGCTTAATCAATTAAGGTGAGCTATTATCAGCAGAAGAAAAAAAAATTGTAGTGATAATCAGGATGGCCCATTTCAAGCAGTTGAAAAGAAGGTGTGAGTAATGGTAGGGGGATTCTTAACATGGGGTAATAGATTCAGTTTATGTAATGACCCAGCCACTCCCAGTCTTTATTCAAGCCTAATTTTATGGTATCCAGTTTGCAAATTAATTCCAGTTCAGCAGTTTCTCGTTGAAGTCTATTTTTGAAGTTTTTTTATTGAAGAATTGCCACTTCTAAGTCTGTTACTGAGTGACCAGAAAGATTGAAGTGTTCTCCTGCTGATTTTTGAATGTTATGATTCCTGATGTCAGATTTATATCCATTTATTCGTTTGCATAGAGAGTGTCCGGTTTGGCCAACGTACATGGAAGAGGGGCATTGCTGGCACATGTCATATATCACATTCGTAGATGTGCAGGTGAACGAGTCCCTGAAGACGTGGCTGATGTGATTAGGTCATATGATGGTGTCACTTGAATAGATATATAGGCAGAGTTGGCACTGGGTTTTGTGGCAAGGGTAGGTTCCTGGGTTAGTGTTTTTGTTGTGTGGTGTGTGGTTGCTGGTGAGTATTTGCTGCAGGTTGGGGGGCCCTTTGTAAGCGAGGACTGGTCTCTCTCCCAAGATCTGTGAGAGTGAGGGATCATCTTTCAGAATAGGTTGTAAATCTTTGATGGTGTGCTGGAGAGGTTTTAGTTGGGGGCTGAAGATGACGGCTAGTAGCATTCTGTTACTTTCTTTGTTGGGCCTGTCCTGTAGTAGGTGATTTCTGTGTAGTCTTCTGGCTCTGTCAGTCTGTTTCTTCACTTCTCTAGGTGTGTATTGTAGTTTTAAGAATGCTTAATAGAAATCTTGTAGGTGTTTGTTTCTGTCTGAGGGATTGGAGCAAATGCGGTTGTATCTTAGAGCTTGACTGTAGACAATGGATCGTGTGGTATGTCCTGGATGGAAGCTGGAGGCATGTAGGTAAGTATAGCAGTCTATAGGTTTAGGATGTCAGCCACGCTGCACTCTGCATTGAGAGGGAAATCCCGGATCTTTTAGATTTTTACAAATTCCTCCCGGATGGCTATTTAAAACGCAGAAAGCCAGATGTGTCTGGGAAAATCCAGATGTATGTTAACTGTAAGTTAGGCACCTAAATACATTTGTAAGTCTCTTTGTGCTTCAGTTCCCCATCTGTACAATGGAGATAATAGCACTTCCCCACCTCATCGGCATGTTATGGGATAAATACATTAAAAGAGTGTGAGGAGTTCAAATATTATGGATACGGGGGCATATAAGTAGTTTAACTGGAAACTTCTGATGCAGTCCCCTTTCTACCCACTCTCCCCTACAGGACTGCTGTAGATATAGGGCACTGTGAGGGGCAGGGGTCCCCTCAAGATCCCACTTCTGGTCCTTGTACTTTCTCTCTCCCTCTGGCCCCAGCTGACACCCAAGAGATTCTTAGAACAAACAGACAAAAAAGAAAAGCCCTCTCCCCTCTTTCTTCCCTTATGAGAGAGGGGAGTCCATGGGAAGCTGGAAAAAAGCCAGAGTCACCTGGAGTTCACGCACTATTCCTAGGTCAGTCCTTTGAACTTAATCTACACAGGGTTCACTTCCAGCTCATCCTCATGGGGCATGTTGATCTGAGGCTGGGTAGTGAAACTTCAGGAGCAGTGAGGCTTGTTGGCAGGGCCATCCTTAGGATTTATTGGGCCCTTTGCAATATTATTAAATTGGTGACCCTATGCCCGACAGCAGCCCTTGCTTGCATGTGTATTTTAGATAAGGGTGGTCTTTTGAAAGATTTATTTAAAAAACTATGTGTCTGAAGATCCAAGCATTTAAGGCTAAAGATGAATACTCAGATTGTGCGTCTAAAAATCTATGCAAGGATTTTTTAGATATGTGATTTTATAATCTTCAGCAACACACTAATGAAATATTTTTAAAGCACATTTTAAACTAAGCTCCTGTAGGCTAACATTTTCTGAGTAAATATTACAGTAATGCCCAACTGTTTGTCAGTATATTCAGAACCTTACAGTATATACCTGGGGGTTAGCAAATGCCTGTTAAATGGCTTCACTATCATTTGAATGGCTCTTTAACAGTTTCAGTATTGTGCTAATAGGTATGGCAGGTTGGAAGGCTTTTTCACTTTTAAGTCCTAGATCCCCTCTTGAGGAAGACTCACCAGACTGCAGCAGCTAGCTGTGGGAGCTTGCAGGAAGGGTCAAAACAAGGATAGGAAGAGGCAACAGGGTGGACACTAAGACCCAGCGGTGCCCCAAATTTTCACCTCAGGACAGCCCTACTTGTTGGTGTCTCTCCCTCTTGGCAGGCCTGTCTCAGTGTCCAAGACAGGGAAGCTTCCTCCCTGTTCACCCTCCCTTCCTGTGGCATGTTTTCCCTTTTAAGCCCTCCTTCCAGGCACAGCAAGTCTTGCAGGTATGCCTGGTTGGTGTTGAGCAGGCCCAGAGGAGTTCCTTAGTCCCTGCTCTGTTTTAGTGAGGGTGTGCCCGATGCAAGGATATTTCTGCCCTAGGCGAAACTTTCACCTTGTGCCCTGCCCCCCCAGGCCGGGGAGCCCTGCAGCAGTCGCTCCCCGCTCCTCCCCTCTGCCCTGCCGCACCCCACCCCCACCCGTGGCAGCTCCCCACCCAGGGATCCTGGCCCTCAGGCAGCTTCCCGCCCCCCTTCACCTGGGGAGCCCGCCCTGTGAAAGCTCCCCGCCTCATCCTCCGCCTGGGGAGCCCCCCCCGCGGCAGCTCCCTGCCCCAGCTCACCTCAGCTCTGCCTCCTTCCCTGAGCATGCTGGCGCCACTCCACTTCTCCCGCCTCCCAGGCTTGCGGCACCAATCAGCTGTTTGGCACAGCAAGCCTGGGCGGGGAGGAGAATTAAAGCGAGGCAGCGTGCTCAGGGGAGGAGGCGGAGCCGAGGTGAGCTGGGGTGGGAAGCGGTTCCCCTGTGCGCCCCCCCAACCCCGTTACTTGATGAGGGCGGCCCTCCCCGCGCCCCCCTCGCCCAGCTCGCCTCTGCTCCACCGCCTCCCCTGAGCACGCTTTTTGGTGCCCCCAACCACTTGTTGCCCTAGCAGTCTCCTAGTTGGCCTAGTGATTGTACCAGCCCTGGGTGTGCCCCTTCACAGGAAGAAATCTGCTATATAGATCAATTAAAACTTCTGCTTTCCTGGATCTCCTCACAAGTCCTGGGTTCACTGGCTGACCTGAGGATGAATATTGCCTCATGATTCAAGTTCTTTGTTTTTTAAAATAAAACAAAACCAACTAACCAAACCAACAAAAAAAACCCACCATACTGAATAGCAGAAGTAACAGATCTTTCTACTAGATTCCTACCTATGTTCTGCACAACCATTTGCATTTTGGGAAGAGCTAAATATATCTACCTTCTCCTTGAAATGTGGTATGGGACACAGCGTTGTTTGGTTGAGTTCATGTAGAACCTTAGGTGGGAAGTCACCTTTAATTTTCAGCCTTGGGTTGGAGTCACTAGTCAATCGACTCGCACAGATTTTTCAGTTCAGATCAGCAGCTCGTCTTTGAAGGAGGGACATAAAACCTACTTTTTAAATAGAAAAAACAAACTAATTTTAGCTACAAAAATAAAATTGAGACAGTCATATTTTTCTTGCTCAACAACCAATAAGAACGAAGAGTTATCTTTGGACAAGTTACCTTAGAAAAACAAAAGTTCACAGCTTAAACACATTGGCTCACTGGATACACAAGTTCGCATGATACTAAGTATAATTCTAAATAGAAAGAGCAGCAGTCATGACAACAAACTCCTAGAGTCCTTGAATTTGCTGTTATATTCGGACACAGAAATTTGTACATCTAAGAAATCCATAAATAACTTCAATTCATTGATTGTCAGCTAAAGATGTTTAAAATTTACACTTTTTAGGCCTGATTCTGATCTCTATTTCATCTCTTTTAGCTGACTGACTCCTGACTGGCATCACTGTGAGAAGAGCATCAAGCTCTGTTTTGGCTGTCTTGTTGGCACACAAAACATGTTTAAAATTCAAACTATCCAATATATGGCTTTATTTTTATCCCAGAGTTCTGATGATGTGTAACTCACAAGACTGAAACTTTCCTTTGTGTTTCTACAGTGCCTCCTCACTAAAACAATGCAGATCTACAAAACTAGATTTCTCTAAGTGGTGTCAGTTGTTAGAGCAGGGGACTGGGAATCGGGACTCCTGGGTTCTATTCCAAACTTTCTGACCTTGGATAAATCTGTGCACTTAATTTTTCCCATATGTAAAGCCTGCCTCCTAACGGCAATGCAAATGAATGTTTGTGAGGTGGTGCAGAAAGTGCAGAGTATTATCATTATCATCTAGCTGGGTGCTGTTATACTCTCTATAACATAGTGTTGTTGAGAGGAGAGACTGTGACATTTTTCTTTTGTCCTTATCGCAGACTGAGGCTGTCCTGTCCTCTTTGCTGCTGTTAGGGAGGGCAGCTAATAAATTAATAGTCTTTAGCAGACATTATTTTACAAACCCATCAGCTCTGTCTCTTGAATTTTCTGTTCTTTAGTTCTAAATAATAATGCTTAGTACTTTACATCTGGAAAGTGAAGTGAAAACTAATTCATCTTCGCAACCCCTTTTAGTAGGTATTATTCATATTTTATAGATGGGGAAACCGAATCACAGAATGGTAAGTAACTTGCCAAATGTCATATGCTGAAGCCTAGTCTACACTTAAAAATTAGATCATCCTAGCTACATTGCTCAGGGCTCTGAAAAATGTTGTGCCCTGTGCAATATTGTTAGATCAACCTAAGCCATAATGTAGATGTGGCCAGGCCGATGGAAGAATTCTAGTGTCTCTTGAAGTGGATTATTACATTGAAAGACAAACCCTTTCCATTGATGTGGGAAGTGTCTACACTATAGTGCTGCAGTGCAGAGGTGGCGTATGGAGGGGCATGCGGGGTCACTTCCTCCCCATTGTTTGGTCATATGGTGTGGCCATGTTCCCTCCCTGTGGGACATCTGAGCCTGCAAACTGTGCCCAGCGGGCTGAGGCAGGAGGAACAGCTGGGAGCTGCATGGAGGGGCTTCTGCTTTCTGGGGGTGGTGTGTGTGACTTGAACTGTGCTGGGGTTGTGCCCCCTCCATACACCCTATCAGCAGGCACGGTTCATCTCTGCTGCAGCAGCACAGCTGCATATAGCTGTGACACTATAGCACCCATAATGTAGACATACCCAGAGCTGCTGACAGAGACATATCCAGCTCCTTTGATTCCAGCAGTGAAAACTGAAATTGGCTAACTCTGTCAACACCTCTGGAACAATGGATATGTTAGGTACAATCCCGCAGCACCGAGTAATAGTGCTATCGTTAAGTATTAACTCTGGCAACAGTCTGATGCTTTGTCTTGCCAATAAAGCTATTGACATGGAAACTAGCATCTGAGCCCTTGCCTGTCTGACGCCATTGGTGCGTTTGGGAGTTTTGGTCTTTAGATCAGGGTTTCAGCATGTTGACCCTGAGGTCATGGCTTGGGATCCAGGGAGAGACCCACAGAGATGCACCATGAGGATAATCTCTCTTGGATTCTCAAACCCAAAACTGTTGTTTCCCATCCTGGTCAGCCAGGCCCTTCCTCGTGAGGGGATACTGAATACGGGACAGTGCAAAGGAGCAGTGTGGGCAGGAAAATCAGTGTGATTTAAACCCCGCCCCTCATTCCAACCCCCTATGCAAATATGCACAAAAAACAGTGGGTAGATTTTTTAAAAGCCACTGCTCTCCTTTTCATTCCTAAAGGGGCCTCTTATGTCAATGGCCATGAGAATGGGTCATGCATACAGGGCAGCAGTTATAAGGAGCAGCCTAAGCTTAGGACAGAACTCCACTCAGCCATGAGAGTATGAGCAGCTGTCACCAAAGGATCTTTACTCAGGGCAGCGTGTAGCCTTCTGATGAGTGGGGAGGAGGAATAAAACGAGAGAGAAGGTCACTGGGATTTAAAAGGACAAGTGTGAAAGAGAAAAAGGAGTGATGTGGCAACTGATCTGAGGACAGGGTACAAGAGAATACATGGGCCATTACTACTGCACTCTTACACCACAGTGGTGAATGTAGGATAAATGCCCAGACTGTATGTGGTGGGGCGGGGCGGGACAGGGCAGGGCAGGGCACGTGGGGAGTTAACACAAAAAATTGGGACCCACTGCTGTAAGCTCTCTGCACTAAGTTCCTCTCCTATGTTTTGCTCCCCACTCCTCCTGCTGTCATCTCAGGTTATGATTCCAGAAGGTTAGTACTCCAGGTAGGAAACATCAAAGGAAAACCCACAGTCTGAGGAAGTGATGCATGAAATATCCTTTTCTCTATTAGCATTGAACCAATGTCCCAGAAAGGAGCTAGGGGGTACTGTGCTGTTGGAGGGAAGGGGGCGCCATTATTCACATGAGATGTAAAAATAGGAGCCTGACCAATTGTTGCCATTAATTATCCCAGGGCACTTTTCACAAAAATAAGGTTAGTTAATCCCTAATATCCTGCCCAAATTCCAATATGGGTAATTACACAGTCCTCCTAAACTCCTGTAGTTTCAAGTAGGTATTCTTCACTTCTAATTTATTGTGTCATGTATTATTAAGCAGCTGCCGTGCTCCACCTCAGGAATAGCTGCATTACACCAGTGGATAAAATGATCCTGACCTGTACAATTTGTAATTGAATTGTCGAGTGCTTTGGGATCTTTAGACAGAAGGTGCTATTTAATGATCAGTGGTATAATGGTTTTATATACCAGGGTTTCACTATGTGAGAGCCAAAAGCTATTAGCCTGTAACTGACCATTGCTCACACTCCATCTTCCAGCCCAGACAGGGCAGGAGGGTTCTTAGTCTTCGTTGGGGAATCTCCCTAACTGTGTCTCAACTATTTGAGCATATGGAGACACAATCTACAGAGAACTGTAATGAGACATGCCTATCCACCCCACAAGTCTCCGAAAATGAGATGTTCACTAGTGAGTGGTTGTGGGACTACACAGCTGGGACTGTTGTACTTATTTCTCAGCAGTTTCATTTGTGCCTTTCCTTTTCCTGGCATTGGGTGACATGGAACAGCAGGGCATTGCCTCTCTCGCACTAGTGTGAACTGCAATGTGAAAGCGTCTGGTGCAATACCATGCTGCTCCATTGCTCCCTTTTTCTGTTGCCTGACCTTTAGATCTGCTCATTAGATGGAGAGGCCAACAGTACATGGAGATGCACTGCGTCTGTTCACTTTAAGGACTAATGAGATCTGTGCCAGAGTAGGAAACTTTTCTTCTGGCCATGCCATAGCAAAAAATAAAAAAAAGTTGCAGAAATAGAAGGATTCAGGTACAAGTGGCAAAAATGCTTAGAGGTATCGAGAGACTAAAAAGATTAGGAGTATGCAAGTTAAAGAGAAGATGAGTAAGTGGGGACATGCCAAAGTACTCAGATTAATGAGAAGTAATCCAGGCATTCCTGTATATATTTTTAAATAATACAAAGACAAGAAAACATTCTGTGAAATTGAAATGCAATAAATTTGACGTAAGTAAAAGTTAAATACTTTTTTACACAACACATAATTAACATGTGGAACTCATTGCTACTAGATATCAGTGAGACCCAAAATTTTAGTAGGATTCAGAGTGGATTAAACATTTATATAGGTAATAATATGATCCACAGTTATTAATTTTAGCCTATCTATTATAAGGAATATCAACACTTCTTCTTCAAGACATTTTCCCTAATCTCCAGCTCTTGCTGGTTAAATTTCTTCCTTGCCCCTACAAGCATGTAATACCTTCCTCTGAAATATCTGATACTGGCCACTGTCAGAGATGAGAGATCAGGCTAGAGAGATAATTGGTCTGATCTGGTATGCAAGTCCCTATGTTCTTAAATGGGGATGTCGTAATAGAATATTTTCTATCCGTAGGTGATCAGTACAAATCTGGCCCAGGTCAGTAGTAACTGAAAGTTGCATATCACCTGAAGGCTGATTTGTGGTTTATGAGAAATAATTTCATGGTCTCAATCTTGCTCCTAACAGAAAATTGTCCAAATTGCCAAAACTACTGTACCACCATCCTCTGCATTAACTGCTCCCTTGCTGGCAATCTCAGCACTGAGAAAGAACTAAATGAGGTCTGTGATAGAGCCATACATTCATGCCCTACAAGTGATCTCTGCAGATCAGAACTGAGAGAGTTTGTACTGTTGATGCTAGCGCTGCACTTGTTCTCTTCATAAAATACTGTACTTCATTCTCCAGGAATGCCAGTCTGACATCTTTGGTCATCAATAAGTCTCTATCCTTGAACCTGTAACAGTTGCACAGGATTCTGCCACTAACCCCACCTTTTGTTGTTAAGTTGTCTAAGCTGCTCCTCTTCCTCATGTTGTTTTATCACTTTAATATCAACAACAATTTCCCCTTGACACAGTGCCCATTTGGTGCTACAGGCAGAGAATCATGAGCAATAGCACTATGACATCAGAGGTAATTCAGCCAATCATCGCTCCTTCACTCCAGTAACCCGCATCCTGTTGCCTGCTTTGGTCATCTCTCTCCTTGACAGTGCCCATTTGGTACTGCAGGCAGACGAGGCAAAGGTAAATGAAGTGAGCCATAGTGAAAATCTCCAGCTTCACTACTACTGGGCTAGTAAAGCTCCTGATTTGAAGCAGTCCCTGCTATTCTAATCCTGATCCCCTTTATCCCCAAACTTGTCAAAGCACCTCAACCCTAACATGTAATTTAATTTGCTGACTCATTTCAACCAATGGGATTGATGTATGCAAATAAACAGGAGGCTGGGCATGGTAACTGGCGGAGTTGCCTCTGACCTGAAAATGCTTCTTTGCCTGTAGCACTGAATGGACAGGATGCAGAAATCAGGCTTTTATGGTGTTCAGGTTTTCTTATCTTCACCAAACTCAATCAAATTGTTCCCATTGATGACTAGAATGTTCCCTGGCAGCTTGCAGTTAATTGTACGCAGTCTTCAAAAGTGCCATCAAGCTGAGTGTTGCTCCGCAAACAGTGTGTTATATTGTAACAAATCTGTTACTTCCCAAGTTCTCCCATTTTGTATACCATGCACACTTTTAACTTCATAGTGGCAGCTGGGATAGAACTCAAGTGTCTCTGTTCCAATAGCATAGGCCCTTACCAAATTAACTGAAGGAGAATGTCTGTTAGTACTATAGGACATATGACACATAGTAGAGCAAACTCAATTCCATACAGTAGAGGATACCTGTACATATAAACACGAGCTAGTTCATTGCAGCTATTCTGATCCAGCTCTCACTATAGATACTAGCGTTTTGGCCAAACCCTTTTTTTTCAGTGGTTGCCCAGGTGATAATGCTTACCATGTCTGTTATCGAGCCCCAGTGCTCATCAGCTGAATTGACATAAGAGAGACCAGGGTAAAATGTTCCAAAAGATGTACCTGACTTGCAAGTGGAGAATGTATAAATGAAACTGAGCAATTACATGTGCAATTTGGATGTGTGTATATTAGCAGGTTGATTCAAATTGTGTGCAACTGTGCAATTTGGATTGCAGGGGTCTCTGCAGGCATTTTATTTGCTTTCCACTTATGGGAGTTTGTAGCTTCTGAATTTTGCTATTTATCTCCACCTAGATTGCACTCAAAATCTCAAAGTGCTCCTGAGTCAAAGCTGCCAAGTTTGATTTTACTTTGTGTCTGTCCAAACTACAGGTTACAATGCAGAACTGTAGCTCAGTCCCATCTGTGCAGAGAAGGGTCACAAACCTTTTAGCAAACGTGAGCTGAGTTTGTGCCAAATCCCAGAATCAGTTGTTTTTTATGGTTTTGCGGGGGTTTGTTGAAAGTAGTTGTCCCATTGCTCCAAAATTTATCCCACAGAGCAAACCTAGTGTGTGATCACAGGTCTGTGGTGTTAGGGAAGTAGAGGACATTTGTCAATCTATTTCCAAACTGCTGCATTGTCAGTGTCAATTATCCCATTAATGTTCAACACCTTTACAGTACTTACTATGTATATGCAGGATTCAGGAGCTTCTGTATATCAGAGGGGAAAACTCATGTCTGAAAGGAGGTGTGAAATAAGGCACCCTTGGATTACGTAGAAAGACCAAAGGCTATGAAAATATCAAATGCAAAAAACTTTACAACTACCATTAAAAAAATACCTCTCATTTCCCTAATGCCTTGTATCCTGAAAAATCCCAGAATGGTTCACAAATATATATGCAATAGAAACACTTCACCCATCACCAAAGTGCCACCACCTCTGAGTAAAATACAATGGCTATTGAACAGTGCAACAATTTAGTACAGAAAGTGGGAAAAGTACTCTCTCTAACAGAAATTTCAGGAAACGCGTAGCAAAGCCAAATGTAATTACTCTTGTTGGCATTTTGCCAAGTTAACACTCCAATTCTTGTGAAAAGTGACATATTGTCTTTAATGACTACAAGTGTGATCAGGCCTTCATTTATCTCATCTGAAAGATAGCATCTCCAGCAGTTTAGCACTGTCTGGCATCTTGCTGGATCATTGATTCAGTACTGACTCAGAGGAAGAGTACTGCCCACTGAGTCACCCACATCACTTCCTGCAGCACCTGGATTTTCCTTGGAGTACTGACCAGTCTCACTGCTGCCTAGCTGGTGAGATCAGATGAGATCATGACCCCCTGAGGTGGTCTGAATGCAGTTAAATAGAGAGAGATACTGAAAAGCAATTTTCATAGTAAATGTTGGAAGGTTTTTTTGAACGATTGGATCTTGGGTTACAAATCTCAAAAACAAGAAACCTTTAACTGACTTAATAATAGTATAGTTTTAAAAGTACTTGTTTGGCCAGTGCTGACTACATGCTTACACAGCTACCCCTGGCCTGGGGAAAATCTAAACCACAATGGCTAAGTATAGAGGCCTCTAAAATATTTTCATATATACAGTGCCTGAATACACAAACATAACTACTCTCTCTTCTGCCTACAAGAGCAATATTTTCCATAGGATTGGTATTGACAGAGGTTTTCCCCTGTAGTTATAGTTATCTATTAAAATAAAAAGCCTCCAGAATTGCATCCCTCTGCTGAACCTGCCTTCACCCCAACCTTGAATCCAATATAAGCAATGTCATCTGTTTCTGAGGAAAAATAAGACTTTTCATTCTGTGTCCGAGCAGCTCCTGACTGGTGCCTGTTAAAAACACCACAGAAGAGGATTCCAAAACCAGGATTCGCAGCCCTGAGAACAGCAGGGTCTGTGCACTAGTGGGCACTAATTCTGGGAGTCACTCTCCTAGCCTGGAAGCATGGTAGGATCGATGAACAATGCAACCAGAGCTGCAATTTACCACCAGTCCAGTCTACACTAAAATTGCTACAGCTCTCCCATTTACTTCACCTCCCCGAGTGGCAGTAGCTGTGTGTACACTTATTGTCTTGAATTGTATCTGAAAAGATTATTTATCATCTTATGTGTTCCCCAACAAAGGCCATTCTCTAAGAAAGCAGAGTTCAGAAGGGATGGGGGATGGAAAATTCATGCTTGCTAAAACCTGCTCTGGTATATGGAATGACTTCTGAGAGATTTTCCACACCGTGCCCTGGAAGTGGTGGTGATAGTGATTACTAACACTCTGCATTTCCGTGGTGACTTCCATCCAAAGATCTCAAGGTACTTTACGGACATTCATGAATTTAGCTTCCCAGCGCCCTGTAGGTTAGCAGTGTCATTCTCAATTTACATCCGAGGCACAGAGGGGTGGTATGACCTACCTCAGATTATGCAGTGAGCCTTGAAAAGAGTGCTCAGCAATTCTGAAAGTCAGGCTATAAGTCTCCTAGCTCCCAGTTCCCTCCTCTTACCACTGGACCACCCTTTTGCATAATAGCAGAGGAGAGGCCTACTGCACGTATATAAGGCATTCTATTGTAATTCCCTAGGGATAGCATTATTTCTGTTCGTCTCCCCTTCCTTTTATTTTCACTCCACTCAATCACACGTTCTAATGGCCTGCACTGTTAGTGGTGAGTGGGGCTTTCTGTCTCTCGTGGAGGCCATGGAAGTCACGGATTCTGGACTCCCTGGAGCCAGATGTTCAGGCAGCCCTGAGGACAGCCACACCAGCCACTGGAACAGCTCTGCAGCCAGCCGCTTGGGCGGTCCCACAACCAGCTGCAACCCGCAGCTGCTTTGGTGCCCCCGGGCTGCTAGCCCAGGGACAATCTGAGCAGCTGCCAATGTGGCTGGCCCCAGGGCTCCCTCCCCAACCTGGCAGCAGCCAGAGCAGCGGTGAGCCCTCGGGCCTCTTCCTTCAGCAGGGGCCGGAGCAGCAGCTGGCCCCTGACTTTCCTCCCGAAGCACGTCACCCTCCCTCAAGATTCAATCACGAGTATTGGTAGTAAAAGTCATGAACCGGTCGGGGCGGGGAGGGGCATGATTTTGGGGGGTTTTTTGCCCATGACCTGTCCATTACTTTTATTAAAAATACTCATGATTAAATCGTAGCCTTAGTGATGAGACTGTGGAATTGAAGTAGTATCTTGGAAAAAATATAGGCATACTGTAAGCAGCAGGCCAGTATGTGTGTTTTTAAATTGCAACTGTTCAGCTTGCAACCAGTATGGGGTTCCTATTAAGGACTAGAAAGGGGTTTCCTCTCTCTAATTATTTTCTTGGGACATCCTGTACATGTGAAATAATTGGCAAGTGTCCTATGAAGCCCAGAGGTCTATACTGTTAGTTCTGGGATAGGAGAGTTTTGTGAAATGGATACCAGAAATAGGGATGGCCTTTAGTCATTGTGCCTTTCAGTCCCTGATTCTCTTCTATACCACCTAGATCCCAGAGCTACAATAGGGAACTAAGATCCTGATCCTGTGAACTCTTGAGTACCTCTTGCAAGATGCCAAGTGCCCTCGATTCTCAGTGACTTGAATGGGAATTGAGGGTGCTCAGTATTTCACAGAGCCCCTAGGTGGGAAGGACAGAATCATACCTCCAGTTGGTTCATGTTGGAACACATTAGCTAGATTATTGAGATGTTTGGCCCAAACGAAAATGAAGCAGTCAGTTTCTAGGGCCAGGTCTACACAGAGGACAGGGGGGTTGACGTAGGATACGCAACTTCAGTTACACAAATAGCGTAGCTGAAGTCAACGCATCTTAGGTCGACTTACCTGCATGTTCTCACAGCGGCGACTCAACTGCTGCTGCTCCCCCATGGACTCCAATTCCACCTCTTGAAGAGGTGAAGTTCCGGAGTCAACGGGGAGAGCGCTTGGAGATCGATCGCTACCTGCCGATCCGGCGGGTAGTGTAGACGTACCCTAGGATTTTAAAGGAATGTATGGGACTGGGGTGAAGAAAATAGTTAATAAGCCTCTTCATTTCTCAGCAATCATTCACCTGAAGTGTCAAAGCATTTTACAAATAGTCAATTATTGGTCTTCTCAATACCCCTGTGACAGAGTGACTCTTAAATCACTGGAATCACAGCTTTCTGCACTGAGAAAGGATTAACTATTATCTAGACCAGTGGTCCCCAGTGTTTTACCTCACGCTGCCCCTTACCTCTGTCCATGCCCTCCCTGAGACCGGGAGCAGGACCATGGCTCGGGAAGGGGGGAACATGGCTGAGCTGGGCCAACAACTGGGGCAGGAGCCAGAAGCGGAGTTGGATGGCATTCCCTCCCTGCCCTCTGGGCAGGGGCCTGGCCCAGGCCTCAGCTGTAAGCTTTCAAACAGTCCTCCCTGCCCCCCAAGGAGTGCATCCCACAATTTGGGGACCTCTGATCTAGACCATCCCTGACAAGAGTTTGTCTAACTTATTCTTAAAAACCTCTAATGACAGGGATTTCATAACATTCCTAGGTAAAGTGTTCCAGTGCTTAACTACCTTTAGAGTTAGGAAGTTTTTCCAAATATCTAAACTAAACCTCCCTTGCTGCAATTTAAGCCCATCACTTCTTGTCCTGTCCTCAGTGGTTAAGGAGAACAATTTATCACCCTTTTCTTTATAACAGTCTTTTATGCACTAGAACACTATTATCATGTTCCTCCTCAGTCATCTCTTCTCCAGACTAAACAAACCCAGTTTTTTCAATCTTTCTTCATTGGTCATATTTTCTGAACCTTTAATCACTTTTGTTGCTCTTCTCTGGATTTTCTCAAATTTTCTCACATCTTTTTGCTGAAATATGGTGCCCAGATCTGGACACAATACTCCAGCTGAGGCCTTATCAGTGTGGAGTAGAGTGAAAGAATTATTTCTTGTGTCATGCTTACAGCTCTCCTGGTGATATGTCCCAGAATGATGTTAGCTTTACACTGTTGACTTATATTTAGCTTGTAATCCACTGTAACATCCATATCTTCTTTGCAGTGCTCCTTCATGGGCAGTCATTTCCCATTTTGTATGTGTGAGTGTTCCTTCCTACGTGGAGTACTTGGCATTTGTCCTTATTGAATTTCATTCTATTTACTTCAGACCATTTCTCCAGTTTTTCTAGATCATTTTGCATTCTAATTCTGTACTTTAAAAGCACTTGCAACAAGCACTTGCAACAGGTGCAACAAGTCCCACCTTGGTATAATTCACAAACTCTATAAGTTTATTCTCTATGCCATTATCTAAATCATTTATGAAGATATTGAATAGAACCAGACCCAGGACAGATCTCTGGGGACGCTACTTGATATACCCTTCCAACTTGATTGTGACCCACTGATAAAATCATAGACAATAAGACCAGAAGGGACCATCATGATGATCTAGTTTGACCTCTGGAACATTGCAGGCCACAGAACCTTGCACACCCACTCCTGTAATAGACCTATAACCACTCACTGATCTACTGAAGTAAATGGTTTAAAGTATTTAAAGTTACAGAGAATCCACCATTTATCCTAATTTAAACCTGCAAGTGACTTGGGCCCCATGCTGCACAGAAAGTGAAAAACTTCCAGGTCTCTGCCAGTCTGACCCAGGGGAAAATTCCTTCCCAACCCCAGATATGGCTATCAGTAGGCCCTGAGCATGTGGGCAAGATCCATCAGCCAGACACCTGAGAGAGAATTCTCTGTAGCCACTCAAAGCCTTCCCCATATAGTGTCCCACTACCGGCTATTTGAGATATTTGCTACTACCAGATGCAGATCTGCTATATGCCATTGCAGGCAGTCTCATCATACCATCCCCTCCATAAATGTATCAAGCTCAGTCTTGAAGCCAGTTTGGTTTTTTGCCCACACTGCTCTCCTTGGAAGGCTGTTCCAGAACTTAACTCCTTTTACAATGCAGAGAGTAGTCTCTTCTCAAGAGAGGTCCAGGACTGGAGTAGCTGGGGATGTTCCAGGTCAGGTCTGAGATGCTTTGGTTGAGATTTGGAGTTCTGTTTGCTGATATAGGGAAGAGAGTCTCTGGCTATGTAGATGGAGAGCAGCCTTTACTTCATAGTGGAGACTGGGAGGTGTCCAGAACTATCTGTGGAGAGCAGACTCTATGTGCATACAGCGAGAAGGATGTTGAAGAGTGGAGCAATCATATAAGGCTTTGGGATGGTAGGCCATGCAAAAGATTCACAGCGTAGAGACTAGAAAATAATGGTTTCCCTATTGTTGTTGTACCTGATGTCATTTTTTATTAAGGGGAGCAGGTGGAACGAGAACTAACTCTTTATCTAACTCCATGTTTTCAATAATAATAAAACAACTAGGCCAAAATTTTCGACATTACTGCTGATTCTGAGTACCTCAATTTTTGGATGCCCAACTTGAGACACATTAAAAGGGCTTGATTTTTCAGAGGAGCTGAGTCACCTACCCTCTGAAATTCAGGCCCCTTTAAAGTAATTCAGGTAGGTCAGCCAAAACGTCTAGTTGCTTTTGATAATCTTGGCCATTATCCCTTTTCATCTGTAGATCTCATAACTCTTTAAAAAACAAGCAGGTGTTGTAATCCCCATTTTACAGATGGTGAAACTGAGACACAGAGACATTAAATGATTTGTCCAAGGTGTCACGGATGTTATCTTTGCAGAATCAGGAATAGAAAGAACCACCTCTCCTGAGTTCCAGTCCCATGTCCTATCCAGTGGACCACACTGCCTCCCAGACTCTTTCTTTTAGTTCAGCAAGGCACACAGGGCTGGAATCAGTTCAGTTTCTGAAGCGATTTGACCAACAGGTGCTCAGAACACTGCATCTCTTCACTGGTGAGGACTTCCTGGAGCAATGACACAGTTGTGGAGTGGCGGTGCTTTAGAACTGGGGTTTGGGATCTGGTCCTATGGGTAGACAGAGATGAAACTGTGATTGAGCTGTTTGGTGGTTTCTGCAGTTGCAGTGGTCAAGGCTTTTGGCTGGGTCTGTCTGAAAGCGGCACAGAGCAAAAAACAAAGAGAGGGAGGGAGGGTCATAAACACCCCCATTCTCTCCTGGTAATCCCTTAAAAATAATTGCAGACCCAAACCTCTGGCCTCCAGCAAATTTTCCACTCGATTAGAGGCTTTTGTGAGGCTGGGGAAAGGGACCCGCAGACTTGCATATTGTGCTGGTGCCCGAAACTTCCAGCTGGGATTTTTTCCATCAAAAGAGGATTTTAGTAAAACCATTATAAAGGGCTTAGTCACAGAAAAGCAGTTGAGCTGTGAGACAGGGGTAGATTAGCATTAACGTGCTTGTTTTTGGCGCTAAGGACAGGGATGCAAGTTACACCCAGCCACTCACATACAGCCTCCCTCTGTTTGAGTTCCTGGCAGGTGTGTGACCGAGATGTCATCCTAGTATATGGGGCTTAAAAATATACTGAGATGGGGGTGGGGACTGGAAAGCTCAGACACAGATTCTAATGCAGTGCTGTCCAGGTGACTGGAATGAAAGTTACTGGGATCTGATTGCTGTTTGGGGAAATGAAATTAAGGGGGTTTCAGGATATTTGCTTCTCAAAAAAGCACCACCATAACTGGCACTAATGAAACATGTTGTTAGCAATCTCAGGGGCTAAACTGAGTCTAGGCCTCTCACCTCTAGATGTGGTCCCTCCAAGTTCAGGCTAAGGGTTTGTCTTCACTACAGGGCTAAATCAGTGCTGCTGCAATCGATGCAATGTCAGTTTAACAGGCCTGGCGAAGACACGGTCCCATCGACTTCAGTACTCCACCTCAATGAGAGCTGGAAGCTATGTCAGTGGGAGAACCTCTCCCACAGACATAGCATGGTGTAGAGACCACGGTAAGTGGATGTAAACTATGTCAACTTATGTTACATACATTCTGTAACATATCAATTTACCATGTAGTGTAGACCACGCCTTAGATTACATTGGTGTGGACAGTTAGCCAGGGCAGCTGACACTACTGCTACCTATGCTATACCAGACCTATTCTGTAACTAGAAAATGTCAGTTTCCAGGCCTGTCTGGTCAACACCTTTCACCAGCACTCAATTCACTTTATGAGGGAAACTTATCAATCCACAATGACTGAAAACCTCCAAAACTTTAATTTATGCTACAGCAAATCCTGCTACTGGGAATGGAATAGACAGAAGCAACTCTACAACTAGCGTTCACATATTAGTCCATACAGTGACTCTTGCTGGAAGAGATTGGTATAGCAGTATTTGGGAGCTTTCCTGCATGTCCTGTCCATCTCTTCCAGGTGCTGTTTTACAGAGTCTGAAAAGGCAGTGTAGTTTGCTACTTAAGAGGTAGCAGTCAGGACACTCAGCTGGGTGTCTGGAGAGGTGGGTTCTATTCCTGGTTCTGCTGCTAATCTCCTGTATGACCTTGGACAAGTCACTTCACCTCCATGTACCTCTGTTTACCATCAGTAAAATTGGAATAATGATACGTCCCTTCCTTTGTAAAGTACTTTGATATCTGTGAATGAAATGAGCTACAAAGAGCTAATTAAATCACTGTGGTTCTCTCTCCCCATCTGCTCCTGACTGAAAAGGACAGTGTCAGCATAACTATTGTATAGAAGTTAAAAGATGGGAGTGACCTTTTATTATTTCTTTCAATTCAAATGCAAAACAGGACTTCCCTCCACATCTGTAGACACCTTAATATTTACAGAACAGCCACCCAGCAACATAGCACAACCCACACACAACGAAATTAAAGAACATAAACAATCATTTAAGTGACGGAATATAGCCTGTTCCATTACTTTCTATACCTTCAGACCTCTCCAAAAGCCATTGCAAATAAATGGCCTTTGCAGCATGCTCTTAATGGCAAAATATTTGGGCTATATGGGAGTGGTGTTGGGATAAGGATGTAGGATCCAGAATCTCGGCACGCACACAGAGAACAACCCATCAGTATCTCCCTCTTTTGTATACCAAAGGTGGTCAATCTTGAGCTATCACCTGATCACCTCTGTGGTAGTGCGGCATGGGGAAAGAAGCAGTCTCAACCAGGCAGGTCCCAAGCCATCTAGGGCTTTTTAGTCAAAATCAATGTTACCTAAAACCCCACAGGCAACTAAAGTAGGTCATGGAACATTGGTGTCATCTGTGCTCAAAACAAGATACGCAGTTTAATAAGCAGGCAGCTTCCTTCTGTACTAGCTTCAGTTTCCAGCTGCAGTCAAGGTATTACTCCCTGTATGAGCCTTGTAGTCACCAGTTAAAAAAGGTGCATTCTCATCTTGAGTTAGCTAACATGATTTAAAAGCCTACAGAAGACAAGGCAGTCTGTAGTTTTCATATGAGCGATCAGACTGAGTTAACACACCTCTTTTTTCTTTTGACTCAGCAACAGAGGGTATTGCAGTTGTCTAATCTAGAAGTGACAAAGGTGTGGATAGCAGTAACCACATCTGGCAAAAAAGGTAGCAACCACCAGGTCAGGCACAGATGAAAAAACGCTGTCCTGGTGATTTTCTATAATGGGATCATTCCAAAGCAGTTAGGAAGCTAACACCATCCCTAAATTGTGAACAGGTGTGACCAATGGCAATTGAATACTCCCAATCAAAGGGACCAGCATAATTTTTGCCATCACCTTTGGCTGCTTCCCCCAACCCTTCATCATCACCTCAGTCGTGTTTGGATCGAGCTTTAGCTAGTCAGCCCTCCTCTATGTTCCACTCTTAGGGGGGTGATCACATCGTTTGGGTCAAATGAGATTGGACATAAAGCTGGATGTTATTCACATACTGAAAGCACCACAGCCCATGCCTCCTTACTAACCCTCTTAATGGCCCCATAGATACACTAAAGTAAAGGGGTAACAGAATAGTCCCCTGTGGTTTCTTGCCTTTGGAAAGTGAAGCAACTGCCCGCAACTAACTCTTGTGATCTCTGAGATAAAAGAACAAGCCACAGAAGGGCAGTTCCATCCACTCCTGACAGCATTCCCAAGCAAGTCAATGGCACCTCCTAACCAATAGTATCAAAGGCAGTTGATGGATCTAACACTATCAGCATGGACACCTGATCTTCATACAATGCCAGAAGATCACTCACCAAGGCAATCAGCAGAGACTCTGTGCCAAAATCAGTTCTCTTCCCTGACCGATAAAGGTCAAGGAGATCTGAGGTCTCTAAATGCTGGGTGAATTTTTTTTGCCACAGTCTTCTCAATAATCTTACTCAAGAATGAAAGCTTGGATGATAATTGGCTCAGCTCATCAACAGCAAGCAATGGTTTCTTGAACAAAGGCTGAACTAGTGCTTTTTCAAAGCAGAGAAAGGTGGTTACTGGTGGAAATAGTCATGGACCTAATATTGTCCCACTGGCCTTTTCCAGCCAGAATGGGCTTAGACCCAAATCACAGGTTGTGACATAATATTCTCTCACTACTTCCAATATCTCAGTGAGTAACACTAGCTGCAATTTAAGCACAGTTGATTTTTTTTTTATCATATATCATTCCCAGAAACATAGCTCTGCTCCACGGATGCAGGTTGCTTGCTCTGAATCTGAGCAGTTTTGTTTTGTCCACAAAATAAAACATTTCCTCACAGTTGGGGGAATTTGGGCCAGCCACCAAGCTATTGACAATCCCAAATTAATCTGCAGTCTGAGATTTTTCTGGATGGTATGGTGAAGGTAAAGAACTAGTTATTTGTCCACCGCACAGGCAAACTTCAAAATCTTTATATTACAGCTGATCAGCTTTGGCATGAAATTTCTGCTGATGATGCCCTAATCATCTCCCTTCTCACTTCATTTGTTGCAAGTCATTAATAAGTTTGTGAGGATGAAACTGGAGAAAAGAATGTCTATTTCCTGCTCACTCAGTGGTGGATGAAAGAGTATTTTAAAGTCCTATGAAATTCTTGATGGAGGAGTCTGTCAGAGGAACAACATTCTTCCCCTGGATACGTCCTGATTCCATTAACCTCCAAGGGTGGACCATCAAAACATGTCTCTGTCCTAGTAGGAGAGAGAGAATCCCCTACCTCAAATTGTAAAAGACAACAGTCAGTCCATGATATATATGTGTAACCTTCACTTCATTGACCTCCAATCCTAATCAAGATACCAGATCAACAGTGTTCCCAGCTATATGAGTTGAGCCATCTGTTACCTCAGATAATCCCCATGGTCACTATAATGGCCATAAAATCCTTTACATGATTTTTTGAAATCACTTCAAGGATGCATTCAGTGATCTTAATGCCACACTAGTAAGAACAAAAGAATGATCTTACTGGATCAGACCAACAGTCCATCCAGCCCAGTATCCTGTCTCCCAGCAATAGCCAGTGCCAGATGCTTCAGAGAGAATGAACAGACTAGAGCAATTTTGGGGTGATTGAGTTTAAGGACACCTGGAGCATGGGTTTGCATCTCTGACCATCTTGGCTAACAGTCATTGATGGACATATTCTCCATAAGCTTATCTAATTTTTTTAACCCAATTCTACCTCTTAAACCTCAAACTGACAGTAGCTAGAACTGGATTGAGAATGGGGAAGCTGTGCTCACAATGTTTAATCTTCTAAAAAGGCCTTATTGTTTAGTCTCATCTTGTCCACTACTACAGGGATTGAGGAACTTGAGTTCCCCACACCATACCCTCACCCACCTTTTCTGGGCGTCCGTATCCCCAGTGCACAGCAGTGGTGTTGGCCATCCAAAGATCATCAAAGGGATGCAGCTGCCAAGGCTGGGTACTCCAATAAGAACCTCCAGGGTAGGCTACAAAATCCATCACTGAACAAACCCGACCTGACCAAGCATCCTTGGCAGCCTCTTTTCAAAAAACAACTCCTTTCTATATCTCAAAGCTACTCAGATCTGAAAGTTTCAGTCATCCATGCTCGCCAACAAGATCAATTGTCTCCCTTCTGCACATACTTATCATGCCATTTATCTCTAGCCACAATTCTACTGCAGCTAAGATGTAGGGGGGGACATCAAAACTCATCCATCTGATAATTTACCCAAACTCCTCTAAGCCAACTCCCACTGAGACCAGGTAGAGAGAGGTTTTCAAAACCTCTTCACTGCTCCCTGACATTGTTGGCCTCTCTTGCTTGCAAGGTACACACCACTCACACCAACTCTCCTGAGTTTTAAGTTCCTACCTTCCAAACATATAGGGAAATAACTGTACTCACGAAGCTATCCTACCTCTATAGCTGTCTCAATCACAAGATTCAATCCCCTTTCAAACTCAGCGCTGCTCCAGCAGCCATCCTTGAACACTGGCAAAAATGCTTACTTACTAACCTTCCTCTCATGGAGACTTGAATGATAAGTGAGGATACAAATATAAATGAGATGCTCTTGTATCGATAGCCCAGGGCTGCTAGTCTCTGGCCCCTACAAGAAAGCCACCTTTTCAAATAACGTGTTCCACCATTCCAGAATAATTTCAGCACCGTCCCTCCCCAATGCCGATACTCCACAGATTCAAACATTCACTCCCTCTCTCCACTCCCTGTCTTAGTGTCAATCCTTTTGTGAAGCAATTTCTTCATCCAGTCAAAAAGTATGATCTGGTTCAGGTCCAGCTGGGACTGAGGTGGGGATCTGTCTTACAGTAGTTAGCCTCCTTGATGGAGTCCTGGCTGGTGGAAAGATCAGCCTATAGTCCAATGGTGGAATGGCTTTGGGTACTGGCTTTGGGTACTGGCTACTGGAGAGTGGGAAATTCCTTTGAAAGAGGGCAGCCCTGCTACATGGAGCATCTAGCCCAGATCAGGATTGTTATATTTAATGGTTCAGCTTGCCTCACATGTCAGTACCTCCAGCCACATGATCATGTTTTGTCCAGAACTCCCTCCACTTTATCAATATATTTCTAGTACTTTTGTCAGCAGAACTATATATGCAATATTCTAGATGAAAGCTCTGCCAAACTCTGGAGAGGGAGATTGTTGTTTCCTCTCTATGATATGATGCCTGTACTTATCTCCAAATAGCTCTAGCACTGTTTTGTATTGTGAACCTCACTTAGCTAGGTGGACAGCAGAGGGCTTGGTCCTTCCTGCCTCTCTTTCCTTTCCATTCAAGCCTTTTATGCCAAACTCCAGATGTGGTGCCAATCCAGCAACTGGGAGCATCGCATCATGGCGGGCTTGCCACTGGACGGTACCGGCCTTGACAGTGCTGGAGGCTTGTCTCAAATGGCCAAGGGCTGAGCTGCAGTCATCTCGATGAGATCTCTAGTGGCCTCAAAAGTGTCTCAGGTGGAGGGTGGCTCCAACACCTCCACCTGGCACTGCACCTGGCACCGGACTCAGTGGTGCTTTCTGGGGTGCCGGAGTCAACAGCATGGACTCTTGCTGCCTGGAAGTCAGGTCCTTCCTCTGGTGTAGCAAAGCATCCCCTGGCAGTCCCGCAGCTCTCTGAGGAGAGTGTCCTCTGTCAGCTTTTTTGCACTCATGGGGCACTGGAGAAGTAGAGCAGTGCCAGGCCACTGCTCCTTGTTGCGGTGCCGGGGATTGCTGGTGTCGAGGTTCTCTCACGCTAGAGTCCTTCCTCGGCACTGATGCGTGGACCGATGCCGGAGCGTTCTGCACTGATGTGCTCGGGCCTGGGCCTTGCCAGTCAGGGGCCACTGGATGAACTTCCATGTGCAGCTGCTTTAAACGGAAATGCTGCTCCTTTTCAGTCCTGGTCTAGAAAGCCCTGCAGATCTTGCAGTGCTCAGACTGATGCACCTCCCCCAGATATCCCAGGCAAGAGTCATGGGGGTTGCTATTTGGCATGGGCTTGTGGCATTCACTGCACAACTGAAAGCCTTGGGCCTGCAGCATGCCCCAAGCCCAAGAAAGGGTGAGTGGATAGGGACAATTCCCGCTCACCAACCCCTTTGCTAACTGTACTAAATCACACTAACAACACCTACTATACAAGAAACAAAGAGAGAACTAGATAACTAAGCTAAGGGAGCACTTGCAAGGCAAAGGAGATGCAGTTCCAATGAAGAGTTAGAAGGAACTGAAGGTGGGGTTGGGTCAGCAGGGTCATGTATTGAGTACCATAAGTGCTGAGTTCCCCTTTTTCTCCTGGGTACTTGCACCGGCCCTGCTTCCTCCCCTGAGTGCCCCATGTTCTCGCTTCTCCCACCCCCCAGCTTGCTAACATGGCCAAACAGCTGTCTGGTGGCAGCTGGGTGGGAATCGCTGGGAGGTAGGAGTGGGGCTGCAGAATGCTCAGGGAGGAGGAGGAGGTGGGGCAGGAGGTAAGGGGAGTCTGGATGCTGATGGGTGCAGAACTCCCACTAATTTTCCCCCTTGAGTGCTCCAGCTCCAGAGCACCCACAGAGTCAGCACCTGTATTGAGTGCCATGAAGGCACCGCTCCAGGGAGCTCCCTAGCCAACCCGACGGGAGCTAAGGAAAAAAGTTTCTGATGACTGCGTACATGGTGTGCACATACCTGATTGGAATCAATGTGAACAAGCACTCAAGGAACATTTTGGGTATGTCTTCACTACCCGCCAGATCAGGGGGTAGCAATCGATATTCTGGCAATCGATTTACTGCATCTCGTTAAGACAGGATAAATCGATCGCCAACGGCACCCCGTCAACTCCAGAACTCCAGCTTGCGGAAAGGTGCAAGCTGAAGTCAACGGGGGAGCGTGCTGCCGACCGCCGCCGCCATGAGGACGGCAGGTAAGTCGGCTGAAGATACACCAACTTCAGCTACGTTATCCATGTAGCTGAAGTTGCGTATCTACAGTCGATTCCCCCCCGCTGTGAAGACCAACCCATAGTTACTCATTTTCTCTACACCATTCATGATTTGTTAGACCTCTATCATATCCCCTCAGTAGTCTCTTTTTTAAAAACTAAACAATATCTGTCTTTTTAATCTCTCCTCATATGGAAGCTGTTCTATATCCCTAATCATGGTTGTTGCCTTTCTCTGCAGCTTTCTCCATTATAATATACCTTTTTAGAAATGGGGTGACTAGAATTGCAGGCAATGTTCAAGGTGATATTTTATTTTATTATCAAGTCCTTATTGCTCAAGTCCTTGTCCTTCCATTTATTAATCAGCCTAGAAGAGGTTTGGGGGGGGTGTGAGATCCTGTTTGTGATTTCCCCAGGGCTGTTTGCATCCTATAGCCTACAGATGCAGAGCTCCTGGAGCTGTGTGGCGATTTCTGTGTGACTGTGTGTTCCTGTGTACGAGTCCCCAGCCCTGCAAATGCGGGGAGCTGGACTGGTGAGTGAGAGGGCCCAGGGCAGTCCCTAGGCGACCAGTCCTTGGGCATATGTGGGTCAATTGCCGCACATGCAGCGAGCTGGCCTAGGGAGAGTGTGCGGACAAGGGGCGCTGAGGGATCGCAGAAGGCGGGGCGGGGATGTGGGGCCGGCTAGCAGTCGGCCCCCAATTAGTGGGCAATGCTGCCGCCTAGTGCTGTTGCGTGGTCCGTGCGGGCAGAGCAAACCGGCCACGGGGCTTCAAGCGCCCCACAGTCGCTTTAGTAACCAGCGCCGACCCCCACACCTCCCGCGGGGGTGATGAGGCGAGCAAGGGCCCTGGGGCGAGGAGGCGCCTGGTTTGGTCCCTGTGGACCCCCAGCAACCCCGCCAGCCACGGCGAGGGCGGCAGCGGGTCTCCTCGGTCTTCTCGGCCCCGCGGGCTGCTCCCGCCCCGCAGCGGGGTCTTTACCCCTTCGGCGGGAACCGCAGCGCGCTGGGGCCGTTCGCGGGTCGGCCGCGGAGCCCGGCAGCGCGGCGTGTGCTGCCACCGCCCCGCTTTGCACCCAGCGGGGTCTGCTGCCGTCGCGGGAGACCCAGCCGCCAGCCCCTGGGTGAGAGAGCTACGTGACGTAGCCGCTGCCAGGCTCACGCTTTCCTGGGGCCACAGTGGAGCCGCACTTCAGCCGGCCCCACGGACGCCCAGGGCCGCCCCTAGGTATTTTGCTGCCCTAGGCGGCTAGCGCAGGAGGCGGCGCCGGATTGAGGGCGGTAAATCGGAGGCTGCTCAACACGCCGCCTTCAGTTCTAAGTCGGCTGATGGGTAGCGCCGGCCCTGCTGAAGCCTTTACCTCTCCTGCTGTTTGACAGGGGGCAGCGAGAGAGGCTGCCCAGGCATCCTCCTGCTACAAGGGAGCTCTTCTATAGTCTTTAATGGAGAGAGAAGTGTGGGTGCTACCAACTCTCTGTTAGGGGTTGTCAGTATTTCTTAGAGAAGCTGAGCAGTGTAATGAACTAAGGGGTAAATAAATTGGCAATGGATTTTTCAGCTGGGCCAGTTCCTAGCTAATTGCAGGGTGGATGGGCGGGGAGGGGATATCAGAGCATGGGTTGAGGCTGCTTGCAGTATTTTGTTTCAGGGTATAAAAATATGCCCATTTGGTGCTTGAGGCCCTTGTGCAGTTACAAAAGTTCCAACAATAGTTAAGCTCAGTCTTCTGAAGAAGGAGGTGGGTGGAATAAAGCCCCCATTTCTCAGTTGTGCCAGTGCTCTTACTGTCCCCTGCCACTGGCTGGAGCCTTCCCTTTACCCGCTGTCAGGGCCGGCTCTACGTTTTTTGCTGCCCCAACCCCACCGCAAAAAAAGAAAAAGGGCAGCCAGAGTGGAGCACTGCCAAAGCAAAAAAAAAAGGGGGGGGGTAGGAATGTGCTGCCTGAAGATTGCCCGAACACTGCCCCTTAAGATGTGCTGCCCCAGGCATGTGCTTCCTAGGCTGGTGCCTGGAGCCAGTCCTGTCCCCTGCCACCATCCCTGAGTCTGCCTCCTGCTACTAACCCTTTGCCTCCAATCCTGGCCTTTATCTCCTGTCCTCCTTCCTCAGCCAGTAAATTCTTACTGAGTTTTCCCATACTCTTGCTTCTGTTACCATCTTGCTTTGTAACCCCCATCTCTGCTCTCGGAGGGAACAGCACTGGGTGGTCCTGAGGGAAGGAACTGGTAGTTGTCATTCAATTGTACCATCCTAATAAGTGACTGCCCCTGAACCTAGCACTAGGTCCAGAGTTGTGGGGAAGGGCTGTCTTAGAAATAGCTGCAGTCTACGTATATTCACTTCTCTTCCAACCAAAGAGTGTAGGGATCTATTAAGTATAAGCAGAGAGGCTATATAAGCAGGGAAGAACCCTCACTTCTTCTGTACTGGACAACCTACCAGAGAGATTCTGCACCAGCAATTTGTGTTCTAGGCCACAAGACTTTTGGTCCATCCTTTTATGGGCCCTGTGCCCCTTGTAGTCCAAAGAGTGCAAGATTGTCTGCAGTGCCCTTTTAAACACACAAGTTCAACACTGTGGAGCAAGATCTGCCGCAGTCAGCACTTCAAACCTTGGAAGCATATGGGAGTAAAAGTGGGCACCTCCTTAGGCTAATTTGCTCCTTCCTCACCCTAATATCAGCTGTTTCACTAACTGGCAGGGGGTGCTCCTGTGAGGGATGGAAAGAAATTGGCACGCAGAATTGGCTTAGTTGCTCTCTGGGTGCCAGCCAGAATCTCAGCTGGGAAAGCTGTTAGCTATTCTATGTCTCTCTCACTCTCCCTGCCATTGGTGTTTGAGGGAGAGTACTTCTCCCTGCCTCTCTCCCCCCAAATGAAATATTTCAGTGTAACATTCTCTGATCCAAGTTGTTCTTGGACTGCACCTTCTTTACTTTTTCCCATTCTGTTTTGCTACAGTATTCAGGATCGTTATTAGAGAAATCAGATGAAGTAATTCTTTCTCGCTATTTCACAAGATCCATTCTTTCCCTCATTGTAAAAACAAACACACAGAGGGATTTGTAGCACATTTGTCACTTCAGCCAAATGGCAAAAGGTAACAAAAAGGGCAGATCTTGTCCAGGTTTTTCTGCTGGGAAGACTATGAAACGATAACAACATCTTCCAAATTAAAGCACATTCTGGGAGAGGAAAGATGATTCCCTTGTGATGGGGCAAAAAGTGTCTCATAGAACTGCTCTTGCACATTTGGCAGGGGAATTTGCAAAAATGCACATGCTTAGTCTGTCTAAACCAGGGGTGTTTAGAGATGAATGTAACTGTCAAGGAAGTAGAGAGTGGGTGGGCTTTTATTGCTGCTTAATGAAAGTCATTTTAGTTTATCCCTCAAGGCAGCTGAAAGTAAATATGGTTTGTTGTATGCTTCTGATAGAGCATGTTTTTCTACACTCTTTCAAGTTAGGTGGAGACTTTGCAAGCTTCTTCAGCTACCCATGCTGTTGTAAGAGTTTAGACACCTTGATTTAGACGCTAAGGCAAAGAAAACCAACCCTCAGGCAGAAGGAGCAGGGTTAAAAAAAAAAAAGAAGACAGGAAGAAATCATTTAATTTTCAAATCACAGCTAGGGTAGCTCTGTCTAGAGAAATTAGAATCATGGAGAGGGAAGGGAATTGACCTACTATAGATTCTTTAGTTGTCAGAATGTTTGTTTCTATAGCAGAACAGCTCAGTTCTTGGACCCATAACTTTTTTCAGCAGGTAAGAGCTACATTTATTAAAAAAAAAAAAAAAAATCCAATCTTTGGTAAATACTCACAGGAGAAATACAGTAGCCATATACCTCCCACTACTTCAGTTTAAATCTTAATTTAGATGATAGTGAAAGGAATTTGGTTTTAAATGAGGGCTTGTCTACAATGGCAATTTACAGCGCTGCAACTTTCTCGCTCCGGGGTGTGAAAAAACACACCCCAAGCGCAGCAATTTTCAGCGCTGTAACATGACAGTGTAGATTGTGCAGCAGCACTGGAAGCTGTTCTAGTCCTTAGAATCCTCCCATGTGAAAATCTATGCTCAGAAGCTGGACAAGTGTGGCTGGAGTGAAAGCTTAGTGTTCACTCACTGAGTAGTCTCTTGCTCTCAAACTCACTCCAAAATTGATTTCCCCTTGAAAAGACAAGTCAGCTCTGGATTGGTTTGAAATCATTGCAATGCTACTTAAGGTTGAACTGACATTTAGTTAATGTGTTTGGTAGATTAAAGAGGGGGAAAAGCACTAGTGTCACTACCAAATGTGGAAGGAATCTAAGTTCTGGCAGAGAAGCCTGAAAAACTCTCATATTCTTTATTTCATGCAGCTTAGGGCTGGGGAATTCAGCAGGAAGGACTCTATGGCTGGACACGACAGGGAGCATTATGCAATCATGCCAGCAGCTTTGGCATAGTGCCTAGTAGATATCCTTAGGGGTCTTCAAATACAGCCTCAGCCATTCATTTCAGTTTATCGATTATCTTTTCTCCACAGATGGCAATATTAAAGAGCTGCTGGCCAAAGAAGTGGGATTTATGGAAGAAGAAAGGGGGAAAACAAAAGAGCTCACTTTGAACCAGGCTGTGTTTGTAGTGAGACTTGTAGATTTAACAGAACACATACCTTTGAGTTGTTAGTAGCAGCTTGTGTTAACTTCTGTTTTCAATTCCAAAAACTCTTTAGATGACTTGGCCACCCACTTTTCACCGTAACCCTTCTCTTTCCCTGCATCACCATGTTCAAGAACGAGTTGTAGTACAAATACAGAATACCTTGCACTTAACAGTATTTTTCATCCTAAAATCATAGTCATTTATATTAAATCTCAACACCTCTGTGAAGCAATTATCCTCCTTTTATAGATGGGGAGACAAGAAGCCTAATCTGGTATGACAATCACCCAAAATAGGGATTGTTGTATTGGGAGGAGAGCGTAAAATGGGACCCTAGGCAAGGCGATGCCTCTCGAGTACAGATGTGAACGCGGACTCAAAATTGTGTAGGGGAAACCCCATTATCACCCACCGTGGGGACACCAGAGTGCAGGTAGTGCCCCCCCCCCACTCCTTGGGGGAAAAACTGCAGGGAGGAACCAGCCAGTAGGGGCACCTGCAGAAGTACCCAAAGTAAGGACCTTCAGACATTCAGAAAATTTTTGAGTTTTGACTAGACTTTTTCTGCTCTGTGCTGAGTGGCTGTTTGCTCCATCCTGCCCCTCCCTCAAAGTCTTTCCCTCATCTTCAAGCTGCATCTGCCAATCTTATCATCTGTCTCCATCACCCTTCCACTTAGCTCATCCCCTCTTAACTAAACACACCTCAGGTCATCTAGTCCAGCCTCCTGCTCAAAGAAGGACCAACATCAACTAAATCATCCCAGCCAGGGCTTTGTCAAGCTGGGCCTTAAAAACCTAAAAGGATGGAGATCCCACCCCCTCCCTAGGTAACCCATTAGAGTGCTTAACCACCTCCTAGTGAAATGGTGTTTCCTAATATCCAGCCTAAACCTTCCCCTCTGCAACTTGAGACCATTGCTCTTTGTTCTGTCATCTGCCACCACTGAGAACTGCCAAGCCCCATCCTCTTTAAGAACACCCCTTTAGGTAGTTGAAGGCTAATAGCAAATCCCATGACTCTTCTCTTTTGGAGACTAAACAAGCTCAGTTCCCTCAGCCTCTCCTTGTAAGTCCAATTTGTTCACATCCTTTCTGTAGCGGGCCCCCCAAAACTGGATACTCAACATGTGGCCTCACCAGTGCCAAATAGAGGGGAATAATCACTTCCCTCAATCTGCTGGCAATACATCTGCTAATGTAGCCCAATATGCCATTAGCCTACAATTAGCCTCACCAGTACCAAATAGAGGGGAATAATCACTTCCCTCAATCTGCTGGCAATGCTTCTGCTAATGTAGCCCAATATGCCATTAGGCAACAAGGGCACACTGCTGACTTGTATCCAGCGTCTCATCCACTGTTATCCCCAGGCCCTTTTCTGCAGAACTGCTGCTTAGCCAGTTGGTCCCCAGCCTCTAGCAGTGCACGGGATTCTTCCATCCTAAGCGCAGGACTCTGCAATTATCCTTGTTGACCTCATCAGATTTATCAGATTTGGTCCAATTCTCTAATTTGTCTAGGTCACTCTGGACCCTATCCCTACTCTCTAGCGTATCTACCTCCCCCCAGTTTAGTGTCATCTGCAAACTTGCTGAGGGTGCAATCCATCCCATCATCCAGCTCATTAATAAAGATGTTGAACAAAACCAGCCCCAGGACTGACCCCTGGGGCATGCCGCTTGATACCGGCTGCCAGCTAGATATCGAGACATTGATCACTACCCGCTGAGCCCAACAATCTAGCCAGTTTTCTATCCACCTTACAGTCCATTCATTCAATCGATACTTTTTTAACTTGCGGGCAAGAATACTGCGGGAGACTATCAAAATCTTTGCTAAAGTCAAGGTAGATCACGTCCACTGCTTTCCCCATATCCACAGAGCGAGTTATCTCATCATAGAAGGCCCTTGGTGTGACTTGCCCAGGTATGACTTGCTCTTGGTGAATCCATATTGACTGTTCCTGATCACCTTCCTTTCCTCCTTCCAGTTCACTTCAAAATAACATTTTTACTATTCTCTACCTCTGCTTCCAAATGAGTCATGTTTGATGGGAACTTTGCACTGACTCATCTCTGAGTTCAGAAGTGACAGGAGAGAGAAAATATTAGTTCCTCTGTTACACTGGGGAATTATATATTGAGAAGAGTAATTGGTCATGGGTTAGTCTCCTCTCCCCCTTTACTTGTTAAGGAGATGGTTTCTAAAAAAGAGATGATGCTAGTAAACAAGACACATTGCTCCAGCTTGGATCACTCCCAATAATAAGGCCTATGTTTAGGACCAAGAGAGCATTGTCATTTCTGAGACAGTAGCCCATTTCAAGAGGGAACAATGTCTGCTGTTCCTAATACAACAGGACTTCAGGGAGGCTCTCGTTTCAGCACAATTTGCTACAGATGTTGGGTTCTATATAAATAGTACATTGGTCCACGGCTAGCTTGTTTCTGAAATGAAGTTATAAACAACATTTTTGCCTCAAAGCCATCCTGTTCCTGACTTTAGAGGGACTTCAAGACCACACACAAGATGCATGCATACGCAATGTTGATGTCTGCCTTAGTTCAAATATTATTCATGTTAACCTGTGATTGAATGAGGAGAAAAAAATCATCTATATACTATAGCTTGCTGTCTATATTTTTGTTGGAATTTGGTAAGCCTGTGACTTAGCAAAAGAGAGGTACAATTTACTATCCTCTCTTCACACATCCTCTTTTCAGTCAAGAAATGATTGTAATTTTTTTAAAAAAAAGAGAGAGAAGGAAAAGATCCAATACCTCTCTCCAAGTAAAGGAAGATGGATATAGTGTCAGGCTAAATTAGATCCAATTGTGATGGCTTCCCCCAAAGGGAACAATGCAGTTTTTGTGATGAACTCCCAACAGAAAGCTTGGTAGTTTTACAAAAATAATCCTGCAGCCATCTAGGTGCTGGCCCTTCTCCCTGGGATGCAAAGAAGCCAGTGAAACTCTGCCCTCCTAACAGGAAGTGGAATTTTTTTAAGAGTGTGTGGGTGGGTTTCTGCAGCATGAAAGAAGGAATCATGAATGCTCTAGTTTGTCAAAAATGCATCAATATATACAAGCCAGAACAGATTACAACTGGAGACAGCCATAACCTCTTTGCTAGTGCTTTATTGTGGAGAGCTCTTCTACCTGGGTGTAACTTGAGAGAAATCTGGCTAGGATAGAATAGTTTGGATGAAACAAAGTAGCCTGCTACAGCACTAGAAGTACTTAAAATGCAAATATACAGGAACTCCAGACCATCCCCCACGGCCCCTCCTCTGAGTGGAGGAAAGCAGCTTAAATACAGCCAGGCCTGGAGAGGAATGTTAAAAAGAGGGGAAGAATCACCCTCCTCCGTTCCATAGGGACCCTCACATGGCGAGATTCAGTATGCATGACTGAACAAGCAAGCAAGGACAGCTCCTCTTTTAACTTTCCTGAACAATGGCTTTGCTCCTTCCATCATTTCACATTCTCTCTAACCCCAACCCTTCTTTAAAAAAAAGAAAGAAAAAAGGGGGAGGGAAGAGAGAGAGAAAGCCCTGCTGCAGTACTTAAGAGAGGAGAAAAGCTTTGTTTCATGCCCTATAAACAGCTTAAGCCCCTACCTCATAATACAAACCTCACATTGTAGAAGTCTAAAAGGGATCCTGTCAGGTTAGAAGTCATACATTAAAAAGAAAGATGTCTATGGTACATTTTAGATTATTAGAACAATGTTAAAAATCAATTTTTTCCTATTTCCTCTTTACTTTTATCTTGTGTGTACAATGAAAAAGTGAAACAGCATCGTCAGTTTTCTAGTTATTCATTTCCAAGTTCTCATGCACTAGCAAAAGACAGAAATTCTGTGTTGTTAATATTGCAGGGAAATGTTTTGGGTCTTTTTGGGTGTGAGAAAGAGCAGAAAACCAGTTTTCATGGATTTTTAAATGAAACAAGAACACTGCAATGTGTCTAAGTTTTTTAAAAATGTTTTTCTCCCTGAAGTGTCAAGTTTGATCAACTACACATCACTTTACCTCTATGTCCCTTCATAACAAATGTTATCAGTTGCTGTTTGCCCATCCCAAAATGAACTGGTACCCCAACATTAACCTCTACTTTCACTCAATTTACCTGAGCAAGTCACCTGTTCTCATATACAATATTGGTCTTTCCAAAAGGAAGCAACACTCTCTTGTAAACTTCTAATTATGACATTACTCAACATCCTGCACAGAATTGACCAGACTCCCCATTTCCTTTTACTCAGACCATGTCACTCACTAAGACAAGAGCACAAGTGAAACCCTCAATAAGCTACACACCATGCTTTTTGCAACCAGTAGACAAGATACCTACCTTTAAAAAACCAAAAACACAGATACAGCTTTTTTTCAAAAACATACTTCATATTTCCTCTTTTATTATATAAATATCAGTTTAACCTTTTACTGTAAGAATATAAAATGTTTTAAGAGGATCTTTGTTATTTTTTATACAAATTCACAAACAGTACAATTAATCCATAGGGGTCTCTGGGTTTGCTTTAACTCCATAGTCTGGCCTGTTGTTGTGGGAGATTTGAGATTTTGAATTAAAAAAAAAAAAAAATCAGTAAAGAAAAAAGGCCAACATTTGTTTCTTTAAAAATTCATCAATTATTCTTCCTCTTTAAAATAATAATTAAAAAAAAATCTAAAGAACCAGCTCCATTTTACTGACAGAAATGAGAAAAGACAGATGAATTTCAGTCTCCTCCCCTTCACATGGCAGCCTCAAGCCCTGCAGGCCTGTTCTGCTCCTCTCCCCACTTACAAACAGGAAGCCTCACACAGTGACCTTTTTTTGTAGGTGATTTGGGAGGGAGAGGGAAATATTTGCATATTATATATATTTAAGAAACTGAACTTGCATTTCACACATTTCAATACCCCAATCCTCAGTACAGATTCTCACATGTTACACATGTTTGTGCTAGAGGAATAAAAATGCAGAAGCACATTTGGATCCCCAAGCCCCAGTGGAGAGGGAGGGAGAGGCACAGTCAGAATGTGAAGGTGGAGCACATTAGGGAAAGCTTTAAAAAAAAAAAAAAAAAAACCCAACCAAAAACAGTTACAAACCCAACGGGCTTCTTTCCAGTCTAGGCACAAAAATGTTTCAGTCTCAAAATCTCTTTCGTGTAAGAATTCCAGGGCTTTTGAGAAAAAACTAACAAATTAAAACGAGGTAGCCAGACATATATTCAGCAGAAAAAAAGTACTTAAAAAATCCACAAAAACAGCAACTTCAAATGTTTTTAAAAATAAAACCATGGAAGAAAATGAATATTGAAGAAAGAAAGGATGAGAAAAACTGGGATCAGAAACAGGATGTAAGCAAGGGGAGGGTGGTGATGGTGGTAAGAGTAGTAAATTTTTGTACGCATTTCAAAATAAAACCACGTCACAGTATCTCAAATGAAAGCAAAAATGAAGCTGGAGATTCTTAAGTCCCTTGGGCAGATAGGTGCTGGTCATCCCCTCCGCCCCATTCGCCCCCAATCCAAAGGAGAAATGAGTGTGTGGCTGGATATGTCTTCATCCCCATTTCTAAGAACGGGAAGGCAGGGAGGAAGAGAGAGAAAAATGAAAGGGAAGATGAATGGCTAAGGTGACTCCATCTCTCCAATGCAGGTGGGACATTTGAAGAGACTAGGATCTGTCGTCTTCTCTCTTGGGAATGGGGCAAGGGGGAAATGATGTCTCCCTTCCCCATACAAGGAGGAGGGAGAAGTATTAGGAGTCTATCTTCATCCCCAGTGCAGGGAGATGGGAAAAAGAATGGAGGGCCTAGGCTCTCTCTCCAACCACAGTGCAGGGTGCAAGGAATCATGTCCCTATACTCAGCTCAGGAAGGGACCAGTGTAGCTCTCTCCATATCCAATGCACAGGAGAACCACAGGGCAAAAGGGGGTAGAAGAGAAGATGGGGGTGGGACTGGAAATAGATGGAATATGTATAGCTGGGAAAGGCTATTTCTATCACAATCCCAGTTGGGATGGGGAAAAAAAAATTGGAATGGTATGACAAGGGGGTGTCTTTGTATCCAGTGCAGAAGGATTGGGGTTAGTGGATATGGAACATGCAACTAATAAGCTTTTATGGGAGGGGGGGGAGAAGAGGCAGGGGGGTTGTTCCCATTTCCATTCCTACCCCCATTAGAAAAGATCCCTATTCCTAAGACTGAGCAGGATTGAAGGTGAATAAGAATAGGGAACTTTCTTCATCAGTCCCTAGTGCATGAGGGGGTAGAATCAGAGTTGAAGTGGGGAGGGGCACCTCCAGCCCCAGTGCATAAAATTGCAGGTTTCTATCCCCGATGCAGAGAAGGATGAAGAAAGGGGTACTATAGTCCCAATGGAGGGCTGGGGATGACATGTAAAAAATGGGGGTTCTCTCTCTTCCATCTTCTGCTCCAGACAGTGCAGAGGTGGGTAGGTGGCATGGAAGGGATAGGGGTGGATTCTCTCTATCCCTCCCTCCTTCCAGTGCTGGAGTGGGCAGGTAGCATGGCTCTCTGTGTGTCCCCCCATCTCTTCTCCCCCCCTCCATTGCAGCAGTCAGTCAGTGAGTCCCTCCAGAGAGGATGGAGGTCTCCAGGTGCCCCCTCCTCTCACCTCACCTTCTCACTCTCAGTCATTTGCCAAAGTCCCAGGTTGAGCACCTTGAGACAGGGCAGCTGGGTGATGCGCTCCAAGCCCCGCTTAGTGATGCGGGTGCAGCCATAGAGATCAATGCCTGTGAGCTGGCTGAGATGCTCCGCAATGAGCTCCAGGCCCTTGTCAGTGATACGGACGCACTGGCCAATGTTGAGCGTACGGAGCCCATGCATTTGGCGCACCATACGGTTGATGCCCTCATCGCTGATGTGGCAGGAGCAGAGGGAGAGGGAACGCAGCCCATCCAGGCCCTGTGCTATATAGGCTAGGCTCTGGTCCCCCACCTTGTCACAGAAGGAAACATCGAGGCCCGAAAGGCGCAGGCTGCCCATGGCCAGATGCATGATGCCTGTGTCGCTGATGTTGTCGCAGGAGCGCAGATTGAGGCTGCGCAGGCTGCTCATGTGGGACAGGTGGAGCAGCCCCGCATCTGAAATGCCCCCACAAAAGCTGAGGTTGAGCTGGCGGAGGCGTCCTAGCCCTCGGGCCAGGTGCTTTAGTGAGAGGTCGCTGAGCTTCTGGCAGTCCTGCAGTGTGAGCTGCTCCAGGCCCAGGCAGCCCTCAGCCGCACTGCGGGTCATGCCCGCCAGGTGCCCAATGCCCACGTCAGAGAGGTGGCGGCAGGAGCGCAGGTTGAGGCTCTTGAGGCGCTGCAAGCCCCAGGCGATGAGTAGGAGGCCGGTGTTGGTGATGTTGCTGCAGCCCCCCAGCTCCAACACCTCGAGGCCCTTGAGATACTGGGCGATGCGGCCCAGGCTGCTGTCGGTGATCTGCTTGCACAGGCTCAGGTTGAGCGCCCGCAGCGAGCCGATCTCCGCCACAAAGGCGTGGCCCAGCCCGTTGTCGGTGAGATTGTAGCAGCCGCTCAGGTTGAGGCTCTCGATCTCCGCCATGCCCTGGATCACGTAGCTCAAGCTACGCCGCAGCGACAGGATCTGCACCCGCCGGATGCCCCGCGCCGCCAGGCTGGGGAAGAGCGAGGGATTGGCGCGGCGCAGGTGCAGCTTGGCCTCCACGCCCCGCCACACGGAGCGGTGGTAGGCGGCGTCCCGCCAGGCCGTGCACACCTGCGCCGCGCGGCCCTTGTCCCGCACCTCCAAGTACCCGAAGATCATGGCCAGCAGCTCCGGGAACAGGCACGAGATGTGCGTCTCCATCGCACACCCGAGCCCCGCCGCCGCCGCCGGATCCCCGCTGCTCGGCTCCTCCGGGCCCGGCCGGCTGCGGCGCCCTCCGGATCCCCGCTGCTCGGCTCCTCCGGGCCCGGCCGGCTGCCGCCGCTTCCGCTGGGTCCCCGCTGCTCGGCTGTGGCTGCTCCCGGCTCCGGGGCCCTCACATCGCCGCCCCGTGTGACAGGCCGGGGGGACGCCGCTCGCGGAAGGGGCCCGGCCCGGCTCTGGGGCTCCGGCCGCCGCCTCTATCCCCGCTCCGGGCGGGCCGCGCTGCGGCCCCCGCGCTGCTGCAGCCGGTGCGGGCGGGCCGCCCCGTGCCGCATTGTGCCGCCTACCCCGGGCGGGGGCTCCCGGAGGCTCCGCTCGGTCCCTGGTGCCGGCTCCGAGCCCCGCCGCCTCCTTTGTCTCCGAGCCGCCTTCCAAGCCCCGCAGCCCGGGGCCGCCCGCAGCCCGCTGCTGCCCCCCGCGGGAGCGCGCGGGGGGAGAAGGCACCGCGCCGCCGATACCGACCCCGCCGCGCTGGGCCCAGGCTCCGCGCTGCCGCCGACGGGATCCGCCTGCTTCGGCTGCTCCGCGCTGCGCTCGCCGCTGGGCCTAGGCGCCGCGCTCAGGCCGGGGGGTGGGGGGGGAAGAGAAGGAGGCGGCGCTGGGCTGGGTCTGGCGAAGGCTGACGCCTTCTTCCCCCCCCCCTCCCCCGCGCAAATGGTACGATCCGGAACACTCCGAGCCGTCACCCTGGAAACAGCGCGGCCCATTCTCTGCGCTGGCGGATTAACCCTTGCCGCGCCACCAGCGCGCTGCCCCCTCCCCGGGAACTCCCGGCTGGGAGTTCCCCTCCCCCACCGTCAGCTTAGCCCTGGCGCCTCTTCATCCCCCTCACCGGGCCGCAGCCCAAGCCCCGGGTCCCGCCCGGCCCAGCAGCACCCCCAGCTCCCAGCCTAGGGGCCTGGACACGGTCCCCGAGAGAGACACGCGCTGCCCCTGCCTCGACACTGCTCCCTTCCCTCCGCCAGTGTCCCCACCGGAGTCCCCTCTCCGCCCCCCACGCTGCGGGGCGGCATGTCGCACACCTCCCCCCTCCACACTGCCGCCCCGCGCCACCGGCGGCGGCGGCTGCTGCTGGCAGGTTAAGGTCACAGCTTCCAACCCCGCCCCCCCTTCCCCGGAAACAACCGTAGCCATGTGTGGGGGGACCTTCAGCTGCCCAGGTTTTGTGTCGACTTGGGAGAACTAGAGCCCTGGTGTAGGGAGGGCAGCGGGTGTCTTAACAGGCCTGGGGCTCAGGGGTTCAACTGGACCAGCAAGCACGTGTTGAAGTACAGCCCGACCTGTCTGCTCTAGGGTTGTTAGGGGAGGTGCTAGCCAACATGGCCTAAAAAAAAAAAAAATCTTTTTCACCCTTTTCTAGGCCTAATTTCCCGTGAAGCTCCCTAGGAATATGTGAGCTGAGAGATTTGGTTAATTGTATATCAAGGTGACATTAAACAGCAAGGCTGGCTAGTCCATTGGTTCCACACTAGGAAGTGAAACCAGGACAGAAAATTGTTTTCAGCAATGGGGCATGTGAACAAATACTGGAAGTGGTATAAGTGCTAATGTAGATCAGGCAGGGGTCATTAAAAGGCATTGCAAGAAAGGGTGCTTGAGATTTGTATTTGCCTAGTCTTAACAGCTTTTTGCACATTAGTAAACATTGTACATGTTAACATGGGTGCAGCTGCACTCATGTTAAAAACAGCTTAAGTGCTACTATAGGCCAGATGAAACTTTTCAAAACAATTCCAGAAAACAATATTGCCTTTTTCTATTGGAAAAGTACAACAAAATTACCACTGGGTCAGGTGAACCCAGGGAAGCCTTGGGACTTATTTTTAACACTATTTTGGTAACTTACTTTTTAACTCATTTAACTAAAACACAAAACTGATCTGGTTACTGGAGCCTAGATTATATTACGGTTCTCATGAGCCTGGCTGACCTGATAGCACTAGTTTTAATTATTTTGTCAGTGTCCCTAGTGTAAAAAAGGAATTTAAACTGTTCTCAATACTGATTCTGGGGAGATAATTGGTGAAAACCATTTTACCAATGGTGGTTTCACCTAGCATAGACAAGTTGCAGTCATGAGTTAAGATTACTGTACTATGAGAACCGTCACTGATGCATTTCCTGACTTAAGTGTTCACAGCCATAAATTGAACGTTTTTTATATCTGTTTCCCTTGGGACTTTTGGTTTTTAGGTAAAAGGGGAGATTATAAGACTAACATTTCTCTTGATTTGTGCAGTTCCAGGCTTGAATCTTAAATAACTGAATCTCCACAAGGAAATAGCTGCAAAACACCCATACTCCTATTTATATCATAAATTATACATTATTCTGTAGTTCACTGATAGAATGTTAACTCTAAATTCAGAGGACATTTTGTACTACACATGTGCTAAGCCATTTTTTAAAATAATACATATAATGTTTTGATTCTTTCTGCATGTTTGCCAGAAAACTAGTTCTTGGTGATGAGTAGCCCCCAGGAAATATATGGGCCCTGATCCTGCTATATCCACTTATATGATTTCCTATATTAACTTGAATGGGTTTCTGAATGGCTATGTGGGGTCTGTTATAGCAGATCTTACTGCGTGTTTGGGATCTAAACTTGTAAAATTCAACCCATTTTTGTGGTTATTAGGTGGGAGGAAAATCTTATGCCCTCATTCTGCAATCTGGTCATTCTTGGAGGACCCAAACATGAATGTGCAGCCCCACTGAATTCAGCTGGGCTCCTTGTGGCGAACTTCCATGCCCATGTAACTTGTATACTGTTATACTATGGTGTATTCCATATTTGCCACACTTGTTACAGAAAAAAATATCCTATAAGTGTTTTTGTTTATTTTAATTACTGTTTTTCAATCCCTCTACCTTACAAATTAGAGTGATAGGGAAAAAAATGACCATTTAAGGCCTAAAAAATTACTTAAAATAGTATTTCTATCTGGTATTGGGGTGTCATGATTTTAATATAGGCCATCTGTGACTAGCAAAGGCTACAAACAGATGATGCATATTCTTGGAGAGCCTGAAATCTCTTTCTCCCATGGCTGCAGCAAGAATCTTTAAATCCTGGTTGTCCACAGGGTATCAAACCTTTTAAATCTCTCACCAGTCTAAAATTGACTAATTCTGGTCCATTGTCTGGTTGTAAAATTTAATCCCTGATCCACCATGTTTTGGTGAAGGGAAAAGAAAACATTTTTATGTTAGGTTTTTATTTTATCTAAAGGATGGCTATTTGGAACCACTCAGAGTTTTAAAATATCATCATGCAAGTGGAATGGTCCACATGCACAATAAGTGCAATTTATCACATGGTTTCCTCTGTTTAACCCATGGTTGCAGAAATAAAGATATTCATGCCATGTTTATCCTGACCTCATGTGGTACAAATGTTTTTACCACTTAGATGGCTAGCACCATCTCCTGATAAACTGCATTTATCAAAAACCTCATAGGCACTCTGACTGCTGATCCATCCTCTGGAACTATTTTTAACATTCCAAACCCTTGAATAACTCCAAACAGCCACTATCTCTTTCTGAAAGGACTTGACAGATAAATGTTTCATCCCCCTCCCTGACTCCCTCAAATTACACTGGTATTCTGTGCAGGCTGGACAATTTTTATTGGCAGTTGTTCAGGGTGATCTGCATAACTGGATTGTGGCTTCAGGACGTGTGAGTTACTCATGCTGATAAAACTGCACTGTCATGTATTCTATATCTTAAATCACATGTGCGGTCATGATATCCATGGACTTTTCTGCAGTTCTTGTCTTAGCCTGTCCTTATTTGTTTCCCTTGCCTCTTAATTCACAGTACAATATTCTCTCTCTCCTTCAGGCATGGTTCAAATGAAGCATATAGTAAAAATAGTGAATAAAGGTCCTGTCATAGGTTGTACTCTGAGGGTGTCCCTGTGGGAGCGAAAGTAGGGGCCTCTTATCACAGACATCCTTCTCTAGTCTCAGGTGTCTCTGTAGAGTCAGTTTAAGGTGCTGAGTGTGATTCTCTGACCGAAGTCTTGAGGGAGAGGAAAGCAACCCTTTACGAGGCATTAAGCACTCCAGACAAAGGTAAGAGCAAACCAAATAATGCTGTAGCCCACAAAACAATCTGGGCTCCCCCCGTGGTTCCCCAAAAGACGAGGTCAGTAGTGTCTGTGAAGGGGGTCTGGGCCGCTCACTCCCTTGTGTCCAATAGAACCCAGGCTAGGCACCCTGCAAACAAAATGGAAAACAAGGGAAGAAGGTCTCTCTGCATCTTCAGAGGGTCCAGGTGCAGATGCTTTTCAGCAGTTTTGTGGGTAAGCAGCCCCTATACTGTGGGGCTAGGGAGCTCTGGCTCTGCTTCCCTATGACTGCCATCTTACACCGGGCTTGGATCCTTTTTAAAGTGACATCCTTCTCCAGATTTGACAGGCCTCTCAGGTACGCCAGGTTGGACTGATTGTGTCCAGAGTTGCTCTTTGACCCCTTACTGATGGGTGGAAATGTGTCCCCCTGCATATCCCTGTGCCCTTTCCTTGCTTTCACTCCAAGTGACAGAGCTCCAACCAGGGATATGGGAAAATCTATCCATAGGGATATGGAAATTTCCCAGTTGATAATAGCTCTCTTGCCAGTGGGTGGTGGCTGCTGTGATTCCAAGGAATTGAAGGCACCTATTAAACCAGGGGTGGCCAACCTGTGGCTTTGGAGCCACGTGCGGCTCTTCAGAAGTTAACATGCGGCTCCTTGTATAGGCACTGGCTCCAGTGCTGGAGCTACAGGCACCAACTTTCCAGTGTGTCGGGGGGTGCTCACTGCTCAACCCCTGGCTCTGCCACAGGCCTTGCTCACACTCTGCCCCTTCCAGCCCTCTCCCCTGAGCCTGCCATGCCCTGGCTCCTCCTCTCACCCTCCAGAACCTCCTGCACACCACAGAACAGCAGATCGGGAGGTGTGGGGAAAGAGGGGGAGGCGCTGATCAGTGGGGCTGCTGGTGAGTGGGAGGTGCTGGGAGCGGGGGGGCGGGTAGGTGATGTGGGGGCTGCTGACATATTACTGTGGCTCTTTGGCACTGTACATTGGTAAATTCTGACTCCTTAGGTTCAGGTTGACCACCCCATATTAAACTATTGGCAGCTGTTAAAATAGTAATGTTCTTCTGACCCTTTTCTTCCTTTTGCTCTCTATCACTCCCATTGAACCCTGATCCAGCTCCTAAAGCAATGCATTCCCCACCCCACCTTGCTGACCCTAATCCAGCCCCTAAACTAACTTCCTGATAAGTTCCATTCCCTCCAACCCATCTCTCTATAATGAGGATGTTTCCATCTTCCTTGTTTCTCTTCTGACCTTCAATTTCTCCTTCCTTCTTCCCTTCAGTCACCATGTCCCAAACTACTGTGCTCAGCAGCATTCCTGTTCAAAGGGGCTAGCTGCTTTCCCCCGAAGAGCAGACAAACCTGCAGGAGGCACAGTCACTCTCACACACACAAATTCTCTCTCACACACACACCCGCACACACACATATGGGCGGTGGGTATAATAGTCCAGGGAAGGTTTTGCCTTCCCTGTCGCTGCCACCAACCCACTGCTGGACACCTGGTTCGCAGTGGCCCTGGCCCTTCCCCGAGACCCCCACCTCCTTCATTCCACACCTCCTCCTGTCCCCACTTCTCACCATGTCCCACCTCCTCAGAACGGGGGAGTGAGGAGGGACGTGGAGAGCCAGCGGCTGGCGGACCGAGCAGGCTCAGTCAGGCGCTGGGGTCGGTGGCTTGGTGGGGGAACAGGGCCTTCAGGGGCAGGAGGAGCTGGTGTTAGGGGGACGGCAGCTTGACCTGGCCTGACTCTGGCAGGGGAGTCAGCAGCTCAGCCCAGCAGCGAGGTGGGGGCTGGTGGCTCGGCCTGGCACTGGGGGAAACTGGTGACTCAACCCAATACAGCCTGATGTGGCTGATGCAGGCCAGGGCTCCTCCCGTCGCAGGGGCCCCTCAGAGTCAGGGCATCTCCTTTTACAGGGGAGTCTTGGGGCTCTGGCATATGTGGGGGCAGGGCTTTGGACAGGGGAGGGGCCAGTGGTCTTGCCTCTCCAAAGCAGGGATTCACCCATCGCATGTGCTCACACACAAAGATGTCGGAGGTTCTGTGATTAGTTGATGCTGACTTTGATTTTTCTATCTCTTGAGATTCTCTCCCTCCCCCTCCCCCCACTTGTATATTTGTTTTCTAAGTGTGGGACCTTTCTGCAAGGCCTAGTGTACACTGAGGAAATTTCCCTCAATATTTATTGGCTTGAAAAATCAGATAAGCCAAATTTAAAGCTGTCTGGAATTGTAGCATAGACCACACTCCAGGGATCCTGAACTGTCTTTAGCGAATCAGTTGCAGAACCTCCTTCAGTGGGTTCCACCTGTAGTTTAGTCTATGTTATGGCCGTAAGTGGTTTCAAAGTTGATTTAGTTAAACTAGTTTTAAAATGAATTTTTTGGTAATTTTCCCAAGTAGACCAGGCTACAATGCTCCTGTAGCACTGTGACAGTTACAACCATAGTTGTTCTAATCACCAATTCCTGACATGAACTAGCAAAGAGAAAGTGCCAACGTTTCATGGCACTGGTATTTTCTGGTGGGTGCCTCTTGGAGACTATTTGCTGCTCTTCCATTTCATAGGCTAAGTTGACCTCATCCATACTGACAGGGGTGCTGAGAGCCATTAAAACAAACTGTAAACCCTATATACGATGGAAATCACTTCAAGCCAGTGTGTGTGGCAGCACTCCCAGTACCCTTAGTTCCAGCACCCATGTGTATTGAAGAATTTTCCTACAGTAAATAAGGTGACAGAGGAGCTGCAGCAGGGTAAGGTGAAGGTTCCTTTCCTTTAATCTCTTAAATATTTAACACAAATGATTTGTAAAATCTCTCTGTACTGTATTAAATAATTCCATGGCAGAGGTGTCCAGGATTGATAGAGATCTGTGCCCATGAATGGAACCAGGGTGATTATTTATTGCATGCACATCAGTGCAGGTTCTTTCAGGTAGGTGGATTACTTTTGGAATCTGCATTGGGCATCATCCCACTTGATCCTTTTCTTGGCCAGCTATTATAATAAAAATATATAATCAGACAGTGTTTTGGGGGATTAAAACATCATGTTCCTCTTCTTTTGAAGACTTTTGTTCTAAATATCAGATCACTTTGAAGACTTCATGAAAGAAAACCTACAGAGTGAGTGTGTATAAGTGTAATACAGACGTTACAGTTATATTAAGGGGTTAAAATTAATATTCCCTATATTATATTTTATCAAGTCTGTCTGAATGAAGTAATCCTGGTTTGCCATTTATCGACCTGTTCCAGTGTTGATAGCATCATTCAGCATACAGGGCACTGTGAATGAACAATAAGATTTGGGGGCAAAATTTAGACCTAATAGCTCAGTGCAAACACCAGGTTTAAATTTGGGCCTTTTTTTGAAGGCGGTGGGGGACAAGGTTTGTTGTTAATAAATGACCTTTAAAAAAAAATCACAAAAAAAAATCACAGCCACAGGACTGAGAGCCAGGAGTTACATTTAAGATTAGCAGCCGTGTTAGTTTGTGTCCGTAAAGAAAACAAGGAATACTTGTGGCACCTTAGAGACTAGCCAATTTATTTCAGCATAAGCTTTCTTGGGCTATAGCCCACTTCATCCAATGCATAGAATGGAACACACAGAAGTAAGATGCATTTATATACACAGAAAGCATAAAAAGTTGGAAATTACCATACCAATTGTAAGAGACTGTTTAATTTGGATGAATGAGTTACATTGCCACCATGTTGGTATATGACTAATGCTGCAGTAATACACAGGGATAAAGCCCCACATATAAATAAAAAGACAGGACTGTGTGATGAATAAAAATATATGTTCCAGGAAATTACAGTTAAACGCCTTGGTACACAGGGGATGAACTACTTGTCTTCTACTATGTGACAGGATGGTCTAGTGGTTAGAGCAAGAGACTGGGATCTAGGAGACTTGGGCCATGGCCACACACGTCACTTCACTTCCTGCGTGTGATTTTCCCTATATGTCAGAGGGGATTTATGAGGCTTAATATGTTAATGTCAGAGGGAAGGTACTAAAGTGGAGTATGAAATTCCAAACTGCAACACTGATAATCCATTGTAGTTGAAACCATGCTAGGGTTGTGGCTGTATCTTTCTTTTATTCTTGGTACCAAAAAGGGATAAAGACAGGGGAAAATGGATGATGTAATAAGTATTAATGGCAAGGTCTTGAAGAGTAAACAGAATGTTCATATAGTCATCAACTTCATGGTTCAGCAAGGAGGATTGAATCCAAGCCGTCCATTGCTAAAGCATAAGCTTCTGCTACTTGAGCTAAAACAGTAGTTCCTGTAGTTGTAGCAGATTTATATCTTCTGTGGACCAGTCACTAGAGGGGACCCATAACACACATTGAATGGAGCGTTACATGATTATGCAATCTGCCCCTCCTAGGATGGGCTGCCACTACCACCTAGTTCAGAATGTTACAGTAATGGGCCAAACCCCTCTCTGATGTAATTCCAGTAGATTCAGTCCATGCCAGTGCAAATGCCTAGCCAAGCCCCTGGTCACCAGCAGTGGCAAGCCCTCGAAGGAGCGGATTGTGGCAAAGAAAAGTGTCTTCCACTTCCCCTCTACCAGACGACTTGCCTGCAGCCAGAGCAGCCCCAATATTGGGCAGTACTAGTTGGGTTGGGGGCATGAGTGGTCCAGCTATCAGTAGAATTTAAAGTTGCTCCTCTCTGGGAGGACTCAAGGGAGTGTATGCACTAATACCAATATCCGCCCTTCCCTGGAAGAATCCTTCCTCGTGCACATGAGACCACACTGGTAGAGGAAGGAGTGATTCACACATCCCTGCATTAGCAAGAGTGAGGCTGGCCCATGGAAGGATTACATTTAACTCTAGGGATTTTAGTGTGTGGTATTTTCCTGTCCCTGGACTACATGCAGATGTTAATTTTAAATATTAACTACTCCCTCTATGGAACAGAGCCATCAATACATTTCCCAATAGTAAATCACATTCTAAAATTGGCAGTTCACTGGTATTTCGTGAAGTTATGTCTCCTGCCCAATAAATATTGGCTCCAAACCATCAGAGGAAAGTTGAAAAATAGGGCAATACTACTCTGGGAACTTACCGTGAAAATCAGTCACAGTTTAAGCCCAGTGTGAAGGAAGAGCAAATACAAACTCCAAGTAAAATATACAAAATGCTGTCTTAAACTGACCATGGGATTTATATTAGCATTGGCTAGGGGAAGTGTGGTTTGACACCTTGTTCATAAAAGTAGTAGTGAGTCCAGAGGCTTCTGGTGTCAAATCTGCCAGGCTATCAGAAATTCATCCTTGCATTTCCTGAGAGGTCCTGCAACAGAGATAAGTGCCATTCAGAAACTGGTTTAAGATTAGCAGCCCTGTTAGTCTGTATCCGTAAATAAGATGAGGAAGACTTGTGGCACCTTAGAGACTAACCAGTTTATTTCAGCATAAGCTTTTGTGGGCTTAGAAACTGTATTCCCTGATGCGTCCATTCTGTGGTAACTGGAGCAATCTTAGTGCTTGGATCTGAGCCATAGAATATCCTGAAACATGCTGCTTCTCTGCACATGAGCAGTCTTAGACATGCTGTTTGAAGATGTAGATTTACGTGCGGGAGGTGACTATGTAAATGGATATAACACCAAATTTGTGTTCTTTAAGAGTACTTCAAATCATTTCCCATTTTATTCCTAAATGTAAAATACTCTTCTGTTTACAGTACATTCCCTTTATGTTAGATTAGGGTAGGCAAGCTATGGAACTCGTGCCAAAGGCGGCATGCAAACTGATTTTCAGTGACATTCATTCTGCCCTGGTCCTGGCCACCGATCTGGGGTGCTCTGCATTTTAACTGAATGTTAAATGAAGCTTTTTAAACATATTAAAAACCTTATTTACTTTAGGTACAACAATAGTTTTGTTATATATTAAAGACATAAAAAGAGACCTTCTAAAAACGTTAAAATGTATTACTGGCATGTGAAACCTTAAATTAGAATGAATAAATGAAGACTTGGCACATTACTTCTGAAAGGTTGCCGACCCCTTTGTTAGATCATGTTTTTCCATAGAACAAGCCATTTCCGTTTAAAATGAGACCATAGCTTCCTTCAGTCCCCACCATTCCCAACTCCCAAAATGTGTGTGTGAAGAGAAGGGCAGGCTAGATATATTTGTTTCAGTTCAGTTTCTTTGTCTGCAAAATAACTAATTTGTGGGGAAAAAACAGATTTCTTTCCACTCTTTCACCCGTGAGCTCTTCTATTTCTCCCTAGCCTTGTTAGCAGTAGTGTTCAACCCCTATTTCCAGCACACCCCAGTGTATGTTCATCCTGGTCTTCCTGGAAGCAATGAATAGTCTCTACTACTACTAAGATTATTCCTTCATATACTGAAGCATAAAACACAATCACACTCTTTTGACAATTGAAACTTGTGAAAATATTTGTGGAATATCTCTGGGAATGTGAGACTAATAATAATCCTTTGCATGTTTCTAGCACCTGTGAAGGAGTCAGACCAGAAGGATATAGGAGAGTGCTGGAAGGCAGGTACATTAGTCTCAGGATGTGCAGGTCCCTGTTCCCTGGATAGCCAAACAAAGGCTACTCCAGGCCAATCAAGACACCTGGGGCCAATTAAGAACCTTCTAGAAAGGAGTAGAAACAGCTAGCCTAATTGGGACACCTGAAGCCAATCAGGGACTGGCTGAATCCAGATAAAAACCTCCCAGTTAGTCAGGTGGGTGTGGGTGTCAGGAGCTCTGGGAGGAAGTTGTGCTGTTGGTGAGACTGAGTGGTGGACAACATATACGCAAGGAAGGAGGCCCTGAAGTAAGGGTGAAATGGAGTTTGAAGAAGCGGGGACTGCTGTGGGGAAGTAGCCCAGGGAATTGTATTGTGCTTTGTGGATAAAAGGTCAGCCATCTTAGCTGATACTATTAGGGTCCCTGGGCTGGAGCCCAGAGTAGAGGGCGGGCCTGGGCTCCCCCCTTTCTGCCTCCCCTAATTAGTCTCTGAGATTGGGAGACAATAGAGACTGTGCCAGGAAGGATAGCTTCTCCTCACTGGTTTGTGATGAAAATGGCTCAATAGGCTGTGACCTTGTCTCCAGAGAGAGAAGGGCTCCGTGGAGGGTCACAGGATCCACGAAGATAAGGACAGAGCTTTGTCACACACCTTTCTTTTGAGCATTTCAAAGCTCTTTACAACCCTTAGTGCTTCAAGCCTCACAGTACCCCTGGCTAATCAGCTTAGTATTATCCCCGTTTACCTATGGTGAAAGGCACAGAATGTTGAAGGGCCTGATTTTGAGAAGTGTTGAGCTCATGCAGGTTGACTTTTGACAGAGTTTTGGGTATCCAGCACCTCTGAAAAGCAGGCCCCAGATGTCCCCAATTGGACACCCAAAAATATAGGCTCTTGAAATCACTAGATATTTTTGAACATTTTAGCCTAATACTCAGATCCTCACAGATATTGAGGCACCAAACTCCTACCAAAATGAATATGAGTTAGGATCTTAAATACCTTGGAAGATCTGAGTGTAAGTGACTTTCCAAAAGTCACACATTTAGGCTCTGGCAGGGCAGGGCAAAGTCTATAGCACAGATTTCCTAGTTCCCCATCTAGTGTTTTAGCCACAAGGCCAAGCCCCCCCTCTATTTCAATGGAGACTAGAGATCAATGGCATCTTAGCAAGTTAGTTGGCAGCCAAACTACATTTTACTTAGGGCTGGTCTACACTAGAGGGAGGGGTCGACTGAAGATACGCAACTTCAGCTATGTGAATAACGTAGCTGAAGTTGGTGTATCTTCGGTCGACTTACCTGCCGTCCTCACGGCGGTGACGGTTGGCAGCCAGCCCCCCTGTTGACTCCAGCTTGCACCTTTCGGCAAGCTGGAGATCCGGAGTTGACGGGGGCGCCGTTGGCGATCGATTTATCGTGTCTTAATGAGATGCAGTAAATCGATCGCCAAAATATCTATTGCTACCCGCCGATCCGGCGGGTAGTGAAGACATACCCTTAGACTGGGTCATGTGTTTCCATCTAATCCCTGCACTGAAAATGCCCAGCTTCATGTTTTCCCCTGGTTTTCCCAGCAAGACATATTAAATATGCAGAAGCACACACATACATATGCTTTCCTGGAAGCAACCGCTCAGACTTTGTTCTGGATATTTGTTTTACCCTAACTTCTCTAACCCCCAAGGTGATATTAAGCAGATTTTTTTGTTTAATCTTTGCAGGAAACACTCTCTCTCTCTCTTTATGTTTAAGATTATGTGGTTTTAGTTACATTTTGTTAAATTTCCAGAGAGCTGCCTGCAAGAAGCATCACATACATGAAAATATATCATGATTATTATGTGCAATACATAAATATATTCTCAATCACATCCAACATATGCTTCCCCAGAAGATGGTTTCGAACACACACTGCCACAGTTCTCAAATGTTTCCATGTAATAATAAATAACCATGTTAGTGCTATGTACGTATACAGTGCTAGTCCCCAAGGACATAAAAATGTTTACAAAGCTTGGTAAGTGTTATGGGGGAAATAAGGCGCAGAGAAACTAACTGATTTGTTCAAGGTCAAAGAGCAAGACATTGCCATTGGGAATAGAATGTAGGACTCTTGGCTACCGGTCTCCCCTCTAACCAAGAGGTACATTGCTTCCCATGTAAGGAATCCATGGGTGCAAACAAAAAGTACCATGCTTACCAGCTGAACCACACACAGGTAGCATCAGAGAGAGACTAAAAGACTTTCCATTGTAAAAAACAGGCTGCCACTTCAGGAAAGAAAAATCTCCACTAGCTGTAGTAATATAAGAGACTATATCCTACATAGGAATTCTTGCATTCTACAGCATACAATCCAAAATACAAACTCATCCACTGACATAGACACGGGCTTGTTCTGGACTAAACTGGCACACAAACCACATGCACATACACACATTATGAAACACAACCCTCCTGCACAACAATAAGCATCTCTCCCTGCCCCTGCCAACAAATGACCCCTCCACCCCACTTATCTCCTGCCTCAAATCTACTTTATTTCCATGGGAGAACCATTTAGTCCAATGGAAGAACATTAATCTTTATTTGGTCAACAAAGCCAGCTTGCATTCCAGATGAATAGTCATTCTACCCACAGAACTTCCCTTGTCCCTTTCCATCCATCATATTTAATATTTCATTAAGCCAGATGAACAGAAGTGTACAAGATAATCATGGAAGAAATCTTCAGTATTGTCAATGACCTTTTGGATGACATTATGAAATAACTGCCTTCCAAAATCTGATTTTTTTATTATTAATCCTTATTTGAGATGTTACCCACTAAATTTTTGTGAGGATGTTTGCTTTTCCTCTAAGTTAAAGGTAATAATAAGCAGTTTTATTAAGTTTGTGGGAAAAAATATCTCCCACAAGTTAATCCCCTGTGTTTGATAATTTTCTGCCTAGACATAATTCTGAATGGAGACTTAATAATAATAATAGATTGCATTTATATAATTTCTTTCATATAAGGACCTTGAAACATTTTACAAACTATTGTAACACCACTGTTGAAATAGATATCTCCATTTGGCAGATGGAGAAACTGAATCACAGTCTCTATGATCTAGTGAGTCTCAAAATCCCACAGCATATCAGCAGACATGCTAGGAATAAAATCTGAGGTCTTGGCTCAAAGGCCTCTGCTCTTACCACTAGATACACAGGGTCAGATCCTCAGCTGGTGTACATAAGCATATTCAGTGGAGCTATGATTATTTACATGAGCGGAAGATCTCACCTTGTATCTTGTAGTTGAGACTGCCAGCACAACTGTAACTTGAGTGTCACAAACTAGGAAGGCTAATGGTATCATCATTGTACACCTAACACACACATTTCCATTTCACTGTGAATAGGAATTACCCAATAACACTTTCTTTTCTTCCCCAAGCATGAGTATGGCAGTGTGGTGACATCTGAGGTGTGAAAATAACTAAGATTCATTTGGGATCAACACAGAAATCTAAACAAGGCATCCTTTTCCAATATCATTGCACCTAGTGAAGGAATTGCACATATTTTAGATCAGTACTCATGGGCTGCAAAAAGTAGGCACTATGGATCAGATTTTCAAGTGCTCAGCATTCACAGGCTAGGCCAGATTTTCCAGACAATTCAGTTCTCATTAGATATCCACTTAGGCTAAATTTTCCAAAGGAAATTCCTGTTACTGCAGTTATCATCGGATTTTAAAAATTGCTCGGTACCCCTATGTACAGAGCTGTTTGGAAAATCTGTCCACTTATCTTGGTGCCTAAAGAGGAGCCTGAGGTCTTTTGAGAGTCTGGCCCCAGTGCGGAATTAAGGGCAGAACTGCATCCTTAAAGTGTCCTTAGGGTTCGATGAGCAGGTCTGCCAAAACTTCATCATATATGATGAGTTCACTGACGTGAAACAAATTTTCATTCCTCTTAGCCCTGCAGATCCAACACAGCTGTGGGGAGAATGAGCTAAATTCTATTATGGTTCCTGCAACACCAGCAAAGTTGGCAGTTTACACCTCATGCTGATGAGAGAAGTAGAAAGAGGATAGCTAGATGTTGAGCTGCTGAGTGTATTTACAGCTCTGGCAGTTAAAAAAAACCTCTCTTTTGACTAGAAAACAGAGCAAACTGGATGTGACAGACATTGAGAAGGAAGAAATATGAGGGGAAGTGCACTGGCATTTTTAGTAATTCCTTAAATTTAGCTTTGAATTTTCCTCTCCTTTGTGTCTTAAAGAACAGAAGTGTAGAGCCTGAACTTCAGAGAAAGGTGTATCAGTTGCCACTGCAAAAACCTTACATGTGAAATAGCAGGTACTTATGTGCAGAGGTGCCTTTCTGTAAGAGTGAATTCAGGTTTCTGTACCTATGCCCCTTTGGCTTAGTATTAGGTCTTGTCTGCATGACAAAAATGGACTTATTTAAATAAACCAATTTAGAAACAGATTGAATTAAATCAGTGCAACCCAATTGTATAGACACTTATTTCCGTTTAAGGGTTTGTCAATACACCAAATTTGCACCAAAATAACTTTATCAGTTTTAATTCACACACTGAGTCATTTTGGTGCAAATCTATGTATGAACACTTTATGGAATAAAAGTGCCCTGTTTCAGTTTTGCAAGCTCTAAAGAGGGTATTTTTGCTCTGAAATAAGAATGTCCACACATTGCCTTGCAGACAAATAAGTAATGGTATGAATTAAAAATTCATTTCAGAGCAAGTTTGTGTATAGCCCTTTCCAAAGAGTCTCTCTTACTGATTTAGCGTAAGTTGTCTCCTTACCAATGGAAGCTAAAGCAATACAAGACAGTCTTAAACTGAATAACAGTGTTCACATAAATTGCACTGATTTTAACCACATAGGTTTCTAAACTAATTAGTTAAATTGGTAAAAAAAAAAATTATGTAGACAAGACCTTATTTGTAGTGCTTTGTTAGTTTCTATAAATTCTGTTTGTACTAAAATCCTTATTAAATATGTGGTGCAAATAGCGTTTTCTTTGCTTGGGAGATGGCTTGCCTAATAGTTATAGTAAATGTATGGCACTAGGTAAGATGAGATAACTATAGCTCTAATTCCAACATATTTTCTTTATTACTTATGGGGTTGAGTGCTTTGTGTCCAAGCAGGATTATTGCCTCATCAATGGAAGGATGACTGTGTGGCCAAAGGATGGAAATGGAAGACAGGATATCTTGATTTTAGCCACAGTTCAGCAAAACATTTAAGTACATGCTTATCTGTAAGCACATACTTTAGTGCTTTGCTGAATCAAGGTTGTTATTCCTAACTCTGCCACAGGCTTTCGGTGTGACCTTAGGCAGGTCATGCAACCTTTCTGTGCCTCAGTTTTCTCATTTGTAAGATGAGGATAACACCTCCCAGAGGTGTTGTGGGGATTACTTTCTGAATGCTAGTAAGGTTTTGCAAGTATGGTTATTATTAATTATCATTACAGAGAATTTATGGAACTATTTCTAAAGATTATAAAGGACAGAGAAAAATTACATTGAAATAAAACTGATTTTGGCTTAATATTTTTCATGGTTATTGGTAGCTATAGTCGTGTCAAATTACCAGTAGTTGTTTTAGTAAAAGAAACAAATAGGAGACAACCAATCCCTCTGACTGACACTTACAGATAGTAACTCTTTGTTTTAAGCTTCTAAATGTTTCTCTAGCTGGTTCCCTCTTGGGGAGCTTGAAGCCAAATAACTACAGCATAACTCCGTATCTCATGCACTGTACACTCTTTGCTATTTCATGAAGTTAATACAAATTATGGCACAAAACTCAGTTGAGATATGTGAACAGAAACATGGGGTGCCATTCTGTGAGATTCTGGGAAGTGTTCAATATCCTCAGCACATATTGACTTCAGTGGAAGTTAAAGGTGCTTAGCACCTTACAGGATCAGGGTCAGAAAACACCACTTGAAGGTCATCCAGCACGTTCCTCTTATCTGACTTGCTCTTGAATGTCTGCAGAGAAGGTACATCACCTTGGGTGAGCTATTTCACTACCCAGTTGCTCCTACTGTTAAGAACTTTGCCCTAATGTCTAGCCTAATCTTAAATGGGGACTGTTATACTTGCTTTGATGCCAAAATCTGAGTTTACATCTCTATGTTCTCTTGCAAATATTGTGGCCATCACTAGCTCTCTAGCAGAGTAGGGAGCTGCATTCCTTACACAGCTTGAGGGACTGATGATATCATCAGCTCTGTTGCAGGTGAAACATCAGCTCTGAACTCAGGTGTTGGCAGGCAAGTAAAGGAAGAAAATATTTTCCATGTACTGTCTTTCTAATGTTTTCCCTTTAAAATGTTTAATCTGCCATATAAATGTAGCACTTGTGAAAGAGCCAGCTATACTGCCTTGAGGACTGGACTCTTTTGTGCACAGAACACATGTAGCACTGGACAGGAGCAGCAGTGAATGCTTCCCCAACCCTGACCTATCTTATGTTTCAATCCAGACTTGATGTATCTCCTGTCAGGTGAGAGGGGAGTTCTGAAGCCCACTGAAGAGGGGTTAATTAGTGCAAATTGAGGTGGGATAGTTTTTGTGAGTGGAAATTGGATTGTGACACCAAATTTATGTCAAATCACCAAACACCCATCAAATGATTACATTTTAAAAGGCAAAATATTTAGTGTTCAGTCATTTTTAGACTTCCCATAAACATTTTATTACTGATTTACAATCTTAAATGATTTATTAATTTAAATAGATGATTTGCATGATTTATTCATTTAAGTAGATGAAACTAAGAAGCTTGTGAGTCCACATTTAAAGTTGATATGCTGCTCTCCCAGAAACCAGGGAATTCTCTCAGTAATAGGAATAACAAAGTCCAAAGTGTGGGTGTAACAGGGTCTGCTGGCCCCCTCTTCCTGCAGCCCACTGGCTGCCCAAATAAAGCTCAGAGGGGCTTTCACTGTGCAACACCTGTGTCTTTATCAGCTTACAGTGCGGTGCCCACCACCCATGTTAAACTATATACAACTTAGAGGCTCACAAAGGCAGTAGCCCTCAGCCAGAAGATTAACTTTGATCTGGCCATTCCCCCCTTCCTTCTGGCTCCTTCCAGCCTTTATAGCCCTCAGGCCAGCAGGTGTAGCTAATCCACAGGCCAGGCATCCGGCTTTCCCCAGCCCCAATCTATCTCCCTTGATTGGAGCTGGCTGAGCAGGGGCTGATTAGGTGCCTCTGCATCAGCACCCTGCTACAGTGGGCAAAAATGTGCCCCATCCAGCTCACATGTGTCTAGTCCAGTATTTCTGACTCAGGTCTTCTACTGGACCCAACATACAACTGTGGTCTAGAAGACTGAGCACAGAGATGGGAATTAGGTGATCAGGAACCTCATTCTCTGGGGAATACCTCAAACATAAGGCATTCTCAGGATGCTGTACAGCTGCCAAAATGACTCTGTGCTGTCTCCCCTTCCCAGCCTCTGACACTGAGGACATGGCTAGAATTTACTGAGCTCTGCTTTTCTTAGGTAATGGGGAAATGTTACAGGTACAGCAGCCCTCAAGGTGCTTTAATTTAAGCAGGAGACTGGGCAGGCCCCAAACAGGGCCAGGAACTTGGTAAGAGCAAAGGTGTTTTAAAGCTACATTGCCTGTCCCCTAATTCTTGTGCATGGCACAGAAATGAAAGAATAGGCTATTGAGTTTAATCCTGACTTGCTGAGTGACCTTAGACAAGTCACTTAGCTGCTCTGTGCCTCAGTTTCCCCATTCTTAGAAAAAGGTTTACCCACCTTTCTAAATGATTTGAGGTCTGTGAAGAAGGTGTCATGTAAGTGTTAAGTGATTTTTTTATTACTGCTTTATTACCATCCACTTCTCTGGCTTCAAAATGACTGATCCAGCCTATTATCTGGTTCTGTTTTGATTGATTTTAACAAACATGTTCTCTCACTATTCCCCTCCATTCTCTTTCCCTGCTTATGCACCTCAGACACAGCTGTCACTGGGTCTGCTGTCTGGCAGGTATATCTTGGCACTTTCTGGACTTTATCTGACCTTAATGACGGTGAGACTAAGTAACACTGACCAGAGGAAGTATGGAAAAGCAGAAGGTTAAAGTAGCAGCAAGGTAACAAGGAAAGGAAATGGGGATGTGCCAGAGGGGCTGAAAAGTGCTGAGATGCAGGAAAAGGAAGCATATGAGCACTTAAAAAGATAAAATACTACACTGCACACGTACCAAAGGAGACAAGAAGCAGTGTGCGCTGGAAGAGTCTGGCAAGAATAATAGCCCCTTTCTCTGGAAATGGAGAGATTGTGTGGAGAAGCAATTTAACAAGGCAGGGAATGCCACAAGACAGCCAGACATGGAGGATCTGTGTCTGGGGATATTTTCAACAGATTTTTATAATACCTTGGTAAAGCCCCAGCTGGAGCTGAAATAATGCAGTCAGCTCTGGTTGCTGTTCAGTTAATAATAATTAAAGAAAAGACAAAACAACAAACTTAGCTTTTGAAAGATGTATAAAGGAGAAACCATCTAGGCCCAAGGAGCTGGAAGTTCAGTATAATAGCTGAAGAGTTCAGCTTCAGCAGGGTTGGATGAAGAGTACAGTCCAACACAAGGTTGAGGAATAAAAGGATTTAAAATTCTAGCTGGTGGAGACACTTTGACCTTGGGAAACTTAAAAAAAAACCCTCTCCACTGGTTCTGACATCAGTTCAGCTGAATTGATGGTAGCAACAAGGCTCTTGAGCCCTTAGCTAAAATGGCAGTAAAAATAAGTCTGGCTGCTGGAGCCTATGTCTCTAGGGCCACCTGTGGTGCCTCTCTTAACAGAACCTAGGAATCCTCTCTACAGACACAGATCTTAGAACACTCCTTATGGATACATGAAGTACTCCTGCCAGACAATGGATCCTAGAGCTCCCTTCTCGGGCTAGCAGTTGAGGCTGTTTTTCCCAGTAATGGCCCTTGCTGGCTCTTGGTTTCCTGAGGCTCTGCTTATATGAATATTTTATTATTATTATTCCTGATGAATAAGTAGGCTCATGCCCATACTGGGAGGAAGGATCCATATAGACAGCAGTAAATGTTCCTGGATGCACTGGACATTGTGAGCAATTAGAAACAGGAATTGCTCCAGAGTCAAGTTGTGAGAATAAACAGGAGCTTGAAAGGGGCTCTGATTGCGAAAGGAGGAATGTGTGTCCAGTCCCTCCCAGTCTGGAGGAAACTGGACAAGAAGCAGGAATGATGATCACACAAGTTGCAGTGGAAAGAGACTTAAAACTTCTTTCAGTGCTTTGTTTAAAGCACTTGATAAAGTGTCACACAAATAAAAAGTAAGGATCAGAAGACTGTAGGGGTAGCTTTTCTGTTTTGTCAGGTCTGATTTCAATGTTGTCTGGGTCAGGATTCAACTTTTCTATAGTATGTATCAAATCTTAGCAAAGTCTCGCATGGACACCCTTCTTCTAGTTGCAATCACTCAATGTCCCTCATGCAAATGCACCAGTCATAGGAAAGTGGTGATGGATCTTTGATAGATCATATTGAATGAAATAAGGCTGCAATGTTCAAACTAGGATGCCTAAAATGAGGTCAATCTATATTTGGTCCCTCTGAAAATCAGAGCACTTATCCGAGTGCCTAAATATTAATTTAGGGGCCAGTTTTAGAAATGCAGGTTTAAAAAATGTAGCACAAGATTCTTAAAAGAAGTTTGCAGTAAAGGCCCTAGGGACATCTTTAGAAGCAGATGGCAGTAAGGAAGTCAATTAGCACCATGTGATCTAACAGATCTTTGCAGACCACCATCCAACTTGCAGGCCACAATTTGGGAGCTGCTTGCCTAGTCTGAATTATTCAACAAAACCTCACCTGCTATTAGAACTTTAGCTGAGGCCATAAACACAATCACTAAAGAAGTTATCTGCAGGACCTGAAGGGGGGGAATCACTTTCACAATTGACATTTTAACTACAATGACAGTCGTTAGCAGCAGAATCCACCTGGAATCCTGTTGCAGGGTTTCTTGTACCTTTCTCTGAAGCATTTGGTGCTGTCCACTGTTGGTGATAGGATACCGGACTATGGACCAGTTCTCTGATCCAGTATGGCAATTTCTATATTCCTGTGCTTCAAAATGAGACCACTGCTTTGCTTTGCTGTCAGCTACTACCACTGAGATGCTGCTGGCAAACTGCAGGATATTTCACTGCAATATGTCATCATCAGCTTTAAAACTTTTCTTAATTAACAATTAATTAATAATGAGTACTTTGTACGTCTATTCAAGGATTTTAAAGACTTTACAAACTTTAATGAGTTAAACCTCACAGTTCTACTGTGCAAAAGATTAAGCCACAGGCCCAAAGTCACAGATGACGCTTGTAGTAAATAGCTCCACAGTTGTGCCTTTGATTTCGATGGCTCTGCACACCTACACCTATTCACAGAGGTTCATGCTACTCCATTCGTTCCCACATTCTTAGCAGGATGAATCAAGAGAATGGCTTATGGGGAGCTGACAGCTTCCTCTACTCCCAGATTCTTCCAGCACAGGGCTCTATAGGGAGTATTGGCTATGAGAAAACTGAGTTACTCCTTTCCCAGCATGACTCATTTATTTACTACAGCATGGTACAAATCCTTGGTTTTTCCCTTATCTATCTTTTTTTTTTTTTTAAAGTTCTCCCCTCCTTCTGTCTCTAAGGGGAGAGCTTCACTTATAATAGGCAGTTTCTCCTCCACTAACTAAGAGAGGCTCCTATACCTGAGGCCGGCTGGAAACCTTTGGGTTACATCACATCATCTCTGTGCAGATTCATCATTTGTCATGGAAAAACCATCCACTCTCACACATCCTCCTTCCTCCCCAGACTGGCAAAGAGAAACTGTCCATTCTGCCATCACTGACAAAAACAGCCCTGAAAAGCACCCCCACTCCCACAGCCCCTCCAACACACACAAGCAGGAGGAGGGAAGAGGTAGAAGATGGGAATAATGTACTCCTGTTTTCTTCAGACATGGATCCTGCTGTGCCCAGGCAGCGTGGCTTGCCTCTCTTCAGGGATCTGGGTCACACAAGGCCTTTTTGTCCTGAGGCTAATTCTGGCGCTGGCAGTCTCACATCTGCCTGCCAGGTGAGACAGGTCACCAGCTGCAGGTAGAGCACATCTGGACGGTGGAGGAAGCGAAGCCGGGTGCAAACAAACACAGCAACTTCACCGTGGCAGGCGATAGGAATTTGGGTTAACCCCCCCCCCCAACACCCTTGGCTGGACTGAGCTGCTGAGCGTGGTGATGAATGTCCCTGTTGGTGTTTAGGAAGTTGTATGAAAGGCAGGTAACTTCCCGCGCTTGGAACGTGCATGTTTCTGGCAACTTGACAGTGGCTGGAGGGGAGCGGCAGGCTGACCTTTCAAACTCACCGCGGCAGACCCAGCGCCACCTGGCTCCGCTGGGGCCAGGGCAGGCCGCAAGGGGAGGACGTGTCGGGGGCGCAGGCGTCTGTCTGGGGGTGTCCTCCACCGAAGCGGGGAAGGGAGAGAGACTGGCGGGGCGGGTTGAGACAGGGCTGTGTGTGGAGCGAGGCAGAGGGCGCTGGGGTGCCCAGATTTCTGGATTCCTCCCCTGTGCGAGATGGCGGAGGGGGAACAGGGTTTGTTAGCGTGCTGGGCGGGTGTGGATGGGGGGCAGTGGGAGGGGCGAGCAGGGCCGATGAGCGGACAGGAGTAGGTGGGGATGGGGCGGGGTGTTTGCCTCGGCTACCTGGGGAGTGAGTTGCGCTGGATGCGGGTGAGGATCTGTCTGGTTATTCCTACCGCAGAGCTGCCTGGTGGGGCTGAGCAGGGGATGGCGAAGGATGTTTGGACAAGAGGCGCCTTTGAAGCTGTTCTCTCGTTCCTCTGCTCCGGACCGGCTCCCCGGCTCCCCCCTATAAAGTCATTAGGCTCTGGTGCCAGCCCTATCTCTGCTCCATCTCTAGCTGTTCCAGCCAGTGCATTCACTGCCCTGGGGGAACGGGGTTGGGGGGTATTATACGGGGGTCCCTTTGAAGGGGAGGACTATTTTCGGGAGGAGAGGGAGGGCTGTTCATTTGCTGCCGTAGAGGCCAGATCATTTCCGAAGCGGCTCTGCATGACAAAGGAGAAGGAGCGAGTTTCTCCCTTTGATCTGCCCCCTGCCACCCCACACACCTGCCTGTGCGCCCCCCCTCCCCGCCCAGCAGACAGAGACCCGGGGAAGAAATACCATGGGGGGGGGGGGCTGTCTCTGGCTCCCCACCTCTCGAGCTGGGGCTAAATAACTTGGAGAGTTTCAAAGGGGGCAGATAAAAGAAGAGACAGAAGCCTGCCTGGGTCCAGGGGTATTGCCTCCCGGGGTGCATTTCTGCTTGGCTGGTGCCTGGGACAGAAAACATTTCCCAGGGGCCGTCACTCTGTATTGATGTGGGTATTATCGCTGGAGAATATGAATGTCAAGGGGAGAGGCATCCTTGGGATGGGGGGTGGGGGCTTAGGTATGGGTGCCCCCTAAGTGCTGTCCCATCCGCCCCACCCGTCCCTGCAGAACTTCACACTGCAGGTTTCCAGCGTCAGCTCGAGCTCTGTCCCATCCACTTCTGGAACAGAGCTTTGGCCGGCTCCTTTGCAATCAGCCTGGGATGGGATCAGCCCCTTTGCCCCACTGACTCCTGTGTCATCATTACAGCTGCAAATGCAAAACGGCCCCAGGCCAGGCCTTTCCCTCGGGTTATTACAACCCCCAGCGCCTTCTGTTCGACCCGGGAAGGGGCCCCTGGAGGGGTCTTGCTTAGGTCAGGAGAAAGACTGGATGAAGTGGGGACTGCACTTCCCCCGCCAGTTGTCCCCTTTAGCGGCCCTTTTTGCCCTTTGCTTTGCAGACTCTCCTAGTTGCCCTCATTCCTGGAAGATCTCGGGCGTCTGGCTAGGCGGGGAGGGCTGGATTGCCCCCTACTGTGCACGTAAAGAAGGGGTGGGGGTGTTAGGGTAGCTATGTAAAAAATGGGGGGGGAGGCTGCTGCTTTCCTTTCCTCTCCTCTTTCTTCTCTCCCGTGGACCCTGTCCCTTCCTTTTCTCCTCACACTCCCTTGCCCTTCCCTTGGCAGGGCTCTTCCCTCTCCTCCCCCACTCCCCAGTGGCACTAGCTGACAACCCCTGGAAGTGTTGCGCCTTCCCAGGGACCACGGCGTGCGGACCAATCAGAGGCAGATGGACCCTCATAAAAGCCCTGCAGGTCCCCCAGTGCTGCTGGCCGGTCACCGGGGAAGGGAGCGGGGCGGGGGAGGGGTCTGCAGGCAGGGGCCCGCCCGGAGAGCTCTGGAGCAGGGAGAAGTGGGAGGGGGCGCTCGGCTTCCCTGGAGCAGGACCCTGATGTGATCCCCGCACCGCCCGCCCGCCGGACTCAGGCCCCTCTCCGGGGTTTCTCCTCGTTTCGCAGGGAGCCTTGTCGTGGAGACTGTCAGTTCAAGGGCTCTTCCAAGGGCGCCGGAGCCGGGAAAAGCGCACTATGACCGGGGCGAGGCTGCTGCTCACCGCCGCTCTCCTCTGCAGCTGCACCCAGCTCCTGGCGGACGCGAATTCCTGGTGGTGAGTGTCCAGTCATCGCTCCCACGCGTGTCCTCTGGGGTTCTGCTGATCTCCCAGTGTCCCGCCCTCCCCCCGGGCTCTGCAGGGACGTGGGACGGTGCAGCCCGCAAGGGGAGTCGGGGCGTCTCTTCCCCGGGGCTCCGGGGGCTTTGTGCCCAGGTCCCAGTGAAAATTGACGAGGTTCGTGGTTTTTTTGCTGTACCCGCAAGATGCCTCCAGATCCCCCCCCCACACTTGGAGTGAAACACACGTCCCTTCCCCACCCGCTCCCTCGAGGGAAGTTCAGGGTTCTCGGATGATGGCCCCTCTGCTGTAAAGCCGGGAGAGGGTTGGAGGCGGGCAGCGCTTATTGACAGTCCACAGAAACGGGTTCACTCCTTTTGGCAAAGCCTCAGCCCCCCACCCCCACCCCGCTTCCTCCCCAGTGTCTCTTCATGTTTAACTCAGGTTACAACCCCCCTGTGTTTGTTCCTGTCCAAGCCTTGGAAAAGATCAGCACCTGGTGGAGCCGCACCAGAGGTTCTGCCCCCAGCCTCAGCCCGGAGCTGGCAGGGAGACACTCCGCGATCGGAACTCGCTGATTATTTTTGGTCTCTTCTCCCCCCGGCCCCGCTTTGATGTTTTCCTCCTTGTAGGTCTTTGGCTCTGAACCCAGTCCAGAGACCTGAGATGTACATTATCGGGGCCCAGCCGGTGTGCAGCCAACTCCCCGGGCTCTCCCCGGGCCAGAGGAAACTCTGCCAGCTCTACCAGGAACACATGGTGTACATCGGAGAAGGCGCCAAGAACGCCATCAAGGAGTGTCAGTACCAGTTCCGGCAGAGGAGGTGGAACTGCAGCACAGTGGACAATACCTCGGTCTTCGGGAGGGTGATGAAAATAGGTAAGGGGGAGGGTGCCTGGGGGGCGGTCGCTATCCTCGGGGCGATGTGGATCCAGGCGGATCCGTTCAAAGACACACTCCGAAGCAGGGGCGCCCAAATCCGCATTGAACGAAGGGATTTCGTTGCCTGAAACGCGCGGGCGTCTTACTGGAGCAGGGAGCGCACGGGCCGCAAGGCCGCCTCTCTCTCTTCGCGCTTGGCCGTGGGGGCGGGCACCGGCCTGGAGCCCCCCCACCGTCCATTTTACTCCTTAATGCGGAGCTGGGGTTTAGGGTTTTGGAGGGGAGGGGAGGTTTCGATGAGGGGGCAGCGAGGGAACAAGATAAAAGCAGTAACCGCGGATCCGGCTTTACGTCTTCAGAGCCCCTCCCCCGGTTTATTAGGGGAGGGGGGATGTGGAGTCCCTGGCGTGGGAGCCCGTGTTTACCTGGGCGGGAGGTTTGGCCAGTTCCTACCCCGCTGGCGGTCAGAAGCGAATTGACTGGCCATCGCGGCGCTTGAATCGAGGTGTGAGTTGGGGACATTGTCCCCGCTCCGTTTGAAATGCAGCCGCGGATGGCAGGGCCCTGGGAAATCCGGGCGCGGTTTGATGTGTCCGACCGCCGGGACAATAAAGAGAAGGTGTTAATGGGAGTTGTCCACCCCCCGCCATCCCGCCCTCCCCCACCCACAAAGCCAATTATTTACCACTGAATGACCCAGCAGCACTAACGCTTCCCCCCCCCTCCGCCCCATTCCGGGGATACTCCGCTCGTTAATGGGGCATGGCGTGACTCCTCGGTCCTCAGCGCCCCCGGGAGTGGGGATTCCTCGCTCGGCTCCCTTGGACGAGGGCCGGGAAGGATTACATGCAGCGTTAGCGTCTCCTTGCCCCGAGAGCAGGGCGTGGGTCTCCGCTCCAAAGAAGGCTCCGTCCCGCGGTTCCAGAGCTTGGGGCGGCTGGCGGCGCTTTGCGTTTCCACGCTGTCACCGCGCTGGAGGGCTGGTCACTGTCACCGAGCCTGCAGGATCCCAACCCCGTCAAGCCCCAGCGGAATCTCTCTCGCCGTCCAGCCCCGGCACATTCCTCTGCCTCTCCCGGACACATCCCCTTGGATCCCCACTCCCTGACTCCTGCTTTCAGCCTCTCGCACTGCTCTCCTGAACAGACGCGGGGCCGTATGCACGTTCCTGTGCTCCTCCGGAAGGAGAGGGAGGGATGTTGCCAAGTATGTCTGGTGTAGCTAGAGAGATAGAGATGACAAATTCATGGAGGATAGGGCCATCAATAGCTAATAGCCAAGATGGTCAGGGTGACAACTGGATGCTCCAGTTGTCCCTAAATCTCCAGCTCCCAGAAGCAGAAACTGGATGACGGGATGGACGTGGATCACTCAGTAATGTCTCTGTTTTGGTCTTTACCTCTGAAGCATCTGGCACTGGTCACTGTCGGAAGACTGGGCTAGATGAACCATTGGTCTGACCCAGTAAGCTGTTCTTATGTTCTTGAGTCACTCGGTGGGAAACAGGACAGGTGGAGGGACAGGAACCTAAAACATTAACATCTGCCCTCCAGGGAGTGAAAAGTGAATTCACCATGAAGGGATGTGTTTGAGGATGGAGCTATGTAATACAATAACAGATGCTACCCCCCAACACATCCCTTAGTTTGTATGGGCCCCTGGTGGGCATTACTCAGTTGGATCCAAAACCTGGGGTAAATTTTGTCTCCCAGAAGTTCCAGCAATTCCACAGAGACAAAGGCTCAGGAAGTCTACAGAGCAGAGAAGGATTTCCTTCCCCTTCAGTACCTCTCCACCCATCAGTCTTGTCCATGAGTTAGGAGTCAAGTCCAAACCTGGGTGGGGAGTCAGAGTGGACAAAAGGGCCAGAGGTGAAGGAAAAGGGATGGTGAAGGTCAAGGGATGAACAGAGGACACAGGGAGGGTGAGGGTTACTGGGGAGAAAGAGCCAAAATGGATAATAGAAAAGGGGTAGAAACAGAGGAAGACCCTCCCCCAACCCTTTCAGCTACAATGATCCTGGTAACTTTGTCCACTTTTTGGGTTTGGTGATAAAATAGTGTTAGATGGCCTGTGTGAGTGTCGAGTGAGGGCATGATGGTAGGGGTGTGATGGGTGTGGTGGTGGGTGTCTGGTGGCAGTACTGGTGTAGATGTTCCTGCTAGTTATGGTATGGGTGGTGGCGGGTGTCTGTGATAGAAAGGGTGTGTTTATATATTGTGGGGTGCATGTATGTGTGGTGGTGGCTGGTGGGGACATGGTTTGTGGTGTGTCCACCATTTAAAAACTTAACTTCTAATACAGATATTTGAACCTGCCCCCTCTGGACCTTGTTCCTGGTTCAACAGGAAATATACTCTCATGAGGGTCCACACACTGATACAAACTGAAAACACTAGAATGGCAAGAAAAGTGATATAAGTCTTGCAAAAATTTATAAATCTGAGGTCTCTCTTGCACAGGACTGGGCTTCACAGTGTCATGAGTCGTATGATAATTCGTCATTATCGTCTAGTACTGAGGTCAGGTCTATGGCATAGGCGCCAATTTCCCCCGGCACTGGTGGGTGCTTGTGCCCCCTCCCCATTCTGCCCCAACTCTACCCCTTCCCCACCCACATCCCCTCGCCCCCATTCCAATCTTTTCCCCAATGTCCCAGCCCCAACTCCACCCTCTCCCTGTCCCTACTGGACCCTTTCTCCAAATCCCTGCCCCGGCCCTGCCTCCTCCTCTGAGTATGCCATGTTTCCCCTCTTTCCCCATCCCTCCCAGCCACCACACCACAAGCACTGGGAGGGAGGAGAAGCAGGACCTGGCGGCCCGCTTAGGGGAGGAGGCGGAGCGGAGGTGAGCTGGGGTGGGGCAACGGGGCAGGGAGCTGCCAGTGGGTGCACCAATTTTTCCCTTTGGGTGCTCCAGCCCTGGAGCACCCACAGAGTCGGCACCTATAGTCTACACTACACTACACTTACATTAGCGTGGTTGCACCGATGCAGCGCATTTGGTGAAGATGCTGTATGGCGACGGGAGAGCACGCTTCGGTCGGCATAATTATCCCACCTCTGAGAGAGGTGGAAGCTATGTCGGTGGGAAAGCATCTCCTGCTGACATAGCATTGATGTGGTCAGCACTTAGGGTGCTGTAACTTGCGTTGCTTGGGGAAGGGGAGTGTGTCTTTTTCATACCCCTAAGCTAGGTAAGTTAGATCAACTTAAGGGGGAGTGTAGACTAGCCCTTTATCAGTGACAAGCTGCTACATAGGGTGATGTTATTGCCGCTGTCTCTTTTCTCCTAGACATAGGCAGGAGACTTAGGACAGTTTTTTTGAATTGTTTCTTTTATTAAATGTCTTCTATAATTTCAGATGATTTGAGGACATATGTTTTTGATATTGGCGTAGAAATCAACCCAATTCAATCTCTTCTGTAACATGTTGGTGTAAAGCCATTCTTCTCTGAGTTTGTATGGTGCTTTTATCCAGTTTTTAACCTGTAGGCTTCAATTCTGTATTGCACCCTGGTTCCTTTATGCTGTTCCAGTGGCATAAAGGGGCTGGAAACCAGATGAATTTCATCACTGGGGAATATCCCCAGTGGTGGTACAGAGCATGTCAGAGTCTGGGGAGAGGAGAAGGGATAAGTTGTGGGAGAAAGAGGGTCTGGCCAGAGTGCTTCAAGGGTTCTGGTCTGTTAGCCAGCAACCAGGGCATAAATTAAAGAAGCCCCAAGCACTGTTCTAGGTTATACCGGGGGCTGCCCATAAGCGTCAAAATTCAGGAAGTGCGTCCGTTGTGTGAAGCCAGCTTTTCCCCTCACCCTCGTATAGTTTACGGTTACTTGAGCTATATCTACACTAGAGAGCTTACATTAGTGCAGTCATACTGATGCAGCTGTGGTGCTGTAAGATCTCTTATGTAGCCACTCTCCCCTTGACATAATTAATCCATCCCCAACAAGTAGCAGTAGCTATGGTAGCGGGAGAAGCTCCCGCTGACATAGCGCTGTGCACACTACCACTTATGCTAGCATAATTTATGTCATTCTGGGGGTGGAATATTCACATCCCTGAGCAACATAAGTTTTGCTGACGTAAGTGGTAGTGTAGACATAACCTTGGTCTATGTTTAGTAAGTCTGCCTTAGTTTTATATATTTTACAGTGATAAGGCAGTTGGCTAGCATGCAGATTTTGTTCAGGGATGTGTAGCACTTTAACTGGTTGAGTGATATTTGTTTTTCCACGTGACTGTGTTTCTTTGAACATTGTTCTAGGTTTTGGTCTAGTCTAGTTTCTGATCTGGCAAAGAGCAATTTCTGATCACTGAGGTACAAAAATTATCCTTCAGAAATTGGTCCCTGCACTATAATAGAGATTTCATACATTCCTAAGTCTGCATTTCTTAATAGGGAGGAAAGAAACATATAATGTAATGTGAAGAATTTACTGCTGGGAATATCTTCTGAGAGGAAGCCATATTCTGTTTCCACCCCAATCCAGTCATTCTCTCCTGACGGACCCGTCCCAAGTTATCCAGTTGAGCTCCATAATTTCTAGAGCTAGTTGAAAAATGATATGTTCCATGAAAAATGTCTGAATGTTGAGTTGGTTTTCCTTCCTTTCTCCCCCGCTTTCTTTTCAGGGGTGACATGGAAAAAGGAAAAGGGGAGAAAAGGAGTGAAAGGGAGAGCAGGGGAAAAACCAAAAGAATTTTAATATTTAATATTTGCTATAGTTATTATCAAAATTGGAAAATGTAAAAAAAATAAACATTTTCTGCAATTTAAAAAAAAGACACTTTTTCATCATAAAAATTTAGAAATAAATTTTTAAACCATCTCTTATTACCTTTTTTGCCTCACTCTTTCATCATGTTAAGGTCTGCCTCCTTCCTTTCCAATCCCCTTGAAAAGAGCTCCTGGGATTGGCTCACCTTTGAGTCCAGAAAGGAGAGTCTAAAGCTCAAATTAGCATTTTCACAATTGATGTCTATAGCCTGTCTTATCTGATCCCAGTATCCCCCAGGTTTATTCCCACTGGTCTGATTGTACAGTGGACACTGGAGGGCAGCAGAGCTCCTCAGACAAGGTACTGGATCATTCCATTTGCTAATGTCACTCAGAAGACAGACCTTATAAACACCTGGGGAAGCAGAGCGAACCTGGGAACAGAGCATAGAGCAAATGCTGCACGGACAATCACAGTTCTCAGATGGCCTTGGCATGCAGATTGAGAATGGGGGATATAAAAACAGGAAGCTTAAAGTGCTGTGGAGTTTATTGCGTTAGTTCATATAACATTTTCTGTAACTTCTGTTCATGTTTGCTCACTTTTAATGAAAATAACTTACTAAACATGTTCCATGTCTGCATGGAACAAGAATAAATTTGGGTCTGAAATGAGAGACAACCATTGTAATGAAGGGCAGTTGAATAGGGTGATGTCAATGCACCCAAGTGTGTTCAGATATCACTGTGCCACCCCTTACAAAAATCTCGATAGATAAAGCTACATATTTGCTTTATACTAGAGATGTCCCTGGTCTAAACCTGATCGCAGCTTCATCACTGATCTGGGATGTACCAAAACTGTAGGTCCGAGCACCCCCAAACTTCAATGGGTTTGAAATCCAGATTTGAATTTTGCAGCTTAGGTTTATGTCTACTTTATACTTTATGGATCTTAAATATACATCAGGCAGGTGCTCCCAGGGCACTGTTCCTGTCAGACTCCTCAGCTGAACGTGCTGTAAAGCCTGGTCTACAGATTTTGTATCGGTATAATTATGCCCCGCACCCACCAGACTATAAACTGGAATTTCAGTGAAGATCAGAAATGCTGGTTTATAGAGCTTTCCAGTAGGTGAAGTGCTGGAAGAAACAGTTTTTACTGTACCTGGTAAAACCCCGAATGTGGATATCATAACTGGTAAAAAAGTGCCTTATATCAATATAGCTTATTCCCCTCTCTGTATAAGAATGAACTATACCTATACATTAGAGAGACAAGGTGTGGGAGGTAATATCTTTTAATGGACCAACAAGTGTTAGAGCTTACACAGAGCTCTTCTTCAGTTCTGTGTAAGCTTGAAAACTTGTCTCTTTCACCAACAGAAGTTGGTCCTATATAATATATTACCTCACCCACTTTGTCTCTCTAATATTCTGAGACCAACATGGCTACTGTATATGCCAGTGTTGTTGTAGCCATGCTGGTCCCAGCTTATTAGAGAGACCTGAAGAAGAGCTCTGTGTAGCTCAAAAGCTTGTCTCTTTCACCAAGAGAAGTTGGTCCAATAAAAGATATTACCTCACCTACCTTCTCTCACTCCCCTTGTATAAGCATTTTTATACTAATATAACTGCATCCACACTAACAGGGGTTGTACCACTTTAACTATACCAGTATGGATAAGGCTTAACTCAGATACATTACAACTGCACATACCACACATGCATTGTGGCATAAATATCGTGCACATGGATGCTATACATTCATCTGAACAATCTGCTGGAGGGTGGACCTCTTTCACAGCTTATTTAATAGCTGTTCCTCCTCTCCTTCTGAAACAAGGAAATCAATGCAGTAACAGCAGCTGACAAGCTGTGTTGAACTAAGTAGAAAAACAAAAGCCAGACATATTAGCACATTGCACTTTACCATAAGAGAAAGTGATTCTGTGAATCATTCCTACTCTCCCATAGTCCAGCAGAAAATGTCACAGATGACTGTACCACAGGGTTTCATGGCGGGTCTCTTTATATGGTAAGTCCTCTCCTTGTTTGCATTTCACTAGAAAATTTTCCCAACAAACCACTCTATGCAAGGGCGGTACCCCTCGCAGTCGTGCTTTTGTCTTGGGTCGTTAACCACTAAACTGGTGATAAGGTGCTAATAATGACAGTTTCTCAGGATGTGCAACTTGGAAAAAGAGAACACCCACCCAAAGCACCAACTCAGTCCTGCAGAGGAGGCCTGATGAATGATTTACAATGTATTCTTACAATATCCATTTTTGGTGATACCTTAAGGGTATATCTCACTATAAGAACTACAATCGTAGTGCCATAGTGTAGACACTTGCTACAGTGATGGAAAGGGGTTTTTCCATCGCTGTAGTAACTCCAGCTCCTTAAGAGACTGTAGTTAGATCAATGAAAGAATTCTTCCATCTACCTAGTGGTGTCTACAGTAGTTCTTAGGTGGACTTAGCTAAGGCTATGTCTACACTGCACGTTTATCATTAAAACTTTTGTCAGTCAGGTGTGAAAAAAACACCACTGACCAACAAACATTTTAACAACAAGAAGGCCCGGTGTGGACAGCACTTTGTCAGCGGGAGATGCTCTCCCGCTGACAAAGCTACTGCCACTCCTTGGAGATAGTTTTATTTTGCTGGCAGGAGAGAGCAGTGTAAAGATAGTCCGTGTCTCTCGTATAAATCTTTCACCCCCCTGAGCAATGTAGAGTCTTGTGGATGGACTCCTTAAATACAAACAAAGTGACAAATGCTATGAACAGATCCTATTTGAATTACTCATCCTGTCCATCTCCCATCTGCCAGTGCAAAATTGTTCCTTACAATATATTATCCCGTCCTTTTCTCAACCTAATTTTAAACGTTGTGTGCCATTGGGCTCACACCGCTGTACAGTTTGTTAGGTCTCCCCATAAGGGGTGCTGTGTTTATCAAAGGAGGTTTGTCTTTTGTTAATCTTCTCCTCTTCCTGCTCTCCCAGGTAGCCGAGAGACCGCCTTCACCTATGCCATTAGTGCTGCAGGGGTGGTGAACGCCATCAGCCGCGCATGCCGCGAAGGAGAGCTTTCCACCTGTGGCTGCAGCCGGACAGCCCGCCCCAAGGACTTGCCCCGAGACTGGCTATGGGGTGGCTGCGGGGATAATGTGGAGTATGGCTACCGTTTCGCCAAGGAGTTTGTGGATGCCAGGGAGAGGGAGAAGAACTACGAGAAGGGGTCGGAGGAGCAGGCTCGCACACTCATGAACTTGCAGAACAACGAGGCGGGTCGCAGGGTAAGCTGGATGCTGACCCTTTCCTTTTGCCTGGAGCAGAGGCAGTTCAAGAACTCGTGTGTTTGGGTGCCAAGTCATTCATGGGGGGTGATGAGAAACAGTATTAGTCAGTCAACTATGGGCCAGAGGATAAACCAGAAACTCCCTGGGTATGGTGCAGGGTCCTGGTTTCACCATTTCTTTGTGAATCCTACAGTCCAGATCAGTTTGGCACTTACAGTAGAACCTCAGAGTTATAGATGCCTTGCCTCGGGAATGGAGGTTGTCCGTAGCTCTGAACAAGACCTTGTGGACTTCAGTCACCAGGAGTTGGGGCTGCAGCTGCAGAGTTGGGCTGGGGTGGGTGGACGTGTAAGTGTGTCAGGGCTCAGGACAAGGGGGGAGGGGGAGGTTGGGGCTTCTGACCCTAGGGACTGTCAGGGATCCCAGGCGGCTCAGGGTTTCTGCCTCCTGGGAGAACCAGGGCTCAGGGCTTTAGACCTGGGAGGAGCGCTGCGGCTTGGCTCTGTTCCAGCTGCAGCCTTGTGGGGGGGCATTGGGGATCGGGGCTTCAGCCTTGGGGTAGAGGCAGGGTGACACCAGGGCTCGGGGTTTTAGCTATGGGGAGAGTGCTGGGCTGAGAGGGCACTTCCCACATAGCTAAAGTCCCAAGCCCTGGCAGCTCCCTCCCTCCCCCTGCTGAAACTAGGAGCAGAGCCGTGGGACTGAAGACCCGCTCCCTGACATCCCCTATGGGGCTGAAGCCCTGAGCCCCAGCACTGCCCCCAGTCTAAAGCCCCGAGCCCCAGTGCTCCTGAGGGTCAGAAGCCCTAAGACCCCACCCTGGAGTCCTGATTCCCCTGACACTGCAGCTACATTCCCAACTCCACCAATGGCTGAAGCACTGAGGCAGAAGAGTATTTGCCCTTTTTTTTTTTTTTTTGGTCTGCTCTGCTGCCTGCTTGAGGACTTCTGGTTTCACAGGGTGTCCAGTAGACAGGTAAGTTTGTATCTTGGAGGTGCTACTGTAGTTTTCGCTGCTCAGCAAGTGAATTAGGGCCCGTGAGGCGCTCCCAGGTGTGTCCAAAGCCTTTTGTCTGCTAATCCACTGGATGCCATGGACCTGCAGGGCCAGATCCTCAGCCCTGCTAAATCAATTTTGTACTGTCCTGGCAATTTGGGGATTTGGGCCTGTCAGTTTTCCTTCCCAACACACAATCTTCCTGGAGTTGCCAAAGTGAGACCTTATTGGCAGAGAGGGGGAGCTTCTTGTGACACACTGAATTTTCTTTCACCTGCGTCATTCATAGATTCATAGAGTTTCAGGCCAGAAGGGACCTTCAGGTCACCGAGTCTGTCAGAGCATTATATTGAACCCAGTTATCCCTATACTGAGCCCAATAACCTTTGGCTAACTTGTATTTGGCGAATGCATGTCTTCCAGGAAGGCATCCAATCTTGATCTGGGGACATCAGGAGATGGAGAATCCATGACTTCCCTTGGTAGTTTGTTCCAATGGTTAATAACCCTGACTGTTAAAATTTTGTGCCTTATTTTAATTTGAGTTTGTCTGGCTTCAGCTTCCAGTCACTGGTTCTTATTGTGCTTTTCTCCACTAGGTTAAAGATCTTTTAGTACCCTGTATTTTCTCCCCATGAGGTACAATCTAAACAGATCGAACTCTTTAAGTCTCTCACTATAAGGCATTTTCTTCAGCCCTCACACAATTTTTCTCTCTTTTCTGCACCCTCTCTATGTTTTCAACATCCCCTTTAAATGTGGACACCAGAACTGTATGTATTGTTTCAATATTGGTCTCACCAATACTGTATACAGAAGTAAAATCTTCTCCCTACTCCTATTCACTGTTCCCCTGTTTATATATCCAAGGATCATGTTAGCCCTCTTTGCCATAGCATTGCACTGGGAGCCATATGCACCAACTTTAGCCGGCGCTGGTGGGAGCTTGTGCCCCCTCATCCCGGCCCCAACTCTGCTCCTGGCCCTGCCTCAACTCTGTTCCTTCCCTGCCCCCATTCCAACCCCTTCCCCAAATCCCCGGCTCTGCCTCCTCCTCGTCCCGCCACATTTCCCATTCATCCCCCTCCCTCCCAGGTTTTTGTGTGGGAAGCCTGGGAGGGAGGAGGGGAGAAGCAGAGCGGCAGCACACTCAGGGATGGATGCGGAGTGTAGGTGAGCTGGAGCGGGGGGGAGAGGGGAGGAAGGGGCAGGGAGCTGCTGGTGGGTGCTCTGCACCCACTAATTTTTCTCCATGGGTGCTCCAGCCCTGGAGCACCCATGGAGTCGGCACCTGTGCTGGGAGCTCATGTTCAGTTGCTTGCCCACTATGATCCCTAAACCCTTTTCAGTCACTGGTTTCTGGCATTCTGTAGGTATGGCATGCATTCCTTATTCCTAGATATATAACTTTGCATTTTTCTGTATTAAAATGCCTTTTGTTTGAATAGGCCCATTTTATCAAGAGATCCAGATGGGTCTGTATGACAGCCTTTATTATTTACCATTATTTACCATGCTACCAATCTTTTTGTCATCTGCAGATTTTATCAGGAGTTTTTTATATTTGTTTTCAGATCACTGATGAAAACATTGAATAATGTTGGGGCTAGAACCTATCCCTGAGGAACTGACTAGAAACGTAATGATTCCCATTGACAACTATTTTTTGAGATCTGTCAGTTAGCCAGTTCTTAATCCATTTAATGTATGTTCTGTTGATATTGTACCTTGCTAATTTTTCAGTCAGAATGTCATGCAGTACTAAGTCAAGTGCCTTACAAAAGTCTAAGTATATTACATCAGTGCAGTTACTTTTATCAACTAAAGGTGTAATTTAATTAAAGAATGAAATCAGATTTTTTTGACAAGAAGCCATGTTGACTGGGACTAATTGTATTCTTATTCTTTAATTCTTTATCAGTGGAATTCTGTATCAGTTTTTCCATTATTTTGCCTGGGACTAATGTCCAGCTAATTCACCTTATAGTTACCCAGGTCATCCCACTTGCCCTTTTTGAATATTGGCATAACATTAGCTCTCTTCCAGTTTTCTGGAATTTCCCCAGGATTCCAAAGTTTATTGAAAATGAACATCAGTGGGCCAGAGATCTACTCAGCCAGCTTTAGGATTTTTGGGTGCAAGTTATTCAGGCTTGTGGATTAAAAATGTTTAGTAGGTGTCATTCAGTATCCTCCTCAGCTATTAATGGATTAAAGGTACTTATGTATCCTGTGATATGAATAAATCATCCTGCTTCTTTCCAAATACATATCAGAAATATTTATTAAACACTTCTGCCTTTTAACTTAAACTCTCGGTCATGCTGGCCCAAAATTTCTCCATGGTAGACTGCTGGTACACGTCTTGGGTCGCAAAATCATTTTTCAGAACCCAAAATTCCTCCTGCAGATCCTCTGGAACACTATTAACATCTGTTGTGAATGGATTCCTCATGAAGGATAATCCATCCTTTGTCCTGTCCACTTCCGGAAAGTATCATTCAAATTCGTCTCGTAGCTTCCGTAAATGATTGAGAATTTGCATCCAAACGGCTTCCTTTTTCCCAAGCATGGCATCCACATATGGAAATTGAACCAAAGTATTGCCTTCGACTCTTACAATCCAGAGTTCCAATTTGTAAGAAAAGCCCTGATGGTGCTTTGGTGAGAGAACAGATTTCCACCTTTCCCTGCAGCTGAAGATTCTGTTTGTTCAAGAGTCCAAAAATATCGACAAGATACGCAAATTCTAAATTTGAGTGCATCAGCATATTTCAGAATTCCTCTTTCCCTTGAGCCTAGCGAAACAAATCCAGCTGGAAACAGTTCTCTCAGCTGGAAAACTCTGTTAAGTACGTTCCTTACTGACAACCACCATACAGAAGTGTAGAATAGCAACACATCAAAGTCAGAACCCATGTCCTGGCAAAATCTGTGAACAGCCTGGTGTTCAGAGCCAATGATTTGGTGTAATTCACCACTTTCACTAACCCTTTGAAAACAGCATTGAGTTGATCAGGCAATGTTTTTGACGCCAAAGCTTCCCTATGAATGAAGCAATGAACTCAGGTTACCATTGGAGCGTGCTGTTTCACCACCGTTTGGAAGCATGATCTTGAGCTCAGCATGGCAGGGTGCACCATCAGTGGTGACACTGACAAGATTTGCCCAATTCAGACCATGCACTTCAAAGAAATTGTTAATAATTTCCATCAGATCCTGAGCCTTTGTGGTGGTATCAAGAGTCTTAGAAAAAGAAACTCATCTTTGAAGTCTCCCTCAACCATATATCATGAAAACACCAATAGCTGAGAGCACAATGTGACGTCAGTCAATTCATCCAATCGTATGGCAAACAATGGAGACTTCTTTATTTCATCCACAACTTGTTCACTGATGTTCTGTGATATTTCACTTATCCGTCTCGATATTGTGTCATTAGAGACAGATATATCATTCAGCTTCCTTGCTGCTTCCTCGCCAAGAATTAGCTGCATCATCTCTTTTGCACAGGGGAGCACAAGTTGCTCTACAATGGTATGAGGCTTTTTGGTCTATGCAACTTTGTATGCAACAATGTTGGAAGCGGTCACTGCATTTGCTTGTATTTTTGTAGAATGCACCTGTTGAATCGAGGCACTGTTGTTTCAGACCTGATAACCACCGCTCAAAATAATCTTCATCTTTTGCAACAAGTTTGGATGACACTTTTCCAGATGGAGTTTCAGCTTAGCCAGCTTCATTGAGTCATTCCCCAAGACTTTGAAACAAATAACATATTGTGGCAAATCCATGCCTTCTTTTTCTTGACAAGTGAAGCCAAATTTGATGTAGTCCTTCGAATACTTGCGCTTGACATTCCTTCCTGTCATTGCCATTATTTCAGATCTGTGGGGTTACAGCGAAATTTTGATTTTTTGAATGGACGATTTATTTTGGGAGATGTATACCAACTGTAAATCACTCATATAGATGTCCCAAAATAAGTTGTTTGACGGTAAAAATTGGAACTACAATATAATATCTATCTAACTCTCACTGCACACATTACATGGGCTATGAAAAAATAAACTATGGTGGTTAGTTTTTATCTCTTGTATTTGGTTGAGTAGAAACAGAGTAGAAACATATTTTAGGGTTATTTTTTAACAGATAATATTTTATTAACCTGCAATACCAGCACTAAAGTATTATTTATTTTAGGAGTAGACCGTTTAATTTAGTACTGTCAAAACCGAAATTACTTTCACACCAACCTGATAAATTCAACAGATGTAAATATAAAAGTTTGTGTCTTACCCCCTGCATTAAAATCCCCATACAAAAAAGCCCCAAACAAAATAAAAAGTGTGTAATAAACTAACGAACATAAAGTTGAAAATTGTGTGCAAACTTATATTTTACAACAGAAATTATAAACAAATTAAAATAGCACATTTAGCACAGAACGAACGACACGACAACCACTCAGCATGATGGCGGGAGCTACACTGATACTCAGAGCCTTAGATGGAAGTTACTGGCAATCGCATCCTAGATGACGCTATGGATGACATGCTGCGTGCGTGTGAACACGGCGTAAAACAGCCTAATGGCAGCACCTGCTCTCACTATCTGACTTTGGACAATATTTGTGTGGACCACCAAAAAACTCACCATGGACCACCAGTGGTCCATGGACCATCAGTTGAGAACCACTGCTCTAAAGCTATAAGTACACCAGCACTTTTATTGGTAAAACTTTGTCCATTAGGGGTGTGAAAAAAACACCCTCCTGACCGAATAAGTTTCACTGACAAAAGTGCTGGTATGCACAGGACTATGTTGGTAGGAGACTCTTTCCCACCAACATGGCTAGCTCTGCTTGGGGTGTGTGTGTGAATTATGCTGTTGGAGAGCTCTCTCCCGTGGGCATACACAGGAGACCGTACAGTGGTGCAGCTGCAGTGGTACAGCTTTGCCACTGTAAAGTCTGTAGTGTAGACATAGCCTAAAAGTGACTATGTTTGAGCTAAGAGATGTATCTGGCTGGGCTGAATTCTAGTGGTGAGGGGTTGCCATGGGAAACTGACTAATTCCCACCAGTTTCTTCCTTGGAACAAGCATCTGACATGTTCCTTCTGAATGGAGGTGGTGTAGGAAGAGGTGAGATAACTAGGTGAAAAATTAAAACAAAGGTGTAGCCTCTAGAGACTGCTGTTAAATGTGGAGCCTGTCTCCAGGACAATGATCCATTAATATACTGCTCACTGCAGTGAGTGACTGAAAGCTGCAGGTAAGCAGCCTAGAGGAGAATGACACAATCAGATCCAATGAAGCAGAAAGTCTCTCTCTCTCTCCACTTGTGACTTACTCACACAGCAGTAAATCTCTATATTGTGCTGTTTTCACGTTAAGGATTTTGTGCTTTGGAATATGAAGCAATATGGGATCATGGCACTCTGTAATTTGGAAATAGAGACTGAAAGGAAGTGGAAGAAAATGAGAGGGTCAGAGGGGTGGGGATCATATAAAAAACCACAGCCTGGCTCACCTAGCCATAAGCTGTACCCATTCTCTGAAGGACCAGTGGTCATTGGCAAGTGGCCTTCAAGTTCTACCCCCATTTTGATTTTCAGGTGACAGTGCAATTTCTGGATTCTGTTTTTTTGGACAGAGTTTGAATTGAGGCGAGAAATGTTTTCCCTCTGGTTTCTGGGCAGAATTATGCCATATCGTCCCATCTTGGTTCAGTGACAGAGTTCTTGTGTGCAAGAGTTCTCCCTAATGCCTGGTTTGTGTGTGGAGCTCTGATAGTGGAGGGGGAATTTTCCCCTACCTAGGTTAAGGGGGAGGAGTTGGGGAGTTGGGTGGGGATGTGAAAAGAACAATGTTCTTTTCTGTTTGAGACACAGTCTTGACCCCATCACCTCTCCACTCCACTCTGGAGTTTCTGAGGTACTGGCTCCTGGCTTTATTGCCCTCATTTGTTTGTTTTTGACTGTTATCTCAGCATGTCCTTTCCTTCCATCTGTCTTTTTCTCCACTTGGTCTCCATTTCCCTCTCTTATTCCTCCCATTTCTTATCTATCTTCCTGTCTCTCAGACTTTGTCAGTCTGTCCTTCCACACTGTTTACCCAGTCAACATGTAGCAGGCCTCAATCATCAGTCACTCTGTCCAGTGCCAGGTGAAGCTGGGAGGGGGCCATCTAATTAACCACATAGGAATTCTCCATTAATTCTCTTCCCATCCCCCTTCTTATGAGAGAGAGATCAGAAAGGAACTTGGGTTTGTAGAATGGGGGCTTTAAAAATTTCCATTAAATGTACTTTCAGACTGATTCGTGGTAGGGCCATTGATCAGACCCAGTCTTTACAGCTTCATGTGGGGTCTGTTATTCTTCACCTTGATCCTAGTTCAATTTCTCCCACCCTCTCCCCATCCCAGCAGCTAACAAACAGAGGAAGAGAGAATCATTTAGGGACTAATGCAGTGGTGACTCCAACAGTTAATGGATGAGGGACTGTGTATCTAAGTGAAGTGGGACCAGGCTTACTTCTCCTTAGGGGCTTGTGAGTACTGGTACCATACACATTCCACAGCATAATCATTACCCAGATGTTTTGAGAATCAGCCATTTAAACCCAAGTCAGAGTAAACGCTGAAGGTCCCATGACATTAACTGAGGGGGATCAAGTTGCAATGTTTTCCTAAAGGAACAAAGCCAAGGATTAGGAAGAAACAAACTACTTTATAAAAACATATGCAAAGGCAACAGAGGCACAAGTAGTTTGGGATTTGACCCAACAATAACCAAAAAGTGCTAACACAAATTTATAACAAGCAGGCATGCAAGTCAGTTAGGATATAGGAAATGTCTGGTGCTTTGAAAATTCAGTGTAGTTCAGTCTTGTGCACTACAGGGATCCTTAAGTAGCAATGTGGTTGATATTGCACAGTTACAGTTCAATCCAAGGCAAATTCAGAGGCTTCAGTAGCTGTTATGTTACACTGTGAAGGGCAATTACCAGTAAATCACACACAGAGAAATGGAACTAAAGCCCCTCATCTCTAAGGGCTCAGAGCATTGTCTTCTCTGAGAGTTTGACTGTGGGCCCCAAGGGATTTACCACTTGAACTGAAGCAGAATCTCTACTAGCTGTCAGCCATATTAGGACTTAGGTGCCCTTTATACAGCTAGTCACTAGTAGTCTTCGAAGCAGTATTGTGGAATCTGTAAACTAGTTGAGAGAGTGGTTTCACCTACACAGTTCTGTTCAGTGTAATGAACAAACCAAACCTGTTTAGTTTTTTCTGCACTGATTCTGAGTTATGTTGTTGTGGTTTTTAAATGTTTGTCTCTCTCCTTATCAAGTTAAGAAGAATCATGACACATTATCTCTGCACATGCTTTTGAGAGATTAATGCACACAGGGCTAAATTTTTCAAAGGCAATAATTAATTGTGGCTGGCCAACTTGAAATACTTTGAGCTGGATTTTTAGAAATCACTGCGCCCATTGATATCTGAAAATCAGGCTCAAAGTAGGGCAAGTTGCGCGCTCTAAAAATGAAGCTCTGAAAACTAGTGGTTGCTTTTTAAATGTTTAAAATTTAGGCCAGCCATACCATGACACTAGATGAGGAAACTGAAGCCTGGTCAACTCTTAAAATTTAGAGTGATATATCTACATTGCTCATAGGTATGGAAAATTCATGCTATAGCTATGCCAACCTTACTTCCAATGAAGAATGCTTCTGTTGACCTACTACTAGCACTCAGGGAAGTGGATTAGCTAGTGACAGAAAATCCCCTTCTGTCACTGTACACTGCATCTATGCTGTGGTTGAGTTTGGCTATTCCACTGTAGTCCCCGTGGTATAAGCCCTGAGGGAGTATTTTGGTGTAGAGGAATAACTCGACACAAGGTGGTGCAAAAGTTACACTAGATCTGTAAATCCTATGCAGTTATTATTCTCAGTACACAGAATGGTGACACACTGAAGAAACCTGAATTGTCCATGGAAAATGAATGCCTTGCTTGTACACTTTTGGTGTGAATCTGTTAATTTTTCACACCATTATTACAATCCCAGCTGTTCCTCTTTGACAGAGAGTGACTTGTTCAGAAACTGTAGTTAGAGTGAACAAAGATCTTGAACAGGAAGAGAGGGAAAGAGCCTGGGTACATGGATTTATTTCAAGAGGATATGGATATAATGCTAGAACTATAGCTTCATTGATCTGTTTTACCTATAGGAAATTGACAAGTTCCCAGGTGTTTTGTTGCATTGATTGCTTCTATGGGCTTTGAGGGGAGGTGGATGTAGTAGTTAGTCCAGAAGACTGGGGAACATTTCCAGTAGCAGGACTCTTTCCCCTTGCTGTTTCCTGTGCTTGACTCAGCTCTAGGATGACCAGATGTCCTGATTTTATAGGGACAGCTCTGATTTTTGGGTCTTTTTCTTGTAGAGGCTCCTATTACCCCCCACCGGCTGTCCTGATTTTTCACACTTGCCTTCTGGTCACTCTACTCAGCCCTTAGGTCAGGAACTAGAAAAGATAAAGTGATTGGCAGGCCCATGTGTATGTGGACTGTGGAGAGAAGTGGAAGTGTTAGGGGATCAGTTGTACTGAGGATGGCAATTCCAAAGGACTGAGGAGGATTGTGTCTGTTCTGGGGAGAGAGAGAACTGGGGGGATGGTCGGGATAAGTACACAAGGAGGAGGAACTCAGTGCAATTATGCCAGTTCCCAGTGCTATAAAGGTTAATGCAGCTCTTGTCTGATTCCATCTGTCCTCCCTGCAGGCTGTATACAAGCTGGCAGATGTGGCTTGCAAGTGCCATGGAGTCTCGGGTTCCTGCAGCCTCAAGACCTGCTGGTTGCAGCTGGCAGACTTCCGCAAGGTGGGTGACCTGCTGAAGGAGAAGTATGACAGCGCAGCTGCTATGAGGATCAGTCGCAAGGGCAAGCTGGAGCTGGTAAACAACCGCTTCAATTCACCTACGCAGGAGGACCTGGTCTACGTTGACCCCAGCCCTGACTATTGCCTGCGCAATGAGACCACTGGCTCACTAGGCACTCAGGGGCGGCTGTGCAACAAGACCTCAGAGGGCATGGATGGCTGTGAGCTGATGTGCTGTGGCCGGGGCTATGACCAATTCAAGAGCATCCAGGTGGAGCGCTGTCACTGCAAGTTCCACTGGTGCTGCTTTGTCAAGTGTAAAAAGTGCACAGAGATTGTCGACCAGTACGTCTGTAAATGAAAGAGCCACCAAAGCAACAAATCTATATTATATAAATCTATATAAATATATTTTATATTTGTATAAATAAATAGATGATAATAATTAAAGAAGCTTATTTAATAGACATTTTGGTTTTGAAATTTTCCCATCGGACTGGACGGTTTGCCCCTCCCTTTATTCAACTATGGCACAAAGGGGGAATTTGCCCTCAGATCCTTCTCCCCATGGATGTTATAATCAGAGTGAAGGGAGTCAGAGAGTTGCTCAAAAGGAACTCCCCCCATAGTCATCTCACTCCAGAAGCAAGGGATTGATTCATGGTCAGAGAGGTGGAGGAGAAAAGTGGGTTCCCTTTGCTATGTCATGGTTTAAAACTCAAAAATTGATATGGTGTTGGACATCTGGAGTCACAATCAGACATGGAAGAGTCTTAGTTATTCATGTTCCAGCCTTCCAAGCCCTTTGGACAAGCAAAACAAGAGGATTTGGGCCCCATTTTCTGCTTCCTCTGAAGGAAGTGCTGCGTTCTTTGTCAAACAAGAGGGAAAGTCACCCAGATCTCGTGTTGAAGAATATGGATTAAAACACAAGGTACCATACAGAGTGCTTGGAATGAGGACAGAGCAGGGACTCCTGCACAGTGGTGGGAAGACCACCTGTTCCAAGCAAGAGAGGAAGGTGTGATCTTCAGTTGGGAAGAACTACTGTATCCTGAGAGTTTAAAAGAAACTAGCACCTAGCTCTTCTGTACCTCAAGGGCAGTGAGAAAAATCTGCCAAAGCCCTATCGAGGCTGGTCTGTCAAGGAGATCCTTTTCCCCTCCACTGTAACCCACTTTGTCTTTGCGGATGAGGAGCTACTACTTGTCTCCTGGGCCTGTTGGTCTTTTTGAGAAATAAATATACTCCATGTGTATGTCAGTGGAGTGTGTGAGAGAGCCATACCTGCACGCAGGGGACTGGATGAACACAGCACCTCAGTCCTTATCATTGTTGCCATTTCTCCCCTTTGAAGTGGACATGGAATGTCATCTTGCCCAGCTCTTTTCAGTCCTCCTCACCTCTGTCCCAGATGTACAGTTTCTTTTTACCATTAAATATCCCTCACTGAGGTTTGTTTTCTCTCTCTCTCTTTCTGGTGTATGTGTGTGTTTTGTTTTATTCTGTTTTGTTATTTATTTCAGAGCACAGGGGGGCCAAAGTCTTCTCTGGTGTAAACCCACTGCTGTCATTGGAGCTGTACCAAGGATAACTTTGTTACCAGAAAGTGGGCTAGATGTTCAAGGAGTGAGGTCCATTCTGTACCCTCTTGTGGTGATAATGGAGAATAAGGAAAAGATGCTTGAGCAGAAGCACTAGTCTCTCTTAACTTTCTTGCAATTACAACAGAATTCAATTAGTAAAATATGGATGATGGGACATATGCTGATCTTAACACAGAACATTTTCTGCCCTTCATGGAATCTGCAGAGTTCATTTGCAGGCATAGAGGAATCAGAGAAGTGAACCTCAAAATGTAAACATTTACTACTATACTTCCCATTTTTTACTGACATTCCAAGTTTTTTATTGACAAATTTCAAATGAACAAAAAATGTAAATTAATTGACAAGATCCATAGTCCAGAAAACTAGATTTCTGAATCTTTACGACTTCTATTTCTGATTAAACATGGCAACTTTTACAGAAACCACTATTTCAACCATCAGAGAATCCTGCAAATATGTTTAAAATATTAGAAGAATCCAGAAATCCACAAGAAAGAAAAATTATGCTTAGTGATTAGTTTTTCTATTTTTATGGATGTGTCTACTTCTTATTTTTGTAATCCAATGTTTGTTTCTTTTTCAGAGTCAATATATTTCTTGGCATTGTAGAGAGCAATTTCTTGGAATACAAAAGGTGGCCTAAATTTATTTTATTATATAAAAGCCAAAATCAATGGTATAGTAATTCAAAGTAACAGAAATAATTTTCCATGCATGGAAAAAAGTGAATACAGTTGCCTGACCTACTCCAATTAAACTTCAACGGGAACTGGCCAGAGGCCAAGATCAGTTCAAATGTGAGAGCTATCCAATCTGGGTCTACTATACATTTCCTGTTCTGTAATAAAATTCACTGTACATTGGATATATCTAAAAAGATTTTTTCCTCCCTCTATGTCGGGGTGGGCAACCTATGGCACACGTGAGCTGATTTTCAGTGACACTCACACTGCCCTGGTCCTAGCCACCGTTCTGGGGGACTCTGCATTTTAATTTAATTTTAAATGAAGCTTCTTAAACATTTAAGAAACCTTATTTACTTTACATACATCAATAGTTTAGTTCTATATTATAGACTTATAGAAAGAGACCTTCTAAAAATGTTAAAATGTATTACTGGCATGAGAAACCTTAAATTAGAGTGAATAAATGAAGACTTGGCATACCATGTCTGAAAGGTTGCCGACCCCTGCTAAGCTCACTCCCCTGTTCTGTCCCATCCTCACTGCATCAGAGCTTAAAGGTGTTACGTACTTGTATATGATATCCCCCAGGCATTTCTAATATGTCCGGCATTATATATTCTAATATATTCCAGCACTGCACCACAGTAAATGTTGTGGGTGTAAATTATTGCAAGTGGAAGTGATGACAAGTGGCAACCCAAGGGAGGAGAGAAATGCCAAGCCTCTCCAACTTTTAAGAGAAAGAAACAGGCAAGAAGTTGGAGGCCTTCTGTTGGAGAGATATGGAGTAAGGTGCCCCATAATCCCCTTCTCCAATTAGAGTGTGAGAAGTGTTCCATGATTATGCCAGAAAGGATATACAGACTTGCCATCCTCCTCTTAAGGTATCAGGAGAGTAGCAGATGACTGGATTTCCTCCCTCATGAAGACAACAGCCAGTATGGGGAGCCTGTTGATGTTTGAGGCTTATTAAAGGGCTTCTTCTATAGCAGGGATGGGCAAAGTTTTTGGCTCAAGGGCCACATGTGGAAATTGTGTGGCGAGCCACAAATGCTCACAAAATTGGGGTTGGGGTGCAGGAGGTGATGAGGGCTCTGACTGGGGGTGCGGACTCCGGGGTGGGGACAGAAATAATGAGTTTAGGATGCGGGAGGGGACTCCAGGCTGGGGTGTGGTGGGTGAGGGAGGGAGGGCTTCGGCTGGGGATGCAGGCTCTGGGATGGGGCTGGGGATGAGGAGTTTGGGGTGTAGGAGGGTGCTCTGCACTGGGACCAAGGGATTTGGAAGGTGGGAGGGGGATCAGGACTGGCGTAGGGGGTTGAGATGAGGTGAGGGAAGGGGTGCAGGCTCCAGAGGGTGCTCCAGGCTGGGATCGAGGGGTTCAGAGGGTAGGAAGGGGATCATAGCTAGACATGAGCTGATCTAACATATTCTACCTCAGGTTGGGCTGGAGGAGATGGCTCAGTGGGGTAAGTATCAGATTTTGGTAAACTTAAATTTCTTGAAACTGGAGGTTTGAACGCTGACTTTCCCAAGGTCACAGTGGGTCAGTGACAGAGGTGAAAATACCTACTGGACTGCAACCACTTCCCCGTCTTATCAAAGATGAACAAAACAAAATGCTTACAGCCACCAGAATGTACACCAGAAAAAACTGATCACAGGAATGTTCTTTAAACTCAAGGATAAAAATAATTAAAAACAATATAACAAATATGAAGATCACTGTAAAGCTTTATTGTCATCTCTCCATTTCGTCAGACTTCTTCCTTCAGGGGACAAAGCTGTAGGTATTGACATCCTGCTTCTGCCTCTCCCTTTTCAGACGACACAGGAGATCTACCACTCTCATCAGGAGAGCATGTGAGGGTGTGAAAGGCACACTGGCACCTGCTAGAACAGAGGAAGGAAAGCCAACAACAGGAAGTTTCTCTTTCCCTATGGGAAGCAGAGGACAGCTGCTTTTCTCCTCCTTCCCCAACACTGGACAGCCATAAGAGGGACAGGTAGGGCTGTAAAATTGTGTACTGTCATGGGGTACACTGGCTCCTTAAGATCGAGGGGGAAAGTGTGCAGCACCATATTACTTCATTCCAAGGGGCTTGCTCAAAGACATGTGTGGGTCAAAAGACACAAGGACTGAGAGAGAAAAAATGGTTCAGAGAGGGAGTAATTTGTGGAGAAAACCCAGCCTGCTGAATCTATCAAGAACGCTTGAAGTGTGAGGTCAATGTTCCCATCTTCTCTCAACTAAATGGAATCTGGAAAATACAGATTCCTCTGGGGCTTTTGGGATTTGTAGGGCTCCACAGGAAGACATGCTGAGAAGGGGACAGCCTCTTGCCTGATAGTAGGAAATTTTGCAAATAAATTCTAGTTGTTTATTATTTACTTTAGCCACCAGATGTCTGGGGAGAGTTTGGAATCTTACCAGGAGTGCCTGGGAGGAAGATATTTGAGGATGGGACCATTTTGTTTGTTTTGAACTTTATTACAACACTTTCTGTCTGTCTGTTTGTTTGGACTTTGCCACCAGATCTCTGGGAAGAGTCTTGATTGTACAGAGAAAGAAATGCCCTAGGGATGGGGCCATATTGCTTGGTTGTTTTTACATTCGACAGGCATGGCCTTCTGCAGACATCAGCCTGCTATATAACCCATCTGTGACAATACTTAGAAATGGATAGTCCTCATGTTTAATTGAAACACTAGTTTCTCCGAGTACTCCATCATCTGGATGCGCTGAAGTTTAGGGATATGGTGAGCTGCAGACTTCCTTTGATGTGAAGCAGCAGCAAGAAGAGACCAAATTCTCTAGGCTATAAGCACAGCAACTTTATCTTCCAATGATATCAAGGGTGCAGGGCAGGATATTTGCTTATGACCATAGGTTCTGGAACTAGGAGTGCTGGGGTTGCTGCTGCTCCCTCTGGCTTGAAGTGGTTTCCATTATCTACAGGATTTAAAGTTTGATTCAATGGCTCTCAGCACCCCCACTGTACAAATTGTGTCAGCACCCCTGCTTATGACCAGGATGAAAGGCACAATTAGAATAATATAATAATGAATCCATAGCCACCTAGGACAATCCCAACTGTCACTATGCTTCACACAAACTGCACAGGCTCCTAGTACCTGAGCTAGAGGAGAATCTGGAATAGGTACACGATTTACTTTATATAGCCTATGACACACAGATGAGTAGTTCTTAATTGCACCAGTAGGCAGCAGTGGTATACATACATATTAGTGTGTTACAATACAATACACTCAGGGTAGGGCATGAAGGTAAAATATATTATTTTCTTTTTTAGACTGGGCTTGTATGTTAAATGAACTGTTAGTGTTTCTGTTTAATGTAGAGCAAGACTTTCATTTCTCCATCCACAACAGTAAATCTTGACTCTGTGCTCACAGCGCTGCCCAGAGAGAAACACTTTTAATCCAGTGAAGGAACAATTGACTGGCTCTTTCATAGTCTCATCAATTCAATAAGGACTAGATTATGATCTAACGTCTCGCCTTGTTTAAGGGCGGCACAACTATGTGCCACCCTAGAAGCAGCTCTGGGGAGGAATTAAGGGCTTGTCTTCACTAGAGCCAGGAGAGATCGATCTTATGGCAATCGATTTATCGTGTCTCGTCAAGATGCGATAAATCGATCGCCAGCGGCGCCACTGTCAACTCCGTAACTCCAGCTCGCCAAAAGGTGCAAGCTGGAGTCGACAGGGGAGCACGCCGCCGATCGCCGCCACCGTGAGGTCGGCAGGTAAGTCGGCTGTAGATACGCCGATTTCAGCTACGTTATTAACGTAGCTGAAATTGCGTATCTACAGTTGATCCCCCGCCCTAGTGAAGACCAGCCCTAAGACTCAGAAAGGAATTGATCCCGGGGGAAGTAAATTACTGAAGTCTTTGGGCTGGTCTTCACTAGCGCGGGGGATCGACTGTAGACCCTAACCACCACAACCCAGGAACCTCACCCCCTATCTAAGCCCCCCTGCTCTTTGTTCCCTGACTGCCCCCTCTTGAGACCCCTCCACCCTAACCACCACCCCCATGACTCCCCCACCTAAGACCCTCTGCCCTCACTTACCGCTGTTGGCCTGGCGCCCTAGGCTGGGAGCGCGGGGCCCTGCGACTTGCTACAATCGGCCTGGCATCCCGGGTTGAGAGAGCGGGGCCACTGGCTCTTCTCCCCCGACCTGAGCTCACGGGCTGGATAAAAATGGCTGACGGGCCACCAAAGGCCCGCGGGCCGTAGTTTGCCCACCCTTGATCTAGCCTATAATTTTTGGGGTTAGCGCCTATATTATAGAAAGATAACCAATTTTAATTTAAAGATGTCAAATCATGGGGAATCCATTACACATCTCGTGGTAAATTGTTCCATCGGTTTACCCACACAGTTAAAAATTTGCCCGATTTCCATTTTGGAGTTTCAACTTTCAATCACTGGATCTTCTTATGCTTTTGTTAGACTAAAGAGCCTCACTACCATCAGAAAACTTCTCATGTAGGTACGTACAGCCTGCGATCAAGTCACCTCTTGACCTTCTCTTTGATAACTAAGTAGTAAGAGTTGGGCAGAGAAAGGTAATTCTGTTTCACAGAGGATTTAGATCAATGGTAAGCAACCTGTGGCCTGCGGGCTGCATGCGGCTCATCAGAGTAATCCGCTGGTGGGTTGCCGGACAGTTTGTTTACATTTGCCCAGCTGCCCACCACTCCCAGTGGCCGCGATTCGCCATACTTGACCAATGGAAGCTGCGGGAAGCAGCGGCCAGGCCCACACCAATGAACATTTTTTTTGGAATTTTTTCTGGCCAGTTCTACTATATAAATTGATTTGAAATGTTTCATGGTAAGGCATCAAGGTATTTAAGACCTTGAATCATTCTTGTGCCTCTGTTTGAACTATTTCCACATTCTAGTTGCCTCGTAAATTTTATCTAAGTTTTAAATTATATCGTGGAACAGTATTTGTCTTGCTATCTGTATTAGGCTTTTTGATGTACTGTCCTGCATACACATGACCTTACCTTCACAAGAGAAGTCTCATAAATGTATATTGATGTGTGGTGAATGTTGTACATATATATACAAATATAATTGTTATAAAAGTTTGATGTACATGTTCCCCCATCCTCAGAGCTTTGTATTTGAAAAATATGATTGGATGTGATGTTGTGATGGGGTTGATATTATAACAGAGACTGTTATAGTGGGAATCTTCAATTTTTAAATATATTTGTAAATAATGTGTACTATTAAATCTATGTTGCTTTTGGGCAAGATGCTGCAAACACTTATACAGGTGGGTACTTTGCTACCACTTCGGAGATTTTTTGATGGCTTTCACAGAGCGGGGTAGCAGTGTTATGCAGAGACCCCCCTGTCCCTAAATGCATTGTGACAGACTTGTCCCCCACAGGGTGTCTGAGAGACTCGCCCACTGGCAAAGCAGCGCCCGCCTCTCACAGGGACGGAGGAGGCTCCCCCGCACAGGAAGGCAACGTGTGTCTGCGAGGCAGTCTCCGGAAGCTCCCCGACCTCCGCCTCCCCGGCCCCGCTCAGGTTTCAAAAGCCTCCCAGCACGAGCTTCGCTCACAAGACAGTAAAAGCCCCGCGCGATCGTCACGAGCTTCATTCAGCCAATCAGAGCATGAGGCCGCTCGTTACGCGGCTATAAGAAGCCGGAGGATGAGCTCGGGAATCACTACGCAAATTACGTAACTGAACTGAAGGTCAGGGTAAAAGCGCATGAGCGCCGCGGCTCACAGCGCGCTGCGTGCACATGCGCACTCGTACTCCCCTCCACATTGGCGCGGACTACTTTCTGACTGCATCACCCAAGATACACTTTGGCGTCCAGTGAGCAGGTTTCCGTAGAGGCCTACGCGTGCGCCTTGAGGCTGGGTAGGCATTGGCTGTGGCAGCCCGTGTGATGATGACGCACTGGGGCAAGTCCCAGTAGCTAGGCAATAACACCGGGGTGGGGGGGGAGGGAGGAGGCGGTGGCCGTTGCTGCAGCGGCGTTCCCGGTGGCGGAGGAGGCGCTGTCACCGTGGGGACTCAGGCGTGCGCGGACGGAGGCGGTAGCCAGAAGGGGGCAGAGGCAGGTGAGGGGTCGCGGCGCGGAACGTTATGCCAGGCTCGGCGGGGCCTGGGCGGGGGACGGACTCTGGGACGCGGCTCCTTCCCCCCCACGGGGCAGGGGACTTGGGGGGTTGCGCCCTTCCCCGAGTCCTTCCGCTGGGGCTGGCTGGGCGTGAGCTCTGGTACCGGGTCCCTGGCCTCGGCCCCTGGCGGGCGGAAAGGCCCTGGGGCGTCCTTTATCCCACTCCGGACGCTGGTGGGAGGGTTGCGGGGACTCCGGCTCCCCGGCAAATATCTGAACGGACGCCGGCACCAGGGCCAGCGCGCAATCAAGTTGGAGTAAAAGTGTTTACTTACCATCCCTAGAGCACTTTGAGATCCTTGGCTGAAGGGTGCTTTGTATGCGTGAAGTATTGTAAGGGGGTCAGGAGCTTGTCTCCTAAGCTCCTGTAAGCTATGAACTTTGTTGTGCGTCTGGCAGCGGGGTTCTGCCTTCCTGATCCTTACAGGTGGAATAAAACTCTTTGAGTATGTAACATAAGAATCAGGAGTATTTTTTAGTTTGCCTGCCCTTGGGAACCTGTCTACACTCCAGCATTAACGTTAGGTAGTTCAGCAGGTTGAGGGAGGCACTGAAACAAATCACTGGAAACTTTCTGTGTGGGAGGAGAAACAGCCGTTCTGGTAGAAGCTCAGTACAGCCAAATAAGCAAAACCCAAACAGTCATGACTGAGACTTACGTTAGTTACTTTAAAAAAAAAAAAACTTGTATTTTTTGGCCAGAACACTGTACAGATTCAAAAGTGGTATTACTACACACTTACAAGATAGGTAATCAACCAAGTGCTCACCCATCATGTACAACAATACAATACAAATGTGAAAAGTGAGAGGGTCACTGTTCCACGTAGTGGCTACTATAGGTGTTTCAGGATATTTAAAGCACTGAGCAGTAATCCCATTTTGTCATAAATATTCCTAAATTTTATATGACCCAAAGGTGGAATTGATTCAATTACTTCTTGGATGTGTCTCCATATTGGCTATATGTCAAATATGAGCTATTACTCAATGTTAGATTATAACCTCTTTGACACGTGTACTTTGCCATGCACATGTGTCACTGCAGAAACTGTTCTGCATATTTATTCCTTATTTAAAATTACACTAATAAGTGCAGTTTTAAATAATTGAGGTTTTTAGGTGAGTACCTAATTTCCTGTTTAAGGATCTAATTTGTTAAAATTGTCCTATGACAATTTTTAAGACTTGGAAAGGAAGTGTTTACTTGGCATGTTTGACTGCATTAGGGTATGGAACTAATAGGGCTTCAGTGTCAGAGCACTTCAAGCTTCTGAGGTCTCCCAATTATGTACTGTGTAACTCTTCTACCTTACCAAAAGTAGTCTATATAAAATTCTTCAGAAGAGAAAAATTATTCACTTCTGTGTTTAAGTGCTGAATTGACACCTGGAAATTGCCCCCTGGGATTTCAGATGGAGCACAGGCAGAAAGCAGAGTAAATTTCCCTACACCACCATTCTGCATGCTTCATCTGTGTCTGGAAGGACTGTCTTTAGGGAAGAAGGAAACATTTTCACCTATCTCATTTGTTACTTGGTCAGCAGGGGTTCCAGTTAATGCCAGTTGTGGTGATGCTTTTGTCGTGCAGACATGTTCTGTAGGGATTTTATTGATAAGTCATTTCATTTAGGCCTTGTCTATATCGTGACACTTTGCCATATTTGTACGCTTGCCAATGGTTCTTTTATCTGCATTCAGCGTAAAGATCACCTTAGTATTCAGTGTGGAACAGGACAGTCCTGTTCAGCAGTATCTCTGTGATTGTTTGTTAGTTGATGAAATGTTGAATGTTCTGTTCTAACTTGTTAAACCAGGTTACTAAATCAGATAGTAGACAAAAGTTCAGACAAGGTAAAATGTGATAGTATTTGATCTGACCTCAGAGTGGTAACTATTGAGCTGGGCTGAGTCTGAACCAGTGATGTAGAGGTGAAAAGTTCAGTCCAGGCCATCAAACTGATCTTTCCTAAGTGCAGTTAAAATGTGAGGTGAGGAGGGGAAGGGATTGTTTTACTGCAGACTGATATAGCAGCAAGTCTTATGGTGAATGTGTTTTTCTCTTAATGATCTGTTTTGTTAATCGAGTGTTTTCTCATCAATGATAAAAATGCTTTCCTGTTGGGAAACCTTCTCATTGTAAAATAACCTACCTCTTTAGTACACCAGTAATGTTTATGGCTCACCCTGGAAACATGAACTATCATTGCCACTGAAACAGTTTAGTTGAACCTCATTGCCCTGGTCTACACTGGGGGAATGAGGGAGGTAATCAACCTAAGATGCGTCAACTTCAGCTATGCTATTCTCATTGCATATTTAGATGATTTACCACGGCATCTTTACGGCACTGAGTCGACTGCTACCTCTCTCCTATTGACTCCGCCTAGGCCTCTCACAGCAGTGGAGTACTGGAAGGGATTGCTCAGGGATTGCTTTATTGTGTTGATAGATTGATCCCTGATGGATCAATTGCTACCTGCCAATCTGGCAGGTAGTGTGGAGACCTGCCTATCAGGTCTTAAGGCCTATCTAAACAACTTGACCATTTGTCTTCTAACTTTCCACAAGTGCTGTTCCATGATGAATAGTAATAGTGGTGGTTCTGGTGTGGGCAAACACTAATGTCCATCAGCATTTTAATAATTGTGGGAGAGATTCTTGCTCACTGTCTGACCCCTTTACACTGGCTGTACGGGACAAGACATCACAGGGGATCCTTAAAAGCCTATTTGTACAAGTGCATGAGTTGCCATTGATCAGTTAGTGGAGGGGTGTTTATCAGTAACAGCACTTGGCAGTTGGCTCTTAATGCTAGTGTCTTCTCTAATGCTTAGTGAAAACTGACCATAGAGGACCTTCAATTGAATATTTGAGGTGGTGAGTTGTGTGATCTTGCTTCATTCCAGCAGATTACAAAATAAAAATGAAGCCCTTCTGCTCTCATCAGACCAGCACTTGTGCTGCTGTTTCAGACACAGCAACATTTTTGTGTTCCAATGTACTAAGTATTAGAACACTAATAGCTTTCTGAAAAGCCATTTCAAGGCTATGTAGTTGTGTAGTCATGCTGTGAAATATATGAAAGGAATAGACTTGCTTCTCCCTCTTCAGAGACCCTGTTTGTCTGTACATCAGAAAAATCTTGACAAAGAAATGTTTGGGGGAAATCTTTAATGCATCAAGTGTCTAAGTAAATTTACATTTTTCAAATGGAAGAAAGTTATTTTTCAAAGGCTAATGTATTTATGGTTTGAGAGTCTAGGCTTTAGTGGGTATCTGAGTAAAGAACCTGCTACACAGAAGTATGAAGCAGTTACGAAAAGCCCTTTGTGGAATGTGTTTTTCTGTATCACTTTAAATCTTTTATCATTCTTTGATAGAGCTTTGGGAGAATAAAACTGAATTTATTTTAAACAAATGTTTTCCCCTTGCTTTCAGGAGGCGCACTGATTTTATGGGGTTGTGCCTAGACGGTAGGTTAGTGGCTCTGTTTTTGGTTTTTTGGTTTTTTTTAAAGCAGTGAATTGATCTTGATAAGTAAGACTATGAAAAAAATCAGATTAGTTTTGTGTTTGGCTACCCATTCTTAATCACTGAAATGCTAGTTTCTAGATTCTCTCCACCCCTGCATTCACTTTTGAATAATAGAAGCCTATGTTAGTTATCAAATCCCATGGCTTCAGTGCACAGCATCCTATTTTCAGAGCATAGTTTATTCGATGCAAGAGAAGAGTATCTTCAAAGCCCCACAATAAGATGTGTGGAAGGGTTTTCTACCCTCTACTTGGCAGTAACTGTGTGGTCAATCTGGAATCTGAGACTTGTGATTCCAATATCAGAAGATCAACCATAAAAACTAGCTGGAGCATAATTATTACAAGGCATGTGCTTATTGGGCAAGTTATCTGAAGTAGAAATAAAAGGTCTAACTTAACCCAGTTCAGGCCAATCGGACAAACCTCCAGGTTTATTCTGGGGACACATGAAGTGGCAAAAACTTTTGTCTATACAGAATGCATTGCAAGATTGTAGTCAGTGTGACGTGTATTGCTGGCTGCCTTCTGGAAAGTAGTTTCATCGGCTAAGTTTCACTTGGGACTGGTCTACGCTTGAAAGTTAGGTCAAAGTAACTACAGCATTCCAGGATATGAAAAAGTCACATCCCTGAGCATCACAGCTATGCTGATGTAATCCACTGTGTGTATGTGGCTAAGTCAATTTTTAGAGGCTCTTAGGAGTGGATTACCTATAGTGAGTGAAAAACCTTTTTGTTGCTGTAGGAAGCATCTGTGCTGTGGCACTACAGTGGTGTAGCTGCAGCCTGTAGCTGTGCTGCTGTAGCACCTGTAGTGTAATATGGCCTTGGTTTGAGAGATGCTGAATAACTTAAGTTAAACAGGGAAGCCCTAGCAGAGAATTTAAATGAGCACTTTCAACACTGATACTTAAAAACAAACTTTTCCTTGCACATGTTAACTCAGATTTTTAGATTTCAGTTTTAATGATTTAATGTACTAGTCAGTTTTACTCCTTCTTGGCACGCATGGTGCTATTTTGTTTGGATTTCTAACACTGCATGGAAATATCTAAATTACTCTGAGTCAGATTCTGGTATGGGGGAAGAAGGGAGTGGCTAAAAACAAAACAATTTTTCACAGTCTAAATGTTGGGCTCTAGACTTGTTGACTTGCTTAATAGTACTTGAGTAGACACCATCTGGCACAGAGGTGAGACAGCCATGGAATAAAGATGAGCAGATTAGATACAAGATGTTGTATGCATGGTGGCATGCATTCATTACAAGAGTTGTTTTCTCTTTTCCAGACTTGCGCATCTGTGTGTTGCTGTAATGAAACATTCCTCATGAAGGAATAGTAGCCTCTTTCTTTCCAGTCCACCAGGATCTCCCTAGTTTTCTGAGAGCTGTTTGAGACAACATTCAGTGAAATAAAAGCACTTGAATGATGGGGAATCTTAGATGCTGACTGGCTGGTATATAGGGATCACGTATAGTGCAGGATCACTTGCAAAAAAAAACAAACATCCGTACACCTATAGGCCAGTGCAGGGTTTTCGGCATGAAGTTATGTCTATGTAGGGAAAACTTGCATTAGGATGGATTTCAGTATCATTAGAGTACTTGGCTTTGGCCATGAAATTAAATAGAGTCCTCTGGGAATGTGACACTTGCTGTAACTCGTTATTAGCAGGGATAATGAAGCCCTCCCAGAACAGAAGATAAAACCGGGCACTGCTAACAGAAGGAAAAAGAGGGCTTTGGAGTGGCTGAAGTACTGGCCAAAAGTACCTGGCACCCGAATGTTAGTGTAATACAAACAATTATAGCAGAGAGGTAGCCCTCTGTTTAAAGCTTGTCTCTAAGTGCTGTAAAATCTACATGTTTACTTGAATTGCTTTTAAATGCAGTATGTCTCATGTGGGGTGTGAGGTTCTGTTGTTGATCTAAATTTGGGGCAGTTTGACTAAGGGATACAACCTGTGAGTGAGTGGGTGGAGGTGAAAGACAGCTTTTCTTAGCTGAGAGAGTTTGGCAGCCTCTTCATGCTCACTGATTGAGATCAAACCAGGGCTCAGCTAATCACACCAGGGTGTCCCATGTTTTATGATTACCCCAAAATTACTTGCATCTTCTGAGGGAAATCAAATCTAAATCTTAATTAAAAAAGTTTTGCTTTTCCAATTAAGCTCATCATAAGCCTCATGGTTATTTCTGTGCCTGCTGAGCATGTCCAAAGTGGCTAACTCTCTGAATAACTACTTCTGCACCACAGGACCTGGGTGGCTTCAAAGACATATTGTGGTCATTGAATCGAGCCTCATCTATTGAGGCAGAAATCCCGAGAGCAGCAATGTGAATTTTTTTTATTTTTTTAAAAAGGCATGTTTTCCCCAATCTGCCTCTATCAAAGGGAGATTTTTATTTTGGTCAGATGTAATCTGAGCACAACTGAACATTCAGAGGAAATTGAAACTCATTTTTGAAAACGAAATAACTACACAAGGAAACACTGAGAGGAAAAGGTGATTAAGGGTGGAAGAGTAGGTCGGACTAGGTAGAGAGGGGTTGGGAAGTAAGGAGATGGGACACTGGGAAGGGACATGGGAATGAGTGATAAGGGGGCTGGGAATGCTTGTCAGGACTTACATTCCTCTCCTGTTTGTGTGCCTTAATCTAGTGGCCCTAGCTCATCAGTAGGCGTGTAACCCACTTTACCTCTTCAAGTGAGCCAGGTCTTAAGGGGGCTTGCCTATCTGGAGGGTCTGAATCCTACCTTCCCCCTATGTGAGCTAGGATCTGTCCCACTAGTGGTTCCTGAACCCTGGTCCCCTCCCCTGTGTGGGTGCTGGGATCTTGCCCATCTTTGGGGGTGTGACTCTCTTCCCTGCTCCCCTCATGTGGCCCAGGGTCTAAGAGGGGCTTTCGCCTTTCTGTTGATGTCTGAGCCCTCTTCCCCAACTCCCATCCCATGTGAGCCATGATCTGAGTAAACCCTGCCCCTCTCTGGGAAGCTTAAAAAGGCATACACCAAGAACACCACTAAGACTTGAGTCATGAGCTGAGAACAGGTATGCTTGACACATCAAAAATTCCAGGATGGCAATGGGGGAAAGAGAACACCTATTGACATGAGTGAAGCACTTCACTTGTTCTGTAGCTATCATTTCAGGCTATTTTTAATTACCATGGAGGTATTCTCTATCAGCTGAGCACATCTCATTGAGTTGAATGGGACACCTCTGAGCCTGTGACTTGAGGTTTGAAATCCACCCTGGGCAGAAAACTGAGAATGAACTGAAAACATTTGGGAAAAATCAACCTGCCACTGTGTGTGTGGTGTTTTCTTTTTATTTTGGAGAAATGTTATGAGTACAGCAAAACAGTCAGAAGATGCTGAAGCAGACTTTGAAAAGAAAATAAATTGCACATGAAAATGCTTAGTGGGAGAAGAGGAGTGGTGAGGTGTAGAAGAATGGCAGTAGAGGGTGATGGGTTTGGGTCTGTGGCAAGGAATGGGTGTATTATGGGAATGAGTGGTAGGAGAGGGATGAGGGGTCAGGAGGCTCAGGTGTGGGGGAGGGTGGAGGGATTAAGGGGAATGGGAGGGGATAAAAAGGGGAGGGGTTGGAGAACAGTGAGTAGCAGATGGAGTTGGGGATTTAGATGTTGTGGGGCCTGTCAGACCTGAATTCTACCCTTCCCTGTATGTGCTGGGATCTGGGGGAGCCCTGCTTGTTTGTGGTCTCTCTGCCAACCATGTGTTCAGAGATCTGGGGAAACTCCACTCCTTTTGGGGTGTCTGAGTTCCTCTTCCTGCTCTTCTGTGTGAGCTGAGATCTGGAATGGAGAGAATGAAGGTAACACATTGAAACTAGGGCTGTCGTGTGATTAAAAATGATAGAATACCATTTATTTAAATATTTGTGGATGTTTTCCACATTTTCAAATATATTGATTTCAGTTACAACACAATACAAAGTATACAATGCTCACTTTATATTTATTTCTCATTACAAATATTTGAACTGTAAAAACCCCCAAAAGAAATAGTATTTTTCAACTCACCTAATAAAGTACTGTAGTGCAATCTCTTTATCATGAAAGTTTGAACTTACAAATGTAAAATTGTGTACAAAAAACTGCATTCAAAAATAAAACAATTTAAAATTTTAGAGCCTACAAGTTCACTCAGTCCTATTTCTTTCAGCCAATAGCTGAACAAACAAGCTTGTTTACATTTGCAAGAAAGAATGCTGCCTGCTTGTTCTCACTTTCAGGTGACACTGTGAACAAGCATTCACATGGCACCTGTTGTAGCTGGTGTCACAAGATATTTACATGCCAGATGCGCTAAAGAGTCATCTGTCCTTTCCTGCTTCAACCACCATTCTAGAGTACATGCTTCCATACTGATGAGAGGTTCTGCTTAATAACATCCAAAGCAGTTTAGATGAATAGATGTTCATTTTCATCCTTTGAGTCAGATGCCACCAGCATTTCTGGTGGTTTGGGTTCTGTAGTTTCCTCACTAGACTGTTGCTCCTTTAAGACTTCTGAAGCATGCTCCACACCTTCTCCCTCTCAAAAGTGACACTTCAGATTGTTAAACTGTGGATGGAGTGCTGCAGCTGTCTTTAGAAATCTGACTTTGGTGCCTTTGCATTTTGTCAAAACTGCAGTGAAAGCTGTTTTTAAAATACTTAGCATGTGCTGAGTCATCATCTGAGACTACTATAACATGGAATATATGGTAGAATCATAGAATATCAGGTCTGGAAGGGACCTCAGGCAATCATCTAGTCCAATTCCCCTGCTCAAAGCAGGACCAATCCCCAATTAAATTATTCAACAGATTTTTGCCCTGTGTCCCTAAATGGGCCTCCTCAGGGATTCAACTCATAACCCTGCGTTTAACAGGCCAGTGCTGAAACCACTGAGCTATCCCTTCCCTTTAATAGAATGTGAATAAAACAGAACAAGAGACATACAGTTCTCCCCCAAGGAGTTCAGTCACAAATTTAAGACATTTATTTTTTTTAACGAGCATCATCAGCATGGAAGCATGTCTTCTGGAATGGTGGCCGAAGCATGAAAGAGCATACGAATGTTTAGCATATCTGGCATGTAAATACCTTGCACTGCTAACTACAAACGTCCCATGCGAACGCCTGTTCTCTCTTTTTGGTGACAATGTAAATAAGAAGTGGGCAGCATTATCTCCCCTAAATATAAACAAACTTCTTTGTCTTAGCAATTGACTGAACAAAGAAGTTGGACTGACTGGACTTGTAGGCTTTGAAGTTTTTACATTGATTGGTTTGAGTGCAGTTACGTAACAAGAAAAATGTACATTTGTAAGTTGTGCTTTCATGACAGATTCCGCTACAGTACTTGGATGAGGAGAATTGAAATAGTATTTTTCATTTTTACAGTGCAAATATTTAATCAAAAATAATGTGATAACTGTACACTTTATATTCTGTGTAATTGAAATATTTTTTGATTTTTCTACATTTTCAAATATCTTTATAATTGGTGTTCTGTTCAACAGTGCAATTAAAACTGCAATTAATCACAATTATTGTTTAATCTAGTTAATTTTTTTTGTGTTGATCACTTGAGTTGACTACAAATAACACTGGTCTACAATTTTTTAGAAGTAGTCTGCTTCAGAGATAAAATGTGATATTTATTATGTATTTTGATGTGCTGAATTCAAATATGATTAAAACACCTGATTGGCTACTGTTTTTAAGATATTTAAGTTTTTACATTTGTCTATGTATATTGTGTAGATAGTAGAGTTAATCATAAATTGTAAACCTAGGTCTTTTCATGTGTTTATGGTTGCTTTACATGATATTTCACCTGTCCTGTTTATGTAACACTTTAAAAATCAGCAAAAGGGTTATATAAATAAATTGTATTATGAAACAAAAGGCAAACTATTATGTACATAGTTTAGTCCTATTCAGTGTCTACTCAGCGCTTCTTGGCTTGTCTCTTGTATTCATTAAATGGAGCATCTCTTGTCACTGTCCAGCAATAGTCTGCAAGCATTGATGGGCTCCATTTGCCCTGATAGCCTTTCTCCATTGTTGCAATGTCCTGGTGAAATCGCTCGCCGTGCTCGTCGCTCACTGCTCTGCAGTTCGGTGGAAAAAAATCTAGATGAGAGTGCAAAAAATGTATCTTTAGTGACATGTTGCAACCAAGGCTTTTGTATGCCTTGAGGAGGTTTTCCACCAACAACCTGTAGTTGTCTGCCTTGCTGTTTCCGAGAAAATGTATTGCCACTGACTGGAAGGCTTTCCATGCCGTCTTTTCCTTGCCACTCAGTGCATGGTCAAATGCATCATCTCGAAGAAGTTCACGAATCTGAGGACCAACAAAGACACCTTCCTTTATCTTAGCTTCACTTAACCTTGGAAATTTTCCACGCAGGTACTTGAAAGCTGCTTGTGTTTTGTCAATGGCCTTGACAAAGTTCTTCATCAGACCCAGCTTGATGTGTAAGGGTGGTAACAAAATCTTCCTTGATTCAACAAGTGGTGGATGCTGAACACTTTTCCTCCCAGGCTCCAATGACTGTCGGAGTGGCCAATCTTTCTTGATGTAGTGGGAATCTCTTGCACGACTATCCCATTCTCAGAGAAAACAGCAGTACTTTGTGTATCCAGTCTGCAGACCGAGCAAGAGAGCAACAACCTTCAAATCGCCACAAAGCTGCCACTGATGTTGGTCATAGTTTATGCACCTCAAAAGTTGTTTCATGTTGTCATAGGTTTCCTTCATATGGACTGCATGACCAACTGGAATTGATAGCAAAACATTGCCATTATGCAGCAAAACAGCTTAAGACTCGTCTTCGATGAATCAATGAAGAGTCTCCACTCATCTGGATCGTGAACGATGTTGAGGGCTGCCATCACACCATCGATGTTGCAGGCTACAAGATCACCTTCCATGAAGAAGAATGGGACAAGATCCTTTTGACTGTCACGGAACATGGAAACCCTAACATCACCTGTTAGGAGATTCCACTGCTGTAGTCTGGAGCCCAACAGCTCTGCCTTACTCTTGGGTAGTTCCAAATCCCTGATAAGGTCATTCAGTTCAGCTTGTGTTATGAGGTGTGGTTCAGAGGAGGAGGATGGGAGAAAATGTGGTTCTGTGACACTGATGGTTCAGGACCAGAAGTTTCATCCTCTGCCTCTTCCTCGTCTGACTCAAGTGAGAATGATTCTGGTGCATCAGGAACCGGCAGTCCTTCTCCGTGAGGTATTGGGCGTATAGGTGATGGAATGTTTGGATAATGCACAGTCCACTTTTTCTTCTTTGACACACCTTTCCCACTGGAGGCACCATGCAGAAGTAACAATTGCTGGTATGATCTGTTGGCTCTCTCCAAATCATTGGCACTGCAAAAGGCAGATTTTCTTTTCCTGTTCAACCACTGGCAAAGATTTGTTGCACAAATGTTGCAGCATATGTGTGGGGCCCACCTCTTGTCCTGATCTGCAATTTTGCAGCCAAAATAAAGGTGATAGGCTATGTTTGCGGTGAAGTGACTTTTTTGCATCACAAAAGCGCAGTATAACCACTATGGTTATCTGCACTGCTCACACAAGTACGAGGCATCTCTGCTCACTTTGGCTAAACAGAAATGTGTCCCTTTGGAAAATCAAACACTGACAAATAAGAGAGCATGACGCTGTATGATTTCTAGAGCTGATATAGGGCTATTTGTTCAGCAGAGTGATGTAAGCTTTGTTATGATTGCATCATCCATGACTTCTAGGAATAACATGATGATGCAATTCATATCATGTATGACGCAATACCAGCTTCAGATTGCATCATTCATTGTTTTGCCTAAAAAGCAAGTACTGTCCAAACCCAGTCATAGATTTATTCATAGATCCAGTCAAAGATGTATTTTAGTCATTTCTGGTTTAAATTGAGATCCCTTCCCTTGATAACTCACTTATCCTCCATCATTCCCATGTCAAGGGTCGTATATACTGACCCAATAGCATATCTTGAAAACTAGAGCCAATCAACAATTTTAAGCATCATTTTCGTTCAGTGACCCAGAATTAGTAAAGTTTGACTATATTTATTTCAGAAGCGTTTTGGCTGTAGAACAGTGTAATTAACAGTCCTGCTTTTTACATATAGCCATATACACTTGTGCATGTGTTCATGCAAACATGGATATATTTCTTTCACCTATACCAGATTAGTCTTTTTTTTTCCCCCAACTGTAAAACAATTTTTTGCAATTTCTTTTGTCATCAAATTAATTTTTCCCTGGTGTCCACTTCAGATTAATTTATACTCTTCTCTAGCTTATCAGCTCTATCAAAGTTAACTGAGGTTTGAAAAACTACGGTCATCAAGCTTTCCCCAGATGGGAAACACTTAACTGATTCTTTGCTTATAGTGTCATTTTTTTCCCTATCCTTCAGAGGAATGTGAGTTCTGCTCCCCCTTGCTTAAAGATGAGGTCATTTGTGCTGCCTCTAGGGTGGGGTTCTAGAGCCAGATACCCAGATGTAGTGAAACATAAGGCAAAAGACCCCTGGAATAGAATGAGTGATCACTTCTTTCTTGCTCTGAGTGAGTGGAATGGCTTTTGTTTGTCCTGGTATAATGCAGCAGTAGGGTAATACTGATTCTTATTCAACTGTTATATGTATTGATATCTGCTTATTGCTAGAGTAAAATACTGTTATGTGAAATACAAGTTCTAAAATGAGACTTGACGTTTTAACTATTTAATCAAATGTGCACATTCATATAGTTGACTAGCAGATCAGTGATACCACATGAGGGCATTATGAGACCCACCCTGGCTTGCTAAACTTTGACATCACTTGTAATCCTGCTGATTTTGCTGAAGGAGTGTGTGTTTGTGCTTGTTGCAGTCGGGTTTAGGGCACAGCTTCCAGTAATGAAGATCCATAGAGCAAATTCTAAGCCTTTTGTTAGAATTCATGCTGCCTTCTGTGGAACATGGAGACTTTAAATCTGGGGAGCAGGAAAAGAAGCCCTTGCACTCTTTAACTCTTGGGTTTTATAGACTTAATATGCATTAAAACATTTTGAGTCTAATCAGTAGGTTCCTTTTTGTTAGTGCCTGTTGAACTGTAGTATTAGTAAAAGTGCCTAGACCTAGGCCTCCCAATCTGAAAGTGAAGCTTCTTCAGAAAGCCAGGGCAATGGAAAACGTGGCCATGGCCAAGACTGGTCTTTATCCCAAGAATATTGGCAGATTCGTGTGAAAAGGAAAGTTATCTAGTAATTGGAGCAAGAAGACTAAGAAATTTGAGATTAACTTTTTTGCACTCTCTGAATAAATTGTTTAGCTTGTTTGAACTGGTAACTGATGCATGTTTTTGACATCTGTCTACTACTGCAATGCAATTCGTAGTGGGTTGCTTCAGATGCAAACTACATATCCTGTATAATCGATGAATTTACTGGATGATACCAAGCTTCTAATGCTTTAAATACCATCTTGGTTTGGTGGAGTTCTTGGACTTGGATTACGTAGAACATGTTCCAGTGTCCTGGATCTGTGAGAAAGATAACATTAAATTTAATCAGTTACATCTGCTGGGTTTCTTGCTGTGCTTTGGCTCTGTGTTCCTTGGCTAAAGTATAGACTGGAGAATTATGAATGTTGAGGTTTATTAGCCAAAATAGTTTTAAAGACAATGGGAAATTTAGAGAGCAAAATAAAGATGCTTAGATAATGTCACATTGAACTCAACATTAGTTATTGCAATTTTTAAGAAATAATAAAGTTGTTAGTTCAAAGTCTTATCATAATCTTGTTACTAAAACAAACTTCTATCCTAGTTTTATGCTGACTAGTTTGAGCCAGGTGATTTTGATATTAATATGGAACCATGGATCCTCAAATATGCATTCTTATTTACTTCCAGTGAAGCTTGTCTCCATTGGGATTATGAGACTGCTCATGTCAGTTGAAACAATTCTGAAGTAGCATTTAGAAATACAGAACAGTTACTTAAATATCAAAATGTCAAAATTACCTTGCCCCGTTGTTTCTCATAGCCAAGTTTTGCCACTTGTATGCACACAAATGTAATACATTAATTCCAAAATTTAATATGCCAATACTTATTTTGATATTTTAATTTCTCTGCAATTCCATCAGGTCAGTAAACTCTTATGTGAAACAGTGGTAAAATCTTTAGCTTATGAGCCAATTTAAAGCTTCTTCCCATCTGTCTAAAAAACCCATCAATTCTCTTTAGCACAATCTGTGTGATTCATTTATTTTTTTAGACTGAACTCTTTGAAACACTCAAGGTTTCTTGCAACTAACTTTTACTGTAGGGAAGCACGTTTTCTCCTGACAAGTAGTACTATGGTTAGTGTAAGTAATTTCTGCAGATTTAGTGCCCTCAATTACTTACTGATTTAGTGTAACTCCTAGACAACTAAGACTAAACTTTTTAGTAAAACGCAGGTGCACATCATACATTGTAGTTACTCAGTCTTTTAATTCAGGTAAATATGTTAAGCTAAATGCTGCTAACAAAATAATACTCATTACTTGGTTAAATAAGTAGCAAAATAACTTCTATAAGTATCAGTTGGAACTAGCACAAAGGTGGGTTCACGAGCTTTATGGCAGGTTTCTTCAGAGAGTTTGTTTAGGTGACTCAGGGAATTATGATAGCTGTATTTATTCTCTTTCCAGATTTTGCAGTGGTTTCTCCTAGAAGAAAAATTGAATAAGGTGCTTGTCAGCAGTAACATATTAGTTGTCTCCAAGCAGGGGATGCTCTTGCTGGCTAGGCAGCAGCAGTTGCTTAGTCTCTCTCATCCAAATGTTCTGATTTCAGGGAGCAATGTGTTGTACAAAATGCCCTGTGGTGTTCAGTTTTTTTGGTTTGTATTGCCTGGTTCCTCCTCTTAGCAACGCTGACATGGCCAGTCAGAAAGTGATGGTTTTGGAAGACACGAGATGTCCAGTCAACATACAAACTTTCCCTTAGCATTTAATTAGAAAATAAGGCCTGTCCTTTATGGTTTCTGACAAGTTTATCTGGAATATTCCAGTATTTTTGTACAGAACATCTTGTGCTGTAGTATTATGAAGAACATGGCCCAACATGTCTAACAACTGCTGTTTTAGCTTTGATTAGAAGCCTACTTCTGCAAGTTACTTTTGGTGGACCCCTTTATGGAGTGGTTCTTTGGCTACAAACTTTCCATCAGCACCCTTCCTTGTCTGCAAAAATGTCCGTTTTGAAGCTGAACATAGTTGTTACATAGTTTTGTTTCTGGATGGTTTTGTTTAGTAGTTCATCCTTCAGCAATATAAAATAATTTGACTGTTTGGTTGATCCATGTCTAGTTGATATGAGAATTAAACAATACAGAACAGCTGTCCATTCCTCTGTACCATACTAGATTGTTTCCTACATTTAGTGGTAAGGTTAGTAAAACATTTCATATGTGAAACTGAGCAAAAGTGAGGCATGCAGTTGTTCAGGTCTCATAGCATTTTGAGTGGTTCGCTTTAAAGATTTACACTTCACATTGACTCCTCAGCATACCATTTGAACATATCAGATTCTTTAATACAAAGTATCTTATTAGATATACCTTTATTAAAGGTTAGTACCATATTTAATCACATTTCTGTTTAAATTAGACACCATGCTCTGAACTTTTAGCAATACAGTGAAACCCCCATTGTATGAACAAATCAAAAAGTTCATAAAAATGAGCATCTCAAAATTATATTAGGTATTGTGCATAAGTTAACTTATTGTTATATATGCGATCAGTGAACAAATGTCTGGTGTGTGTGTGTGTGTGTGTTTTTGTCTGTTGGAGAGAACTGCATCTGTGCTGCCAAATCTGTACAGCTGCTTGAACACTGGCTAAAGGATTGAAGTCACATTGAGCTGCGGAAAGATGACTTCGTTGCCAGAGAAATTGATCTCATAACCGGTTGTTCATAAGATCAGTGCCCATAAAATTGGGGTTCAGCTGTATTTTGGCTGTGCTCAGGTTGCCTACTCAATGAAACTTCCTGAAACTGAAAGGGGTCTTTTACAGAATGCCTTTAGATAGAAAATTAAAGTGAGTTCCATTTTTACCTCGATTTGATGGCAAGTAGCATATCTTGATCTAATTAGCTCTATTACAGATAAAGCATATAAAATAGGAGAAAAGGGTAAGCGGAAATGACTTGACAACTTAGCAAGAATTTGTGGCTAGGCCTAGCTGATTAGCTGTTGTGGTTATTCAACACCCATTTCTTCTGTTTGAAACACACAAACAGCATCTGCTATTTGGCATGATTTAAAGGCATAGGCCTAAATTACGCCAAGATTGTAGCTTGTATGTGGATGTTCATAATATTCTTAAACTCCATATTTTCTGTACTGTTATTGCATTAAGTAAGGGTGGTGGAATGTTGCATCCTATCATGGGGATGAGACAGCTTTTAAAGGGGAACATCATATTTTGTATGCTTATTGATTTGGGCTTAAATATTTTGTTTGGTGCACATCCAAAAAGAACTGTAGCATGAAAATGTAGAACAGGCATCTAAACCATCCGATCTTCCTTGTTCTCTGAATGATTCAGTTTTCAGGCAAACTGCTTGTTTATAAATGGGATGTTGTAGAAATAAAAGGAAGAACTTGTTTGGAAATCTTCCTAAGCAACTGATTGGCTAGATGCCAGCCATTGGCTTTCTAGACCTATCTCCCTTAATGGAGAACACGATCTGTGGCCTGAAAAAGGTGTGATAGCCTGAAGAGAACAGGCAAACTAAAGACAGACAGCAGTGGGGTTTAGTTAAGAGACTGACTGACTGATCAGCTTTATAACTGGTGCCAGGGGAAGATTCATGGCTTAAATAAGGAACACAGCCTTATCCAAATTGTCAGCCTGTATAGATCCAGTATTTTTCATGTTTGCCCTTGTTGCTGCTGTCTGTTTTTGTAGTTTCACAGTGTGCTTTCTGCTTTCTCTAAAGGCTTTTGAGGCCTAGCTGCAACACTGATAGTATACAAGTTTAAAGAAATAACATGACAGTAAAGCATTTTAAGAGTCCCTCTCATTCTCACTAACCTGCTACCACCAAGGTGGCTGCTGGTGTCTTAATGCTACTTAATTTGTACCACATCTCTTATTGGGGCAATCTCTGGGCTTGTGTGTCATGGGGAGAGGGAGTACCAAGTACTCTTGACAATCTGATATTTTTCTCTTTCACTCCTCTCCAGAGGCCCAGCATGATGGTCCAGAATCTGTTGGTGATATATGCCATAGAGGGCCAGTTATTTCATTTTTACTAGTAACCTTGTTCTCTGCAGTCACTTTGAGTGCATATGCACCACTGCTGCCTTTTCTTTTTTGTAGGATTCTCATGGTTGTCTGGTAATCTTGTGGAGGGTTAAAGGAGTAGTAGCAATGTGTTAAAGCTTGGTAAGGCTAGGAAAGAAATAATCGCACCGACGATCCCCTTTGGTTAAGAGTTGGATTGCTACTAAGACAGTTAAGATATGTTGTACATTAGTTTTAGCTCTATGCTCTAGATGTAAAATTTATGTTCAAACTGTGTTTATTGTACATTCTGATATATCAGAGCTATGGTACTTCCTTCACTCTGTCCTAAAGGCAAACGCTACCTACCATTTTATCCATATCTGATAGACGATTAACATTTGCTCAACTGGTGTTGAATAATCAGGTATGAGAATACTGGATTCATTCTGCAGTAACTACATTGGAAGGATGGAACGAAAGGGTCACTGTAAAGGGAACAGAGATGAGACACAAGACTGGTGCATGCTTTTAGCATAAATCCAAAGTACATCCTCTGGGATTAAGCGTTAATGTATCAGTAAGGTCTGTACTATCATGTGGGTAACCTTGGTCCACTTCTGATCTTTCTGAACTGGAAAGCAGGGTCTTGGAGTTGTTGCAGGAAAGCATAAAAAAGCAGACTTTTTAACAAACTGAGAACAGGTAGGTAAAGGTCCCATGGGAAGAACTTCTAAGGGTTAAAGGAGTTCAGGAGAAATGACTGTTTCTGAAGGAGACAGTATGAAGGCATGCCTGCAAACTGTCCCAGTGCAAAGGAAAGGACCACTGTAACTTTAAAGATGGTCTGTCATCTAGCAATCATGGTGACATCTTGGTAATGACTAACGCCGATTTGTATTTTGTCTTTCAGTAAAATGTTGCCTAATGTTGTTAATGTGTCCTATGAGTTACGTCACTGGCACTCTTAAATTAGTGAGTAAGCAAACATAATGGAAAAGGAGAGAATTACAGGGTATGTGGGTTACTTAATCTTGAGGGATGTGTGTCAGAATGTTATACTGACTGCATATACAGCTTGCTAAGAAAAGTCACAGGAAGTGCATTCTTCTAGTTTTTCCTGGGAGAAGAATGAAATCAGTTGGGCAGTCAGTTGAGTCCTTCGCTTAGAATATAGACTAAGTCACAGATTCTTTTGGTGACTAGCGTGAAGGACAGACAACTTAGCTTGAAAGTTTCATTCTCCCTTCAGTATATAAGTCCAGCTGAATTTTTGGAATATGAGAGTACTGAGGCTTTCCATCTTCACTTGTCAACGGACTGCTGGGATGAGAAACACCCTGTGTTTTCAAAGAGAAAAAGAACAAATCACAAAAAATACCTCATTCTTCAAATGTGACTGTCACACATTGCATATATTTAGGAAGTTGTCTTAACAGTACTGATCTTGTCACTAAACTTTTGTGCTAAAGTGTGAGTTTGAAGTCAGTATGCATATTGCCTTTTGGTATCTGCTGGAGGTTGCAGTGAAAACCTTATGAAGTGTGGGAAAACCTTATGAAGGCCAGTGGGTAACACTTTTTTTTTTTTTTTTTTTTTGACCAGTCTGTGGATCGGTGCTGGTCCCTGAGATCTTCTTGACACAGTTTAGGAAGGTAACGAGCTGGTCTCTGGTATCAAAAAGTTTGCAAAACACTGCAGTGTGAAAGTGGAGGAGTGCAGAAAAGTGTTTCCTTAAGTTTTGAGTTGGTGGGATGTATCCTGATTCAGTTTTAGCTGTCACTAAGGTTTATTTCCCAGGTTTTTTGGGTTTGTTGTACCACAGTGGGTAGGTCTACAAAGTCATGTTCAGAGAGGAGATGATACACGAGACACCTGTTTGAGTGTCATGCTGTAATTTAGAGATAATTGTGTCCTTATTGTTTCCCATGGCTTATTAAAAAGCAGATTTATTAATTCACACAGTCTGTTGCATGCAACCATACCACCCCACCCCCAATGGGTCAACGGGGTTGGAACACTGGATTTTCAGACTCCCAGTTCGGATCTTAAAAACAGTAGAAGTAATTTCTAGCCTCTGTTTAGTCAGTCTCTCTAAGATGACATGACCCATGCTTTCCCAGTGGGTTACACAACAGATTGCTGGACAGCAATATCATAGTGGAGATTAGGAATCCTGGCTTCTCACAAAGACAAGACTAGAACTGTGTTTTAGATTGAATGTGCTTTGGTTATCCCAACTACAGTATTATCTGAAAAGTAGTGTGACCTGAGTAGCTTAAGATTTTATTCTGCCATATCAGAGTCCTGAGTTCTGATCTTTGCTTTCCTTGGTGGAGACCTGGTATAACATATCTAGTATGAGGTACCAGTTCATTTATAGAGTTAGATTGCCTGCCTTCCGAATCTCAGTTCATGGCCTTGGTCAATAATAGTCATGAGGTGTGTGGAATTATAATCTAGTTAGTAAAGGTAAGGGTTGAAATCAGTCTCTGAAGTCCTCTCACTTACATATAACTTCAGAATGAGTTTTTATCTTGAGAAGCTGTTCCAGCATCACTATTTCACTCAGTAGTTTGACTTGTTACATTTCTTTATGGCAAAAAAGTGAAAAATCATGACACAAAGAAATAGGACCTAATTTATAACTACTATTTTATTAATTGACATAGAACATATCCCAGAGTGCTTTAGTTTCCTTGCAAAGAATGTCTGAAAACAGTTGAGGCAACCCATTTTGGAGCTCTTTGTGTAGCTTTGCTGAACACTTTTTTATATATTTTCTGTATCAAACCAGTTTGCATTGGCATGAAAAATTCAAATACTGAAAACTGACCTTGTGTGTCTTTTTTTCTGCCATTTTATTGAGACTTTTTTTTAAAAAAAATGTTTAAAGCTCATGTTGAATTGAAAACTTCTCAAGACTCAACCTTAACTCTAGAGTGGTAACCAGCAATTCCAGTTAGTTACATCTTCCTCGCCATTACAACAAAATCCATTCCAAAACAATCCAGCATACAACTGCTATCCGAAAAACAAAACTGAGCAAGTACAAATCAACTGTTTCACAATTTATTTCATAATTAAAATATGGTTTAATACATAAACAAAACTATTATCAGTGCTTGAGTCAAACTGTTGCTCCAGATCCAATTCCCTTAGCTACAACTGCTTGTCCGTACATGAGTCACAGGCGGTCTAACTGCCTGGGTAGTTTCAGGCTTCACTGAAGACTTTGCCTTTGGTCTAATCTATGTTACTCAAAATGTAGCAAACAGATATAATTTGCAGGATTAGTCATTGACAGTGTTGAGGGTCAACAATATATCTCCATTTTGCTTTCATTCTCCCAAAATCATACCTCATCACTGTCCTGCAGCTGCTTATTAATCATAAACTGAACTCTCCCTATATTGTGTACTCATGAAAAACCTGGGTGAATTATGGCATTGGTGGGTATGTGATGTCAGTGTGGACACAAGTTGTCAATGTTAAGTGGAAATATAGTTCTTTTTTTTTTGCCTACTTTTGAAGTTCAGAGTTCTTGAATTCTGATATCATGCACTTTGCCTGTCCTCCTTATGTAAATATCCATGAACCTCCCATGATCTATGAGCTGCATCACCATCCTGTCCTGGTAATGCAGAGGTGGGCAAACTATGGTCCTTAGACAGTGTCCAGCCTGTCAGACCTTTTAATGCAGCCCTTGAGCTTGCTCTGGAGAGCATGGTAAGGGCTAGCCCTGCTCTGCGCGCTTCCTACGGACAAAGGATTTTTCCATCAACATACTTAATCTACGTCTGAGGTGTGGTAGCTAGGAAAATCTTACAACTAGTTATTCCCCACATGATAAAAGTCAAATTTTCTCAAGAAGACTAGAATAAGTAGAGAAAATAGTATTACAAATGGAAGAAATATTAGTTTTGTAAATTAAACAAGAAAAATAAATCTGTATATAGCAGGAAGTACAAGAGAAATTAACTAGAAGTATGCTATTTTGGATAAAATATGATTAAGTGGTTTGACCACGTTAAAGGATTAAACTGGTAGAATAATGCCAGTTTAAGCACCAGTGCTGTAGTATGTCCAAGTTTGCCTTGTTTCAAGTTAAGGATCACTGCTGTTTTGTTGTGGACCCCACATTAATGCCATTGCAGTCCCAGGTATCATCTAGCTACCTGTCCTGCAGTTTCTGCACAACTCTGACAAGCAATAGTTTACACAGAAGATTTTAAGATGCCTTTTAGGATACCACAGGGACACCAGGTGATTCCCCACAAGTACTATGCTGTCCATGTAATTTCCTAGTCCCTCTCTCAAAGAGGAGGAAAGACTTCTTACTGGAGCTCTGAATGGCCAGCCTAAGATAGCGACAGTCCTGTGGCACCTTAAGACTTAGGCCATGGTTACACTGGCACTTTATAGCGCTATAAAGCCCCCACGAGCGCTATAACCTCCTCCCCGTCCACACTGGCAAGGCACGTAGAGCGCTATAACTGCTGAGTTATAGCGCTATTGTTAATTCACCTCCGCATGGGGAATAAGGGCTGTAGCGCAGCTGCTGTAGCGCTACAGCAAGGATGTGGACACCCACTGCCCTACAAGTAATCTCTGGAGATGCCTAGAGCCATTTAAGGCAATTGACGTCTCTTCCCTTTATTTTGAACTCGGCTGGAGGAATGTGGAAGTACCTCTTTAGAGTTTCTTTCTTAACTTGGCAGATAAGCAATGCAAATGTTTAAGGAGGGAGCCTGTGTGAAAACAAAGCCCACTGTGAAGGGAGGCTCACTGTCAGGCTTTCAGAAAAATGGAAAAACCACTGTCTCTCTCCCTCCGCATACACACAACGCGTCCCCCCTCGTTTAAAAAGCACGTTGCACCCAGCTGAATGCTGGGATACCTGTCCTAATGCGCTGCTCTTAATGCCGCATTAAGTGTCCCAAATGTGGCCATGCTATACCGCAGGAGCATCTGAGTGTGGACATACAATAGCGCTAAACATATTACTGTATAAGGGGACCGCTATAACCTATAGCGCTATAATCTTGTAAGTGTAACCATACCCTTAGTCTTTAAGGTGCCACAGGACTTTGTTGCTTTTGCAAATCCAGACTCACACGGCTACCTCTCTGATTCTTGACATCCTAAGATGGTAGATGGTGTTACAGCAGCACATGCGGAGAGGCAGCAGAACAGCTGCTCATGTAATGATTAGGCTCATGTAATGATTAGGCACATGTGTGGACAAGATGGGCAGTATTCCAGAGATGGTTTAAACAGTTGTGATCTGAAATTGTGCAGGAATTCTTGACCAAAGCCAGATGCCATTGTGCATCATCCCCTTCAGAGCACCCAGATCTGCATTACCACAGGGATAAACAAACATTTTGGCCTGAGGGCCACATCTGAGTATGGAAATTGTATGGTGGGCCATGAATGCTCATGAAATGGGAAGTTAGGGTGCAGAGAGGATGGGGGATGAGGGCTTTACCCAGGGATGGGGCTTGGGATGAGGAGTTTGGGATACAGGAGGGTGCTCCAGTCTGGGACTGAGGGGTTCGGAGAGGGGGATCAGAGCTGGGGCAGAGGGTTGGGACAGGGAGGTGCAGGCTCTGGGCGGCGCTTACTCAAGCAGCTCCCAGAAGCAGTGCCATGTCCCTCCTCTGCCTCCTGTGTAGAGGCACAGTGCCAGCAAGGCAGCTCAGCACACTGCCCTGTCCACAGGCACTGCCCCTGCAGCGCCCATTGGCCACAGTCCTCAGGCCACTCCCTGTCATGGTGGCAGGGTAGCTGGTGCAGGCCTGAGATGGAGCTCCAACCTCTCAGTCAGCACCTCCCTGCAGTCTTCTCCCTCTCCCTAGAGTGGGAAGCCAGGACCTGGCTCTGTCACACCTCTTGACTGGTCTTTGAAGTTCTGTGGTGGGGCAGGCAGGCAGCCGAGCTGAGACGCGTTTGACATCTCTGTTTACCTAGGGGGCAGCTAGGCCACTCAACCCACCATCGCCTGCCAGCCTCCTGCCCACCCTGCCTGGAGTGAGTCTTGTTGTCCCCCTCGCTGAGCCCAGATGCCAGGGCCTATTTGCTTGCCCACATGGTCCACTTGCCCCATCTCTACACTGTTGCCAGCTGACGAAGAATGGAGCTGTGAGGCTGTGACCATACAAGCAGCTTCCCAGGGACCCACTACTCCCTGCAGCCTAGCCAAATCTCCTGACCCCCGTGCTGGGGGAGTAGGGCTGGAAGGCCCCGCACTGGGGAGCAGGCATGGCTCAAGCCCTGGCTCGGCTTCAGCCCATATGACCTTTTGTGTTCCAACCAAAAGTGTCTGGTGGTCTGGATTTGGCCTATGGTCCGTTTGTGGACTTCTCCTACTGAAGGTTGTGCTGGTGTAACCATGTTGATTTAAAAACAACCAAAACCACCCACCCTTACAAATAGTTATACCAGTTAAGAAAGCTATGTATATGAGGGCCTGACCACTGAGTGTTTTAAAATATAGGGAAAATGACTCTTCAGCAGCTTATCCAATCAATTATCTTTTTCTTGTGCATTTTGTGTTCCACACCCTTGGCCTTTGACTAGTAGACAAACCCAAACTCTCACCCACCGCACTTTGAGCATATTAGGGATGACATGATTTTTTGCATTGCTTCATTTCAGTTTATTTGATTTCCTCAACATACTTGAGGAAGCTGTCTTTCTCGTGTGATCTCTCGTTTTTTTTGATTGTGCGATTAAAAACCACAGATGGATAGTGTGAGAACACAAGTGTTCCTTCTATGTTTAGATGACATCACGGAACTGTTAATGTGTTAGAAGTTTGAGTAGGGAATCAAGGCATATCACCTTTGAAGACTGGGGAGCTGTGGCAGCCAGAATCTCTTCTAGAGGTAACAAATATTCAAATCTATTTTTGCTCCTCCTGCTGTGAACTGCTCCAGAGTTTGGGCAGGATATTGCCACTTGCTTGAACTATAAATACTAGACATGCTTTTCAGAATCTTATGGCTATTGACTATGAGTAGAGATGTTTGTGTTCTAATGCATAAAGTTAGTGTCGACAGTACCACAGAGTTCTGCATCTCATAGACTTTAAGGTCAGACGGGACCATTATGATCATCTAGTCTGACTTCCTGCACAACTCAGGCCACAGAATTTTACCCACCCATTCCTGCAATATACCTCTCACCTATATCTGAGCTATTGAAGTCCTCAGATCTTGGTTTAAGGACTTCAAAGTATAGAGAACCCTCCAACAAGTGACCCATGGCCCCTGCTGCAGAGGAAAGTGAAAAACCTTCAGGGACTCTGCCAATTTGCCCTGGAGGAAAATTCCTTCCTGGCCCCAAATATGGCGATCAACTGAACCCTGAGTATGTGGGCAAGACTTACCAGCCAGACACCCAGGAAAGAATTCTCTGTAGTATCATAGATCCCATCCTCTCCTGATCAGTTATAAGACTTCCTACTGCCAGAACTGGTGTCTCATGTACAGTAGTAATAAAGTTAGATACTTCTAACTGTATTGGAAAATAAATTTTGAGTGGTTGGATGCCAGGAGTTATACCCCCCTTCTTAAAGCTCCTACTGCATGGGAAATGAGAGAATAAAATGGACAGTGTGTGTATCATGTTTACTCTAGCACTGACTTAAAATAAAGCTTTAAATATTGTGCCTATCTACATTTGAGGCACCTTCTTCTTTCTTTCATTGCTGTACTTGAGATGGGTAGGAGCTGGAATTTGATTATCCTATGGAATAATCTAGAGGACTTCACTGAGTGCTCACAACACTGAACTCCTCTTTCTTGAACCTAAGCTAAGTCAATACTCATCTGTGGCATCTGTTTAGGCAAGACTGGGGCTGTTTTCTTCCTCCTTGAGTTTGTTGAGCACTTTAAACAGTGAATAGGGTAGGTTAGTTGACTTGCTTGTATTCTTCGTGCTTGTTTGGATGATTTAATTGATAATTCTAAATTTTGCCAATTATAAGGCTGCTTTGTCTTTGTGAATTGCTCAGACACCTCACAGAGCTTCTAAAAAAAAATGAATAGGTTGTGCATTTAAATTTTAAGTAGAGAACATGATTGTGACTGACAGAGGGTTTGGAGGAGGACTGATAAATGCATGAAGTCCTGGAACTAGGTACTTTACCTGCTGCTTGTTATCATAACTCCTTATATAGCAGAACAAATAAATTCTTGTTTTCCTATATATAATATGTATATTAGGGTCCTGCTCTCTTTGTGGCAGGACAGTGGAAGCTTCAAGTTATAAAGAATTAATTCAGTGTTGTGCTTGGGAACCAGTTAACAGTACCTCAGTGGTCCTAGCTCTCATAATTAGATTTGTGCTGGTAAAATGCACTGCTGTCTTTGCAACCAGTATTGCTTCTAAAGAGTAGGGCAGAGTAGAGAGAGGGCTTAAAAAAAATCAGCTGGAATTGCCTCTAAACTCTGTTTTCCAACTTGTTAAGTTGGGAAATCAAATTTTCCTGAAATGGATTATATTCTTCTCTGAAGAAAGCTAGTGTGCAAGTGGAAGAATAGCCTCTTTAACCAAAACTATACAGACACTTCACCCATTTGACTAAATCTTCTAAATTGATTTACTTAATTCTGTTGCAACTCCTGTGGGGGAACACTTTTTTAAATGGGTTTGAGTGCCTTCATTTGGTAATTCAGCAAGCTTGGTATAAGGTATGTTTAAGATAGTGGTGGCTATGGTGGGGGTTTTGGGAAGGGGCAGTCAGGGAACAAAGAGCAGGGGGCTTTGATGGGGGGCAGGGTCCTGGGGGCGGTTAGAGTGGGGGGGATCTCTGGAGGGGGGGGATCAGGGGACGAGGAGTGTGTGTAGATGAATTGGGGTGCTGAGGGGGTCAGTCAAGGGGGGGGAAGTGGGTGGGGGTCAGATAGGGGGCAGGCCAGGCTATTTGGGGAGGCACACAGCCTTCCCTACCCAGCCCTCCGCACAGTTTTGAACCCCAGTATGGCCCTCGGCCAAAAAGTTTGTCCATCCCTGCCCTAGTCCTTTATATTATGAATGCATACAATGTACACCAGTCCTCTGCCTGCGTGGAAGCAGTGCACCCATGTTCACTGGTTTTACCTCAGTTCAACACTCTCCTTAGCATGAAGCACTTAGACAGGTCTGTAGTAAAACCAGTTTGAAGTTTATTTAACAGAGCTAAAGATAGAAATAGAATTTCAAATACAAGGGTTTAGAAACATAAGGTTATAGGTAAAAGAAAAAATAAAATCAACTGTAGGTGATAGCCAGTGGTGGTCTGTTTTCTTTCTTGGGCTTGTCTTGCAGCAGCAGGCTTCTGGGTACACATCTGGCTCTGCTGATCTGTGTCCTTATTTCCTAGTGTGGGTATTGTAGTTTTGAGAAAGCTTGGTGGAGATCTTGTAGGTGTTGGTCTCTGTCTGAGGGGTTGGAGCAAATACGATTGTACCTCAGTGCTTGGCTGTAGACAATGGATCGTGTGGTGTGCCCGGGGTGGAAGCTGGTGGCATGAAGGTAGGCATAGCTGTCGGTAGGTTTTCGATATAGGATGGTGTTGATGCGGCCGTCATTAATTTGCACTGTGGTGTCCAGGAAGTGGACCTCCTGTGTAGACTGGTCCAGGCTGAGGTGGATGGTGGGGTGGAAGCTGTTGAAATCATGGTGGATGATAAGGAGATAAGGATGTTAAGGACACAGATCAGCAGAGCCAGATGTGTACCCAGAAGCCTGCTGCTGCAAGACAAGCCCAAGAAAGAAAACAACAGAACACCACTGGCCATCACCTACAGTCCTCAGTTAAAGCCTCTCCAACGCATCATCAGTGATCTACAACCCATCCTGGACAACAATCCCTCACTTTCACAGGCCTTGGGAGGCAGGCCAGTCCTGGCCTACAGACAACCTGCCAACCTCAAGCATATTCTCACCAGCAACAGCACACCGTGCCATAACAACTCTAACTCAGGAACCAATCCATGCAATAAACCTCGATGCCAACTCTGCCCACACATCTACACCAGCAACACCATCACAGGACCAAACCAGATCAGCCACACCGTCACTGGTTCATTCACCTGCACATCTACCAATGTAATATACGCCATTATGTGCCAGCAATGTCCCTCTGCTATGTACATCGGCCAAACTGGACAGTCTCTACGAAAAAGGATAAATGGACACAAATCAGATATCAGGAATGGCAATATTCAAAAACCTGTAGGAGAGCACTTCAGCCTCACTGGACACACCATAGAAGATTTAAAGGTCAGCGTTTTGCAGCAAAAAAACTTCAAGTCCAGACTGCAAAGAGAGACTGCAGAGCTGCAATTCATTTGCAAATTTGACACAATCAGTTTGGGACTGAATAGAGATTTTGAATGGCTAGCTAACTACAAAAGCAGCTTCTCTTCTCTTGCTATTCACATCTCCAGTTCAGCTGCTTGAGGAACACCTCACCCTCCCTGATTAGAGATAACAAGCTGGTTCAGCCTGATTGGACTAACCTTGTTCTCTCCCACCTGGTTCTTGCCTACCTATTTATACCTGCCCCTGGATACTTCCACTGCATGCATCTGACGAAGTGGGTATTAGCCCACGAAAGCTTATGCTCTAAAAAAAAATTTTAGTTAATCTTTAAGGTGCCACAGGACTCTTTGTCACTTCTGCAATTCCAGACTAACACGGCTACCCCTCTGATTAAGTATTCTGGATTTTTTCTTAAACGGCAAACATAATATTTTTAACAAAACAAGCATATGTCCCTCCCGTCTGACATTTTATCTCAAGACTTCTCCTTGTCCAGATCTATGCCGCCCCAAACAATCTTTTATTCATTTAACTTTTTGAAACTGCACTTTTAGAGAGAGATGAGGGATTGATTCGGTGTACACGAATCTACAGAGGGACAATAGGATTGAGAGGTCTTATTTCTCACCTCTCTATTTTATTTAAACATTTTTTTGCTGTTAACAGGCATGTTATCTCTGGAGACATAAATCTACAGTTTGAGATCTGCAAAACTAAACATTTCTGATGGTATCTTCTAGACTGAGCACTGAGTCCCATTGGGTAGGTAGAAAAATTAACCTAAATAATCCATACAGTGGCTTACAGCTCTAGATTCCAAGAGGAGAGCATCACAACTAGTTCTCTCAACTACTGTCAAAAGGGAGTCAAAGGTAGAGACTGAACTTTTCTCTTGCTTAGAGTAAGTCCCCATAGGCCTGGGTTGAGGCACATTGGTGAGACAGTGTTGGGGAAGCTGGAATGCCTATTTCCCATTTTTAACGTGTTCTGTGACACAACTTCAGTCTCGAGTCCAGTGTACAGCAAAGTAAAACTGTTACAGCAGTCCTCCAATTTGTACTGTAAATAGGACATTAATTTAGGCTTTCTGAAACTGACTAACCTTGGACATGAGATGCAAACAAATCCAATTTGCCCTCCTCCCCGGGGTGGGGATGGGACAACAATATAGTTGGGTCTCCTCAGCTAGATGCATTTTTAGTGTAGACAGGTCCTGGGCTTTTCCCTTTCTTTGGGTCCGAATGTGCTTGATTGCCTGCCTGGGCAGCCTGCTGTGAATTGCTCAGCCTGCAGTGTCCACTGACAGTTTGCAGGTTATAAAAGCAGCTGTTTGGACACATTGACCATTTACTGGAGGCAGAGCTCTTTATTTTGTAGATGTGCCTCTTTATCTGGGGGCTGGGTGAGAGATGGACGTGTTTTCATTTGTTCCAGATTGTTAAAAGTGACCTCCAAAGAATTTAACTGTTGGTCTTGTACCTCTTTTTCCTTTTTAATGTATAAAGAAAACTTAAGATCTTTAAAAGCTTACTTCCTGCCTGTTGTTACTTTTAAGTATAAAGAATATAGAGTGTGGATTTGCTGTAGGACATATAGATGGGAGGCTTAGATGTAAAGATTCAACAATCTTGCCCCTTCATGCAGGATGCAAGAGCTCAGACTTCAGCTGCAAAAGTTGTTAGTAATTTAATTTTAAATTACTAACAAAATAAATTCAAGCAGACTGAAAATCACTTCCTTTCTTAATTGTTCAACTTCTACTCTCTTGGATTTAGTGTGGCTTTGTATGCTCATGCTAAATTTTGCCGGTATAAGAGGCATCCACACAGCCTTTTGCTGGTACAGACATTTTGGTCAATAATCACAGCCCTGATCAACACAGCTATGCCAGAAAGTCATAGGGTAGATCTGGCCTGCTTGGTAAATAGCTCTCCCCCACCCCAAACTGAAATAGTTCTACGAGTACCAAAAACTATAACCAGGCCATGGGTAATATAACAGGTGTGACCTTGCAAGAATGGGGCCAGTAAATTACCTGATATAGTATAGTGGTATTCCAGCAAAGCAGTGATAAGGCTGAAATAAGCAAAAGTGGCTGCCAGATTTCTACTGCATTAATACCCCCAAGTCACTTAAAAAGTAGCCCAGTCTGGGCTAGTAGCCCAATAAATTATCTATTTATAGGCTTGGAATGTACCGCCAAGGTGCATGGGCCGGGGGGGGGGGGGCACAGTACCCTGAGCTGGTGGCAGAAGTGAGGGGTTTGCTGGGGTTAGGAAGACAGATACATATGGGGTTGGGGGGAGGGCGCTCAAGGCAGCCCATGAGTGCCTGGGTCCATGCATGAGCCACTTACTTGCAGCACAGACTGGCCCCGGCGAACCCACAAAGGGGCCAGACCCACCAGCTGGGGGAAGAGGCAGCATCTTCCCTTCTGCTGCAAACTTCACTCAAGGTGTGGGGGTAGCTGTGGGGTGTCACCCTGACAGCAGGGTGGTGTCCAGAACAGCACCTGCTTCCTCCCCTGCCTGGGCAGCTCCAAAGGCTTGTCCGGAGCTGTCGTCTTCCCCTGTCCCCTCCTTCCTCCCGCTTCTCTGACACAGGGCTGCAGGACATCAGCTGGGGCTAGGGGTGCATTCTGCCTGCCTGGGCACACGGGCAGGGGGACACCCCAACATCAGCTCCCACCCAAATCTGCCCCAGGCCAGGCTCTCACCTGTGCAGCACAGCAGGAGGCTCCTGAGTAGGAAGGCCAGTGATGGCTCGATGGTGGGGTAAGGGTAGCGTGGTAGCCACAGATGGCAAAGCTGTGGGGAGAGGCTCAGGGGTACAAGCTCTGGGTGGCAATAGCTCAAGCTGGTCCTAGAAGCAGCGGTATGTCCCTTCTTCTGCGCAGAGACTGCGACTCTGGATGCTGCCCTGTCTGCAGGCACCTCCCCTGCAGCTCCCATTGGAGCACTGGAGAGGGTCATTGGAACACACAGGAGCCAGAGCGGGCCCATGCCGCGGCTTCCAAGAGCCACATGGAGCAGCCCCCGACCCTGATCCCCGGCTGGAGTACTGGAGCGGAGCAAGCACCAGACCCTGCTCCCCAGTGGGAGTTCAAGGGCTGGCTTAAAACAGCTGGTGGGCTGGGTCCAGCCCACAGGCCATAGTTTGCCCACCCCTGCATTAAGGGCTTGAATGATGTGATGAGAGTACACTTAAAATTTGCAGTGGACACCAAACTGAAAAGGTTTGCAAGCACTTTGGAGGACTGGATTAGAATTCAAAAATACCTTGACAAATCTAAAAACTGGTCTGAAATCAGCAAGATGCAAGTCAGTTAAACATGATGCAAAGTACTACATATAGGAAGGGGAAAAACAAAATGCACTGCTGCATAATGAGGAATTTCAGGCAAGGCAGTGTGCTGCTGAAATGGATCTGGGCTTACGAGCGATCACAATGAGTCAGAGTGACACTACCATAAAGTCAAGTTTCATTCTGGGGTGTATTAATATGGTGTGTCATATGTAAAAAATGGGAGGTAACAGTTCTGTTCTACTCAGCACTGGTGAAGACTCAGATGGAGTTCTGTGTCCAGTTTTGAGCACAAAGCTTTAAGAAGAATTTGAACAAACCGGAGAGGACAAACAAAAATGGAGAGGTTTAGAAAATATGATGTATGAGGAAAGGTTGAAAGAACTGGAGATCTCTAGTGTAAAGAAGTGAAGACTGAAGGAACAGAAGTCTTAAAGTATATCAAAAGTTAGAAAATAATTAATCACTGTCCTTTGTTTACCAATGGTAGGATAAGTAATAATCGGCTTTAGTTTGCAGTAAGGGAAATTTAGGTTAGATATTTAGAAAATGTTTCTAAGTATAAGGAGAGACTCACTGGAACATGTTTGTTAGGGAGACTGTTGAATATTTGGACATTTAAGAGCAAGTTAGATAAACACGGGGATGGTCTACGTATACTCAATCTTGTCTCAGCACAGAGGGATGGACCAGATGACCCTCTTGAGGTTCCTTTCAGCCCTATGTTTCTATAATTCTCTCTCCATAATAAAGTTTCAAAGGATTAAGTATAAGTAGTTCCCGTACTTTCGCCTGTATAGAGTTGGTTATATGATGCTTCTTACCCTTTTGTGAGTAAGACAAACAGAACAGAGAAAGGAAGAGCAAAAACAGACCGATTAGATTAAAACCAGACCAACTAAAATCTATTGTAATAGAGACAGCTAAAAATTCACTTTCCTAATAGGACTTCTTCATGTGAGCAATTGCTAGTTGCCACATGAATATTTGATCACAAATGGGAAAGAAGGTAGAATAGGAACAAAGGAGAGAATGAATAGGAAGGACAAATGAGTTTTATTAAGCTGTGGTCCACACTATGAGTAGTTGAGAACCCCTAGAGCAGGGGCGGGGAACCTTTTTTAAATCAAGGCCACTGACTCACAGGAAAAAAACAATCAATCCCAGGCCAAACACACAAAGGATCTGATCCAGAGCCCATGCTGTTGACTACCCTGGTCTTTGAATCAGACACTGTGATGCGGTTCTTGCCATAAATTGACTCTACCATCCCCTGATGCTGTCATGTGGCTCTTCTCTGGATTCCCCCAGGTTTCAGTATATTTCTGGGGGGGCCCAGAGCTAAGTGCAGGATCCTTGGGATGGTGAGTGGCCTCTTCCTGAGAACTGGACTTAGAGGGGCTATTCTCTCCCTGTTCTGGGGTGGGCAGCTCAATGGCATAGCCAAGACAGAAGACTTGGGTGGACCCCACTTCGGGTGGATGGGTGGGCAATGTCCGGGGGATTGATTTCTAGGGGGTGATTAGCGGCAGGGGATTCTCTGGAGGGGATGGTCAGAGGACAAGGAGCAGGGGGCTTAGATGGGGTGGGGTCTTGAAGTGGTTAGGGAGTCTCTGGAGGGAGTAGTCGGGACAAGGAGTGGTGGGGTTGGATGGATCGGGAATTCTCAGGAAGGCAGTCAGGGGTGAGAAGTGGGAGGGGGTCAGATGGGGGCAGGGCCAGGCTGTTTGGAGAGGCACAGCCTTCTCTTCCTGGCCCTCCATACAATTTTGAACCCTGGTGTGGCCCTCAGACCAAAAAGTTTGCCCACCCCTGGTTTAGTAGGTTATAGTTAAAACACTGCCCCACCCATAACATTAAAACGCGTGTGCTCACTGCCAAGCCTGACAGACAGAAAGTGGGTAGATTATAAGTATCTCATTAAAACACATAGAAACATCTTCCAAACATGAACATTAGCAACAGGAAAGAACATGTCTGTAAACAGACTGTAGAATTCAAGTTTAGAGCCTCTGTAGTATTTTGCTGCATTCCTCGCTGAGATTCCATTTAAAGAAAAAGGTTTGCAGTTGTCATGGTACAACCACTGAGAGAGAAATCCTTCTTAGGGACTTATTCAGATACCATGGTGATAGCCACAGCATAAGAACTTAGACCAGGGATGGGCAAACTTTTTGGCCGGAGGGCCACACTGGGATTCAAAATTGTGCGGAGGGCCAAAGGCCCCACCCCCTATCTGACCCCCAACCACTTCCTGCCCCCCGACTGCCCCCTCAGAACCCCTGACCCATCCAATGCCCCTTGATCACCCCCTCCGGAGACCCCTCCATACTCTAACTGCCCCCCCCAGACCCCATCCCCTATCTAGTCCCCCTGCTCTCTGTTCCCTGACTGCCCCTTCCCGAGACCCCTCAATCACCCTCCCACCTACCCTAACCCCCCCCCCCCCATGACCTCCCCACCTACCCTAACCAGCACCCCCAACCTTCTTTCTTGCTGAGCCGGGCACCGGGCCCCGCGGCTTGCAGCACTCTGTTCGGCCCCCAGGCTGGGAGCTCAGGGCCCTGTGGTCTGCTGCGCTCTGCCCTGTCCCTGGCTCGGGAGCGCGGGCCCCGCAGCTTTCCACAGTCGTCCTGGCACCCGGGCCAGGAGAGCGGGGCGCGGTGCTGGCCGCGGGCCCACTGTCCCAGGCTCCAGGCGCCATCCAGCTGCAGCCTGCTGTCAGGGCGGTGCGCCTTGCTGGCCGGGCGTCCACTGTTCCAGGCAGTGCGCCGGGCCTACTCTCAGGGTGGTGCGTCCAGCTGGCCACGAGCCTGCTATCCGGGGCACGCCAGCCCTGCTCTCAGGATGGCGCGCCCAGTCGGCCACGGGTCTGCTGTCCTGGGCAGCGCACCCAGCCGGCCCCGCTCTCCAGAGCATTCTGAGTGCCCCGCCCAGGAGAGCAGGACCACTGGTCCTGCTCCCCTGGCGGGAGCTCACGGGCCACAAGTGGCCCACGGGCCGTAATTTGCCCACCGCTGACTTAGACAGATAAACTAATGAGCTCCTGCAACAGTTAACCCAGATTCAGAAAACTATCTACAGTCAAAGAGCAACAAAGATGTGACCTCCAAAGGTTAATTGAACCTTTTTAAACCCTGTTCACACTAATGTTTAGCCAAGTTCATTACACAGTTAATGACATGCCAGGCTCTACTTACGATATATAAAGACACAACATGGTTAATACTCCAGTAGTGACTATGGTAAGCTAACATGTCACCTTTGGCAGTAGTTTTACCTGACACATGGTTGTCTTCCTGTAACCAGGACACAATTATGCAGCATATTTCATACCCCTTAAGCAGTTTATCCAGACCTGTAGATTTGTGAATGTAAGTATTTGGACAAAGGTGTTTATAATCAATATAGTTTATTCCCATGCACTGGTACTAATAAGCTATCGCTACCTGGTCTTGGGCCCCCTCTATGGGCAGATGCTAGTCTATTGCAACTGTATCCAACTGTTGAATCCTACTTACTGGTAAGCCCCTCTAAGTCTGGGTAGTGACCAATCACAGTCCCTAGCAGACACTGGCATCCTCCTTTGGCTGTGGCGTCCCACAATTTGACCATGTCAAGCCTGGAGCCAATGCCTCCTGAGCCCTAGTTGCTTAGACACATTCCCCCCCAGAGTCCACCTGGCAGAGGGAGCTCTAGATTTCTAGTTAACCAACTGAGGAACAAATGGAGGAGTGGCAGTAAAACAAGCAACATAGGCTTAAGCTTGCCCTATACTTAAAACAAGGTTGACATAGCTATGGTGTATAAGACCATATAAAAAGTCTATGCTGGAGGGCCACTGCTTGTGCTGTGTATCGGAGGTGGGGGAGGAGAGGGAGGGAAGGAGGAGAAGAGGTGTTGGGTCATTACATAAATTGACTATTTCCCCATGTTAACTATCCCCCTGCTGTTACTCACACCTGTCTGAAATGGGTCATCCTGATTACGACCAAAAAATTTTTCTCCTGTTTACAATAGCTCATAATAATTAATTAGCCTTTTAGAGTTGGTATGGCAACTTCCACCTTTTCATATTCTCTGTATCTCCCTACTGTATGTTCCATTCTATGCATCTGATGAAGTGGGCTGTATCCCACAAAAACTTATTCCCAAATAAATTTGTTAGTGTCTAAGGTGCCACAAGTACTCCTCGTTCTTTTTACTAACAGATAATACTCCCAGAATGAGGGAAGGCTAGGAGCCTGTTAACTTGAATCAAGAAATTTCCTGCTACTTTAACATCTTAAATGCAAGTTTCCCAAAATTTATTTGCAACAGCACAGGAGTGTAAATTCACTTCAGGAATGGGCTCTTCACAATCTTGAAGGATTAGAAAATGACTCTTGGGGAGCAGAAGGGAGCAATGGCTATGCCAGAAGAGAGTCTTAAGTGACATGTCTACTAGAGTCTCTTTCAAAGACGTATCCCACTGTTGCTCTGGTACTAGTGTAGTTCCATTAATGGTGGTAACTGTGGGTGTGCTAATGTAAACAATGGTATGAGTGCCTACTGCCATGTTTTTGTCTAACAAGTCTATGGACGTGGTGGTAAAAACATCAATGGCTGCCTCTAAACTAGGGGTGGGCAAACTTTTTGGTCCAAGGGCCACACTGGGATTCAAAATTATGCAGAGGGCCAAGTAGGGAAGGCTGTGCTCCACAGACAGCCTGGCCCCGCCCACTGTCCGACCCCTACCCTCTGACTACCTCCTCAGAATTCCCAACCCATCCAAGCCCCCCTCCTCCCACTCCTTGTCTCCTGATCGCCCCCTCCAGAGACCCTCCTCCCCTCTTCCCTCCCGGGACCCTCACCCAAATCCACCTTGCTTACCTTCCAGCGCTCCAGCCCCAGTGCTGGGTTCTGCAGCTCAGCCCTGGCTGCATCCAGGCCAGGGAGTGTGAGGCCCCACGGCTCCCCACGCTGGGCCCGGCCCCCAGCCTGGGAGCATTGGGGCCTCCGCGGCTGCCGCGCCGCACTCCTGGGCCGGCCCCCCGCTGGGAGTGCTGGGGCCCCGCGGCACCCACCCCCCACCCAGGAGCAGAGCCATGCAGCCCCTGGCCCAGGAGTGTTGGAGCCCCACAGCTCCCCACGCTTGGCCCAGCCCTGGCTGGGAGCGTGGGGCCCTGGGGCACACTGCGCTAGGCCCCGCCCCCAGCCCAGGAATAAGTTTGCAGGCTGGATAAAAATAGCCCGTGGGCCACGTAGTCCACGGGCTGTAGTTTGCCCACCTCTGCTCTAAACCCTAGTTGAGAGACCATTAGTACTACTGGTGTAAGAAAGGGAGTGCTAATGTAAGAAAGGGAGACTTTCAAAGAAGTTTAATGTGAACAAGAGCTGGAACTCCATCTTGTAATGCAGCCTGCCATATGCCAAGGAATACTCTAAAGATTATAGAGTCTTTGGTTGGTTAGTTGTCTGTCTAAAAGTACAGATTTAGCTGAAAGAACTTCCGTAGGATCCATGTTGGGTATTTGTTTCAAAAAGCAAAATATTTATTAAACTCTTCTAGTTTTATGTTGTGAATTGACTGACTGTCATATTGGGGAACACACTAGCTAGTGCTTTTGAAGGGAACATTCTGTCACCTTTAAAGGACACCAGAGCAAGGAAAATGGTTAAGAATTTCTGGCCATATGAGTAGAAATGGAACTCTTATTAGATAGTCCTGTAATATCATGGGTACCAAATGGATAAATCTCCTTGCAGATAAGTGTCATATGCCTAACCAACTTTCTAGAATCTTTCAGACTTCAGCTATGTAAACTCTGTTTGCTTTTCAGGGACAACACATTGTCTTCAAACCCATCCCACAAGAGGCAGCAGAATCTCTCTGAGAAGGCCCCCAGTTTCTCATGAACGAACCAACGGATCTCGATAACACTGTTATTCCAGAGCCAGTCCTACGGCTCAGGAAAGGACACATGCCCGACAGTGCAGGACAGTCTAACTATGAAGGTGACCACTCTGAGGAGCTCCTCTTAGAGGAGCCAGCTTTATCTTTGGAGCTGCAAAAGGTAAATTGGGTACTTGAAACTCGGCAAATGACTCTGGATAAATGAGGCTTGACTCTTAGATGCTGCATAATTGTTTTGGAATGTATGAATTAAGGGCCAGATTTTATAAGGTATTTAAGCTCCTTATAAATGGGATTGAAATTGAGATTTAGGCACCTAGGTGCTTTTGAAAATCCCACTAGGTGCATAAATACCTTTAAAAATCTGGCCTTAAGAGCCTATAATCTTTGTTTTTAAAACCTCTCTACAATGAAGTAGAAACCTCTCTGAAATATGTAGTATACATGGGAAAGGGGGTGTGAGTGGGGAAACACAGGCAGTATGCTCTAAGAACAAACAAATGCAAACTTCCTGCCCATTGAATACATGGAACTAAGCTATATGCTTTCTGTCAACTGAATTGTTTCATGTTGGATGTCGTCGTCTTCATAAGCTAAAGATACTGTATATTTCTTCCTGGACATTACAGAAACTTCAGATCCTTTCTGTGCTTTAACAGCTATGTGACTGCAAGGACTCATGCTACTCCACTGTCCTTGGAAGATGGGGACCACTGGGATAGTGTAGAAAAATCCACCAGTCAGTGGTTCTGTGCCTTGCTGAGAATGTCTGTAAATAGAAATGCTCTGATTTGAGATGGGTGTGTACAGAAGCATAATTCAGTCTGCTGCTAGGCTACAAATTGGCTGTTTGTACAGAGTTAGCTGAAGAGGCTTACCGAATTCAGCTTAAAATATCCCTGCAACATGGCTGAAAAATACCCGGTGCTCATTGCCCTTCTAAAAGATTGCAAATAAGCAAAATCTGTTTACTATACAGAATTTTTTTAGTAATTATATACTTTCTTAGAAAGTATTTTGGGTATCTCTAGAGAACTTCTAGAACTCTGACTCGATAATATGATGATCTGCCTGCCATTATGTAGGTGCTCCTATGTACATGTTTGTCTTTACGCAGATGAAAGGTGTGCATGTGGGCGAAGTACACTTACCTTCACAGCATCAGCCAACATCTAGTGTTAATGTTGCAGTGATTACTGGTGGCATGTAGACTGACTTTTAGTATTTAATTATGAGGGCTTCAGATTTGTCAAAGCATTTTTATCAAAAATCATGGTGCAGTCACAGTAAATTTAGAAAAGTCATGGGTTTAATGTGACTGCTCCATAATTGTTGATTTAAAAAAAGAACAACCCAACCCAACAAATGAAATTCGGCTTTACCTCTTGAAAATCTCAGCATTGGCCTCTTCCCCCACTGAGGAGACACCGACCATCTGTAGCAGCACCCTACATTCAGGCACTGCAGCCCTAATTCCAACCCTGGAGGACAGGATGGAGTATGGGGGCTTGAGTGAGCTTGCCCCACACTTACTCAACAATGGCAATTCCTGTCCTGCAGGGTTGGGCTTGGGGGTTGAGAGCTAGTTTGACCCCCACTCACCTCGGACATGGGCAGTGACAGCTCCTGAGTCTCCAGCAGGCAGCTGGGCCAATCCTAAGGAATGCTGCTAAGCCACAATTTTCATCGAACATGGATATCTTACCGGTGGGGAAATTGAATCACTGTAGGTTAAGTGACTTGCCAAAAGATCTTAATGACTTGGTGGTAGAAGTTAGAATAAAATCATAATACCCACCATTCTTTACAATGGGGAAATCATCTATTTAGCTTGATATAATTAATGCTCTTGTGCGTCTCTTGGCTCAGCAGCACGTATCATTTCCTCTCTTTAATGAGATACTGCACAAACCTATGATCCTATATAAATGTGCTTTCTTCGAGGGCCCTCTGGGCCTTCTCATGGGATGTGCCGCCTGGTACAGCTCAGATGGTGGAACCTTTTCATAGTCTAGCCTATTAGAGGACTCAGGTGCCCTTCTTACCCCTCCCTGTTGCATTCTTGAATGTTCTGAGGGAGAGTGTGTAAAAGGCACCATCTGTCACGTTAATTTCATTTAACTATACAGCAGGAGACAGAGTTGAAGCTCTCCGTATCCATCAGATGCTTGTCTCTATAGAAATCTGTGTCTTAGCTTGTATTGTTCTTAATGTTAGTTTTAGTGTTGGTTTCTATTTGTTTTTTTCTAAATTTTTATTTTTAGCTTTGCATAGTTCAGATTTTGGTTCTAACTACTGGATTCACGGCAGATTCAAAAGCTAAAATACTTGACTTCACTAAATGAGCCTCTTGTCCGGTAGTCTTCCTAACATTTGGTGCCCATTACAAGGTGTTCTATCTGCAGTGCTCTTACCCCAAGGGCTTGCAAGGAGCCAGAACAGGATGCAAGTCTTATTGTTGCAGGGAGCTGTGGACACAGAACTTCCCATATCTGATGCATGTAAGGAGTCTGTACCTAAGGAAAAAGTATATTGTTAGCTCCTAGTACTTCAGAGATAGAAGATGAAGAGCGCTGTACAAAACATTCCAGTTTCTGCCCCCGGGTCAGGGTCCAAGAGTGAGGTACAGCTGATTCGAGACTGCTAGTGCCTGCCTCTGAATTTAGAGCCAAAGTGTAGGGATCTATTTGGTTTCCATGTTTCCCTCTGTTAGCAGGGCCAAATGATATTCCATAATGTCAGACAAATGAATTCTGGAAACAATAGAAGATGGTTATGCCACTCAATTTGATTCCCTTTCGCCACCCCTCCTTCCATCCCTGTTGAGGAGCCTGTGTCTGAAAAGTGTATTTCCATATTTTTTCAGACCAGGCACCACAAAATCTTTTTTTTTTTTTTTTTCTGGTTGGGCAAGACCACTTCAGTACAAATTCTTATCCCTTGATTTATCTGCTGCCTTCTGGATATTTACAAAGTACCAATCGGCAGTTGCCACTCATTAAGGCACCAGGTATATTTATTAATCCTTATTTAAATCTTGCCGGAAGCCCTTTCCAAGGGCATAGTTGACACATGTGCCTTTTGAAGAAGTTAGTACTTAAGATAATCAAGAAATCTCTATTGCTACCTATGCAAAGTCTTCCCTTTATAGGACCAGTTCTTTATTCTCCAGAAGGCAAAGCCTTTCTTCCAGGTAGATTTCTGAAGCTTGGCTCTGCCATAGCAGTGCTTTTGTCAAAATCCCCTTTGGAAATTCTTTCTAGGTCTCACAGACCTCATGGCTTCATTCACATTATAGTCTGCTCAGGATGAAGAGTCTGCAGCATTGTCTGGCATTTAATTACAAACCAAATACAGGTAGCATATTTGCATAGCTGACCATTTCAAGAAAGATATTTCTATACTTGACATGGCTGTCTCAGTATTCTGAGGGGTACCTTTCAACCCTTCAGTAGAAACCATCACTTTGGGCACCTCCAGAGTGGAAGGGGAGTGCCTTTCAACAAATTAAGTCACTGTAATTCTCAAGGGGACAAAACTATATATAAATACCACAGGGCAAGAACAAAGTGTAGTACAAGCTGTTAGACAATATGACAGTGGTGGATTACATCAGGAAACAGGGAGGGGTTTGCTTTCCAACTTGCAGAGAGGCAGATGTGCTGTGGGATTGGGTGTTATCTGATACAACATTTATCCTTATTGCTCTACATCTAGCATGTAAGGACAAGAGCCTGGCAGGTCACCTGAGGACAAGGATAATGGAACTTCACAAATAGTCATTAAAGAAATAGGTGATGAGATCTTCAGCTTGGGTGGGGATTACCAGAACACAGACTGATTTCAAGACTAGATGTAATTGATCAGTTTTACAAGTTCTGATCAAGAACAGGATAAAACAGTCTCTCCGTATAAGATGCCTTTTCCTAGACTAGGGGTGGGTGAACTTTTTAGCCTGAAGGCCACATCGGGGAATAAAAATTATATGGTGGGCCATGAATGCTCACAAAATTGGGATAGGAGAGTGTGAGGGGGTGAGGGCTCTAGGGTGGGGCTGGGATGAGGAGTTTGGGGTGTACAAGGGTACTCTGGGCTGGGACTGAGGGGTTTGGAGGGGGATAGGGGTGGGGAAGGAGTACAAGTTTTGGTTGGGGCTGTGGGCTTTGGGGTGGGGCTGGGGATGAGAGGTTTCAGGTATTGGCATCGAGGGGTTTGGAGAGCAGGAGAGGGATGAGGGCTGGGATTGGGGCATGGGGAGGCTCAGCGGCACTTATCTCAAGTGGCTCCCAGCAGTGGCATGTCCCTTCTCTGGCTCCTACATGTGGAGTGACCCTCAGATCTTCTGAGAGCTGCGTGGTGCAGCCCCCGACCTGGAGCTCACGGGCCAGCTTAAAACGGCCCAGAGGCCTTAGTTTGCTCACCCCTGTCCTAGACTGTAGAAAGTCTTCTCTTCCTTTTCCACCCTTCCCTCTCATCCAGAAGTGATAAAGAAAAAAACAAGAGGAGCCAAAATAGTTTTGGTTTCCCTAGCACCAGGAAGACAACAGTGGTTCTTGGACTGTCTTTACCTATTTAAGGGAGATCTCTCTGTGTCCCCAGACTTAACTGGATGGGAGGGCAGAGTTCATTACCTGCATGCTCTTGCTGAATTCACCATTCTGCGCAGGGACAACACACCACCAAGAAACTGTAACTCTACATTAATGTAGTTTTTATCATTGAGTACAGTAAATTGTCATCTAGGACTTCATTGTCCATTTACTGTACACAATCACTCTATGAAACTGCATTTTGACTTTAGAGATAACTGTGGCTTGCCCACTCCAAAAGCACAGATTCTTATCACTTGAGCTTGAGAACAGCCTTTAACTATCAAAAGTGTGGTGCTTAGACACTGCCAAACAACGCCATCCAGTAAAGATAAGTTACCCATGCACACTAGACAAGTATAGAACTTTACCAAGCCATTTTATAAGCCTGTTAATAGAATAGGATTGGTAGTCTGCCCTCATATGCCCACCTTCCTCTGTTAAGGCAGCTGTTGGCTCCTTATGCCTCAGTACATATTCCTTAATTGTGTTGGAGGATTAAGATAAAGGCTGTGTTTTAACTGATTTTAAAGGTCCACATGAGTTTAATGCACTTTAACACCACACCTTTAATTTGTCTAACTTTTCTGAATGTCCTCATGTAGACATGCCCTAACAATACTCTTGCTGTTTACACGTACTTCTGTTGGGCTCCACAGACACTAGGCATAGCTACAGAATAAACTTCTTCTCTTTTTTGAGTGTCCTCTGCATATTTCTGCTCCTGGGATATGCACTGACTAGTATTGTTGAATGATACAGCCTTTTACTGCTACTGCCTGTTAAAGTGCTCATTCACCCCCTCCATATAAAAGGGGGAGTGGCAGTGGTTGCTGCCTCAGCTTCTTCCAGCTTTATCACAGATGGATGTGAGCTGCCTTTGGATTCAAGATCCTTAGCAGTGTTAACAGTTATCACATCAATGGCAGATCCAAAGATATGTCCTGTGCTCTGCAGATTTCATGGCATCAGATATCTGTTCTAGGTACCTAAAGTGCATAGGAAAAGATTATTCCCCTTTCTCATTGCTCTATCTGTGGGACTGTCGCATCATGAGCTAGAAAGGAGAGGCAGAACAGACTCCAGACCCTTTTTACTACAAGAAGTCTTGTCAATTAAAACTACTGGATCTGAGGTTTCTAAGGCTCCTGAAAAGAGAGATAAGAGGCCTGACTTGGCTCTGGGATCTTTGGCTTCCAGGGAGCCTTCTATTTGCAAATCATCAGCCTTGGCACTGAGCTCCAGATCCAAAAACACAAAGCATTTGGTAGCAAAACTCTAGTTCCAAAAAGGTACTGTTGGTCCAAACCTGTTTTCAGTTACAATAGACCTCTGTGCCTGAGGCCTCTAGAATTGGGGACTTTTGGTTCTTGGAAAAAAAAAATGGCAAAGAGTAAACATGTTTTGGTGTCTGGCACTTTTCCGCTTTCAAATTATGAGCATGTGAATACGTAACACTAGAGACCGAGATATAAAAGAAATAGCATAATTGGATCCTCTTCAGTTGGTTCCTCAGAAATCAGAGTATTCCATCAGTACTGATATACTCTATTATGGTTACAAGTGGAACTGTATCCCTCAGATCCTCTCAGGCCTTGGCCACTCTTGCAGCTGTAGAATGCTTTGGGTTAAACCAGCCTTGGGAGAGCGCAGTAGGGAAAGCACCACAGTCTGTCCACACGGACAGCTGCAAGTGCACTGATGTGGCCACATTTGCACCACTTGTAGCTGCATTGGGAGCAGAGCATTATGGGCAGCTATCCCAGTGTTCACGTGGCTGCAGTGTGCTTCCCAAATGTTGGGGGTGGGGTGGAATGTGACAGGGTGTGTTGTGTATGTAGGAGGAGAGAATGGGTTTTTGGGATGCTGAGAGCGTGTCAGCACACAATTTTGTAAGTTCAGACCCCCCGCCGCGCCTCTCTCACTCAAAGCAAACAACATTCCTCAGTAAATGTTTGTTTGCTTTGTCTCAGAGCAAATAAGCATGTCAGCTGTCAGAAATGGAGCTTTGCAAGGGCACGTCCACATTCCTGCAGCCGATTTCACAACAATGAGAAGAGTGGCCACTTGATCTAAGGGGATTATGGGACATTTCCGGAGGTCAGTCAGAGCGCAGTAATGCAATGCCTCGTTCACACTGATGCTAGAGCACCTTGCGCAATACTCATCAGATATTATTCCTTTCACTGAGGTGGAGTACCAGGAGCACTCTAGCCAGGGAGTCAGAGCGCTCTGCGTTCCTTGCCAGTGTGGACGGGGAGTGTGGTAGAGCTCTCTAGGCGGCTTTATTGTGGTATAACTTGCAAGTATGGCCAAGGCCTCAGTTTTTCGTGAAGACCTGTGGGGTAAAGTCATTTAGATAAGAATCTTGTATAACTCCTTCTCACAAGAGACACAAAGCTGATTACTTACCATGTGAGTCATCAGTTGTTACCTCTACTTCCCAGGACCTCAGCTGGGTCACTCAGGAGAACTTTATTGCTTTTGTGGATCCCTACATCAGTGGTATCCCCAATTTCCTTGTCAGATCTGGGTTCAGGTTCATGTTCAGAGGAAGACAGATAAAATTGTTTAGCCAGAGCCTCTCATTTGAGACAGACTATTGTAAATATAGGTGTACCCTTCTCACTATGATACTGGACTGGGCAAATTGTTTTGAGTGACAAGTGCCTTCCTTACTGCACCTTGAGTCTTTACAAAATTATTATCTGCAGTGGAAGCTTTTCTTAGAAGACAAGGGATTTTTTGTCCAGTCCCCCCTGTGTTTTAGATTAGCTTCTAAAAGCATCTTTTGAAGGGGGTTACTTAATTCACAGGTTTGCTGTGTTGCAAAATCTGGGATTTTTTAGATTTAAACAAAAATAAATATTGGTTCCATAATAAAATATCCTTTTCATAAGAGTACTGCTTGATGTCAGAATGGCATGGGCTTACCTCCCAGAGGACAAATTCCTGCAATTGAAATCTACCATTCAGGTTCTACTTCAGAGTCCATCTCAGAAAGCAAGGTGGTTCTTCTCCTTACTAGGTCTTATTGCATCAACCAATATGATACATTTTATGCAAGACAAAGGATGAGAGCCCCTCATCACTGGCTGGCAAACTTCATACCTGCAGAATACCCCATGAATCTAATACTTATCATTCTAAAGAGAATCCAAAAAATTTTTTCGACCAGGAGCATATACAGAGAGGGAGTGATGTTCAATCATTCCTCTCCTCCTGCGATAACTGCAGCAGGCATCTCAAAATCAGGCTGGGGTGCACACCTTACCAACTTTATTCCATGGACCTCTTGGAAATAAGCAAGAGTATCATGTTCATAGCCACGTTCTGGAGTTGAGAGAAATTCCTTTGACATACAGATCATTCCTCTGTCAGGTGCAAAGATCTCTGCTTGAAGCAGGCAGACAATATGATGATGATGATGCATTATGTAAACAGGTCCTCACAGCTTTGCAAGGAGGCAGTGAAATTTTGGGATTGGCATATACTTCATGATATGTATTCAGTAGCTCTGAATGTGGCAGGGTGTCTCACTGAGTTAGCAGACCAGTTAAGGAAAGGCTCTTTCCAGCTGCACGAGTAGTCCTTGAAGGAGTGTTTGATCCTGCACATTTTTGCCCTTTGGGGGCACTCTAATATAGACTTATTTGCCATAATAATATTCAATACCAGAGCTCCTCATTTTTGTTCAGGAGCAGGAACGAACACTCACTCTTAACAAAGAACACCTCTGTTAATTGGCATACAGCTCTGATGTATGCTTTCCCACCATTCTCTAATGTTGAAAGTTATGAAGATGATCAGACAGGACTCCGCAAGATACTTATCTTCTCAGCATGGCTGAGACAGTAGTGAGGCACTGATGTGCCTCTTCTTTCCAAAGGGATTTACAGATGCTTATCTGTGTCACCAGCTGTTCTCTCCCAGCAGTAAGTGAAAGTGTACTATCCAGATATACTTTTTTTTTGTTGTATCTGACCGTGTGGGCAATAGGACTTTGACAGAGTTCGAGAAACCTTTCTCTGTAGACTTACATGTTTTACTTGACACTAGAAGACAACTGGGAAATATAACAATTTAAAGTGGAAAAAGTTTCCACACTAAGTATATGAGAGGAGTCTTGATCTTATGTCCGCTCCTTTTTAGTCCATATTAAAGTCTTTGATGTTTTTAAAAGAATAAGCATTTATCTGTTGCATCACTCAAGGTATATTTAACCTCGGTAGTGGCTTTTCATATACCGATAAATACTAAATCTATATTTTCTCAGGATATAAGAAGTTCCTGAAATATTTATTAAATCTTTATCCCTGGGGGGGTGAGAGAGCTTATTCTCTCATAGAATTTAAACTTAATGCTAACACAGCTTATGGCTCCATCCTTTAAGCCTTTATCTTGTTCTCTATTTTTAATATTGCAACTAAAATTGCATTTATTATAGCAGCAACTTCAGCCCAGAGGGTTAGTGAACTTAATGGCTGACCATTCATTTACAGTGTTTCATAAAGATAAAGTAGTTCTTCATTCTCACCCAAAATTTATGCCAAAAGTAGTTTTGGCTTTCCATGTCAGTCAATAAGAACATAAGAACATTAGTGTTCCCCACCCCTGCTGACCACATTCAAATAAAAGTGAGATAAAGTTGTTGCTTGGATGCTAAAGGACTGTACCTTTTTATTTAATAGGACCAAGGTCTTTAGAACTTCATGTAAACCGTTTGTTTCATATGCCTTGTGATTTTTCCCTCTGCTCTGCTGAGAGTACACTTTGCAGGAGCGGGTGGCTGGCTGCTTCTGTAGCAGGGATAGGCAACCTATGGCACACATGCTAAAGATGGCATGCGAGCTGATTTTTAGTGGCACTCCCGCTGGCCACCGGTCTGGGAGGCTCTGCGTTTTAATTTAATTTTTAAAATGTTTAAGAAGCTTCATTTAAAACCTTATTTACTTTACATATAACAATAGTTCAGTTTTCTATTATAGAATTATAGAAAGAGACCTTATAAAAATGTTAAAATGTATCACTGGCACTCAAAACCTTAAGTTAGAGTGAATAAATGAAGATTTGGCACACCACTTCTGAAAAGCTGCCGATCCCTGGTCTAAAATGCAGAGCCGCCCCCCCCCCCCCCCCCCGGAATGGTGGCCAGGACCGAGGCAGTATGAGTGCCAGTGAAAATCAGCTCGTGAGCGGCCTTCAGCACACGTGCCATAGGTTGCCTACTCCTGGCCTATAGCATGTTTAGGGCATGGCCCACTAATGGAAGTTTGTAAAGTAGCCACATGTAGTTCAGTACTTGTATTTACTAAACATTACATGTTTAAGTATCACAACTAGATAGGATGCCCATTTTGGTACATCAGTTCTTTATTTCATTAGAGCTCTTTGCTATCCTCTCTGCTTCGCCCTCCGCGCCCTCCCACTCCTCCCCGCCCCTGATGTACTGTTGGTTAAACTGTCCCAAGAGTGTGACTGTGCAGAGGACACTCAAAGAAGTGAAACTTACTTGTAATCAGGGTTCTTCAAAATGGACTGTGAAGAGTCATATTCCTTTCCCTTGTTCCCCTCTTCTGCAGTGCCCTAATTATAATTATTCCTGGGTTTGCGTTAGCAGTGGAAGGAACTGATGTAGCAACTGCTGCCAGAGCCTTAATAAAGCATTTTAGTACCTGGGGTGAGGAAGCATATTTGCACCCCCTAATGGTTTTTCATCATTTTTCCACCCCTCTGGCTTTGCACCCTGGGTAGCTGCCCTGCTTGCTCTGCCCTGGTTACAGCCCAGACTGCTGCCAGCTCCCCTCTTATATCCCTGTCCTCAGAACATATGTGAAAGCTGAGGAGAGAGACTGGGAGAGGATGTGTGAATGCTCTAATAGGCACTGCTAGTAGGAGGCTGCACCGTTCATTGGCACCTGTTAATCTATCCAAGAGTGTGAATCTCTTACTGGTAAGGTTGAAGATTAGCAGCCATGTTGGTCTGTATCCGTAAATAAGACAAGGAAGACTTGTGGCACCTTAGAGACTAACCCGTTTATTTCAGCATAAGCTTTCGTGGGCTATAGCCCACTTCATCAGATGCATAGAATGGAACAGAAGTAAGATGTATTTGTATACAGAGAAAGAGTTGTACTTTTTGCTCTCTCTGTATACAACTCTTTAAAAAAGTACAACTCTTTCTCTGTATACAAATACATCTTACTTCTGTTCCATTCTATGCATCTGATGAAGTGGGCTATAGCCCACGAAAGCTTATGCTGAAATAAACGGGTTAGTCTCTAAGGTGCCACAAGTCTTACTCACCAGTAAGACGAGGAACCTTCATTTATTGTTGCCGTTGTGTGATAAACTGTACTGTTCACCTTTGCCCTTCTCGTCCACACTCTACTTATTGCTCAGACTGCTGGTCTGCTTCTCTAAACCCTCCCTGCACCTGATGAGAATGCATGCACATTTGCCACCTCACCCCATGTGGAAATTATTCTGTCTAAACCCCAGGGCTGTTAGTATTTGGTCCTGATATAATTGTATTTTTAAATGGCCTTAGCTAGGGAACTACCAGCTAGAAATGCACACTTCATACTGGTTGGAGAGCTAGGATTATTTCTCTCAAATCATCACACGCTGAAGCTGCAATTAGTCCTGAATCTACCCTATAGCTTTTTCATTAATTACAGCAGTTCAGGACACGTGCACTCATGAAATATTTCCCCATTCAAATAACATTCATCTCACCTGATCCCATGTAGCCTGCTGTTGCATTGTAGCAATATGCAATTGCACTCTCCACTTCTGTACATTTTCTATTTGCTTATGTGGAGTAGTGACCTGATATCTATCTAAATCTTATGGATGGTTAGTGACACTGAAAATGATAGTTCAGTTGTGGTGAGAGTGGGACTGAGCAAATCCAGTCTTTTTTTCTACAAGTCTTCTCTTCTTCCTTTTTGCAACTTACCTTCTCTTTGTGCTTTAGTCTGTATGCATGTGTTGGTAAAGCATTCTTCAGCAGGTGCTTCCTTCCTCCATCCCATACTGAATTGCCTGGCTTCAGTGACAGTCTTTTCCCTCCCTCTTCCCCCCCCCCCCGCCCCCGCCTTCTTTTTTAGTTTCTGTATAATCTGGATTGTCTTTGTACCCCTGCTGTACTTCAGGAGAGAGATCTCCTAAAGAAATGCCTCTTACTGTGGCTTTGTTGAACCGATACAATCAAACGCGCGTGACTTCTTTATAACTTGATGAATGGGCTTTTTATACAGCCCTAAAAACCTGTGCTTGACTCTCTGCTTTTGTATTTTAATCCTCCATTGACAGAAAGTGAACAAAAGAACCATTTTCTTTGCATTTATTCCAACCACCACAGTCTTTTGTACTGTTGAGTGATGTTTTCTTTCTTATGGCTGAGCGGCACTGTGTAGCTGTAATGTGTGGCATAGAAGTGCCTCAGTGAAATGGGGACCCATTGCTCTGAAAGATTTGAAAGCCTGCGATGGGGAAAATAGCGCTTACTTCTGTAAATGGGTGGAAGGAGTCCTGGAGAATGTCCAGATGGAGCATGTCTCAGACTGGGGCTGGGACTTGTCAATGCAACTAGTTTGACCTTTTTCAAAAGGTGGTGATGTCAGCATATTGTTACAAGAATCTTCTCAGGACTTAAAGCAAAAAGTGGTTTAGGTGATAAGGAAAAAGGAAAGAATTGCTTTTTAAAAAGGAAGGATTAAAACTTGAGTCTGAAGATGAGCAAACGGTTTGGGATAATAAATCTTGGCAGAAGATTGGGATTGCATTTGGTGGAGACAGTTTGAGGAGGGGATCTAAATTTAAGCCTCCCATGGCAAGGACTTTTAACTGCAAGCTGCTAGGTGGCAGTATTCATAACTTAACTGTGCCTTTTGGATTTTGTATATTAAACATTTTAATGCATCTATCTTGCTTTGTTCAAACAAGTTAGTTATTTTTATCCCCCCTCCTATTTTCTCTGGCGGCTGGTGTTCGGCTTTAGTGTTACAAACCTAGTTTGCTGTATTCACCATGTTGTCTTTTACCTTGGATTGTAAGCTTTTTGGCCAGAGACTCTTGTTTGTACAGTGCCTCGCCCAATGGGATTGTAGCTGGTACTGCAGAATATGTAAATTGGAATCAGTTTGACTACAACTGGGTAGCTAAGGCGCTCTGATACATCCAGACCTTGTCGCCCTAGATTTCCTTAGTTTCTTGCATTCTCCTTTTCCTCTATTTACATTTTACACACCAATGCTTGACAGTAAAAGGTAATTGTTTTAGGTAACAGGAAAGAGCAGTGGTTCTATCAAAGGATGGTTACTGGAATTCTCTTCTCCACATCTGAAATAGTATAGTAACATCGGAGCTACTGTCTGCATTGGCTATTCCTGACATAATATACAGTGCACACTTTTTGCTGAAATTGTTACTTGCTGAAGCAAATAGCTAGCACCACTGTTGATAATAGGAAGTAACATGACAGTTTTTGCTCAGCAAAGAACTTTGGTACAATCTGCCCCAAACACCTGTGGGCTCTGTGTCCCTTGTATGATATGGACTCCTGGAGTATAGGGTGAGGACCTCGTTCCTGGGCTCCACAGGCCAGTGCTGGCCTCCATACTGCAGTTGGTGCAGCCCCCTACTGAACAGTAAAAGAAAACAATCACACATCAAGAGCTAACTTATAGGTTTTAAGCCTGAGAGTATCTGCTAAAGGGAGAGGAGCATCAGTGATCTTATTTAGCCTTGAGTAGGAGGCATGCTACCTAGAAGGGCAGTAACATATGGCAAAGCCAGGGCTCTTTGCCCCTGCTTCTTTCCACCTACTACCCAAAAAACTAGCCTGAAACTTAGCAGGAAAAGCTGTAATGAGGGAGGTCTGCTTGCACTGTTGCTGGGTCAAACTCAAAGGCATCTAGTTGTTTGTCTGGAAGCTGCTTTGCAGGGGAGTGTTGGCACCCTGCTGTATTCTGTGTTCTCTGTGCCTGTCAGCTGGTTTTGTAACAATCACATGCTGTGCTGTTGTGTAGCTAGGAGGGGGAGGAGGGGTTTTATTCAGCATTCACTGGTACAAATGTTTTTCTGCACAAAGGTTAGATTCCACGTAGCCATATGCCTTTGTTCTCATGGAGATCAGATCTGCCTCACTTGGACAAATGTGGGGGAAGGCACTTGAGGCAAGATTTCAATAACTGGGGATGTTAGAAAGAGGCTACCTGTATGTTCTCTTTCACAAGCTACATAAAACTTCCTGCCTTAGGTTATTGCTGAGTTCTAAATATGCAGGACAGAGCAACTTCCCAATTTAGTAAGAGTATGTCTACACAGGCAAGGTAAAATCGCTGCCAGTGCAGAACTTTAACTTGGCTGTGTAATTGCGGCTCCAGTACTGGGAGAGAGCTCTCCCACTATTAGAAAAACCACCTCAGTGCGGGCAATAGCTACCAGCACTATGAGCTGTAGCTAAATAAAGGGGTGTATTTTTTTTGCACCTCTGAGCGATCAGTGCTGTAAGTGGCAGTGTAGACAAGCCCTAAGTATGTGTTTTCTCTGCAAGTTCAGCGTTAGCAACTTGTCTTTGTCATGCTGCTGCTTTGGGGTTTAGCATATCTTCAAAAGCTATAGAAAAGGGTATGTGAGAACCTTCTGTGGCAGGTGCAGTTCTTCACAGCTCTTACGTTCTTTCATTTGGGCAAAGGTCCTTTCCCTTAGCAGATGCATATGTGGAGGGATCTCAGTGGTTGTCAGTACTGAACTCTGGCACACAGATCAGTAGTTGGTCATGCACATAGAGCAAATAAACCCTCTTTCAGCCAGTGACAAAGGGAGTAATTAATTCTAACTAAAGAAGACATATTAACAAGATTGCAGAGGCCAAAATGAGTGACCTTACAACTGCTTTTTCCTAAACAAATGCTTGAATGTTGGTGCCTATTCCTTTAATCAGTGCCTGCAGGAACTTATCCATGACCAGTTCTCCAAAACCATTTCCAAGTCTCTTTATGTTAGTGTGTGTGTTGTTGTTTTTTTTTAAAAGTGACCTGCAGAGAGAGAGTGCTAAATTCCAATAACGTGGAGGTATTCAGCACACATTGACCAGCAGCCAAGCTGCAGAGCTTTGCACAATACTACTGAAGAGTTCTCTCTCTGGTCTTTGTGACGGCTATTCTTGCTGACTGCTGCTCTAAGTGCCATCCCAGCACCCTGCTGAAGCCTGGATTGGACTGACTCACCGGGAGTTAGGCCTTGTCTACACTTGAAAGCTAATTCACATTGAAGTAGTGTCTGCATTTCAAGTGCAATTCTAGAATAACCATAAGCTCTGACTCCATGGGTGCTCTGGCAGCTCCTCACCCCAGCTCGCCTCTGCCTTCACCCTGCCGCGGCCTCGCTTCTCCCCCTAGCTCCAAGTGCTTGCCGCTGTGAAACAGCTTTTTTGCAGTGGCAAGTTCTGGGAGGCGGGAGGAAGAAGAATGCGGCATGCTTGAGGAAGAGGTGGGGCTGGGGTGGGGACTTAGGGGAAGAGGTTGGAATGGGGGGTAATAGGGAGCGGGGCAGGAGTGAAGTATGGCCAGTGGAGAAGGTTGAGCACCCACTGTCACCAGGAAAAGTGGGCACCTATGAGAATAACTCTGTGTAGACCAGCTCTAAGGCAAGATTGTTTTAGGAACATTGACAGAAGTGCTTGGTGCTCTTTCATATAAGGTGGGATTCTTCATTAAGGGAAGGCAAGCTGGTATGTACAGATTCATACCTCAGGAATGGGAGTAGAACCATGAGAATGGTACTGTATTTAGATCAGTGTGTCTGGCTGCTTTACGTATATGCAGGTAAGAGTAGTTAGAGGTGTTTTGGTTCCTTACTTGAAGAGGTAGTGATTGTGTGGGGCGGCGGGGGGAAGAGGGGAAATAGACAAGGGAAGGTTGTAGGTAAATATTGCAAGGGTCCTTTCCCTGTTGCCTACTTGACGACTTAAGTACGAAACATGTTTGTTTTGTATATTCAAAACAGACTTATGATGAGTGTGCTACCCCAACAGGCCCAATGATCAGTTGAAAAGTAGATGCTAAAAACAGTGAGGAGGAGACACAAATTAGGCAAGATAAGAACTAAAGTAGTCAAAAATGAGCTGACTTGGATAGAAGGCCTTAATACTAATTCTTGAAGACTGCTTTCTATTTTTATACTGTGTGCTGTAGTGTGTGAGCACATCTAAAATAGGGATGCTGGTGGACATGCTCTGGAAAGGAGCCCTGTAGAGAGGAGTTCTGGAACAAAGAGCTTTGCTCTTGTTCCAGTCCAGCTGAAGTATTTTTATGAAGAGTAAGAACAACCTATATTGACTCTCTTGTCTTGGAGGGACACAAATTTTAGTCTCCTACCTTAGACTAAAATAAAGGCCTTTCTATCATCCACAAGGCCTTTAAACAAATCCTTTGACTGATTAACAGATAGCACGGACTACATACAGGGTGAGTGTGAGCAATTCTTTTATATCCATCTTATGGATCAACTAGGTTGAAAAAGCCAGTAATTACAGAACACTGTGTAACCAGCTGTGTACTCTGTTCCTAGAGAAATTATACTTTGTGGAACTAGATGTGTGTGTTTGTTTTTGCCCCCTGTCTAAAGTACTGATAAAGCCCAATGTCCTTTGTATCAGACAACATCAGACTGTGGGAGTGAGATAGCGTTGTATTTGTTGAAGCCCTGGGAAGTGAGATAACAGGTAGGAATCAAACCCAGATTTCCTCCATGGTGTTGCCTCACATTATCACCAGGGAAAAATCTGTGGAACATTTTCCAAATGAGCAAGACTTGTGCATACTCAGACCAGTAAGGCCATTTGCTCTCAAGCGTTTTCAGTTTTCCTTCTGGTTCAGTTTACTCCTTTATATAAGTTATTCAGCACAGGCTGCACTCCTATATCTAATCACTTGAATCTGTGCTATTAGCTTTATAATGTTATGAACCTGTGCAGGTGAAAAGTTGAAGGGTTATTGTTGCAAGAGGTGTTTAGCAGTGGTTTCACTGAATGAAAGATCTAACCGACATAGACTCTGTAGACATACAAAAGCCCTCCTCACCTTTCTAGACCTAAGAAGATTCTAAGGTTTGTTGCACCTTTGAAATTAAATAAGTGAACAGAAAATGACATCCTGAGCTTGCATGTTACCATGGCTTTTATTTCAGAAGCAAATCGGTTTGAAGCACATCTAAACCTAGTCCTCCAGAAAAATTTGAAGTCCTTTAAAACCAAGTGTCTTGAGTGATTTACAGGAGCACAAACGAGCATCTCAAATTAGCATGATTGTGGGGTGGCGTGCAGGAATGCCCTTTAAATCAAAAAGTCTGGAGCACTAAAAAGCTAAATTGATTTTTGAATGAAGTTTTATAGGGTTGGGTTTCAAAGGGCTTGGCTACACTTGACATTTCAAAGAGCTGCCATGGGAACGCTCCTGGTAATCCACCTCCACAAGGGGATTAGCTCCGAGCGCTTGGAGCGTGGCTCCCAGCGCTCGGAGCCTGTCCACACTAGCGCTTTAAAGCTCTCCGACTTGTTGCACTCCGGGGGTTGATTTTTCACACCCCTGAGCCAGCAAGTTAGAGCACTATAAAGCGCCAGGGTAGCCAAGCCCAAAGTGTGACTGTCTCTGGGTAGATCTTCATTGCAATCAAGAGGTGCAATTGCAGCATGTGTAGATATACTTGAGCTAGCTTTGATGTCCGCATGCAATCTGCAAAGTTGGTCTGCAGATTTGCAGGATTCTAGATACAAAATTTGGATCCACAGCCATCCCGTGATCCACAAACATAATCCACAGATATCTGGAGATTTGCAGGACTCTATTAATCTCACTGCTGTCTTGAGCAGTGAAATCAGGACAGCATGGATGGTGGCTGCCTGAGTCTGTATCTAGTGTCCCAGTCAGACAGGACTAGCCTTGAGACCCTGGTTGTGCCACAGTCTCTCATTCTGACTGTAGTGTAGACATACCCTCAGTGTTGTGCTTACTCTTGTCTCCAGTAGAAACCATAAACAAAAGGCTGCTACACCAGCCTTTAGGGTTACATATGCATTTGTTCTGCTGGGCTACTGAGAAGTGTCTTTTGAGGGGATGTTCTCTATGTAATTTATACCATTCTAAGACGAAGCAAAGAATTGTCGCTGTTAGATGAGATGCAGGTGTCCATATTCTCCTGCCCTTCCTGGAGCTCTGGTGTTCTGTTTTTCCCCTTGTCATGAATGGTGGCTTTTGAATAATGCACCACATGGAAACTAGGCTAATGTCATGCTCCAGTGACACATTCTACCTCTCTCAAACACTGGCAGTCCCTCATTCATTCAGTCTAATGGGACATGGGAGAGGGAGTTACTGTTTCTACATTTGAAATACATTTTAATATGTACCTTAGTAAGAACCAAACTCTCTCATCCTCCTCTTAACCAGATGCTTTATTTTTTTTGGGGGGGGGGGGAAATAAGAGTAGACCTCAAACTGTGGCTCACATTAAATAGTTAAAGCCTTAATATTTTCTTGAACTTTAACTTTATAGCCTGGTAGCAGGAAGGAGATGGGAGGGAAAAAATCACTATTGCTTGGCAGCAATTTGGTTTGTGTACATGGCACCTAATGGTGCCAAGTCTCAAGATGCTTGCTGTCTCCATTCCTGCTTTCACTACTGTAAGGAGCTTGGCATTATTTTATTCATTTATTAGCATATCTCCAAAATGCAAGCAGAATTTGGAATGTACAGTAGTTCATAATTAACAGTGTTCCTAGAGTCCACCTAAATTAAAACTTTTTTTCCTCTTGTACTAGAAATAAAAAAAGCCTGATGTTTTGCCTTTGCAGTGTATCCTGAAGTTCAACAAATTTAGGGTTTACTAGTCTAGTGAGGTAGGGGAATAATGGATTCCTTAATTTAAGATCCTTCAGTCAATATCCCTTCCCTCCAGCCCCTCTTGTTTTAAAAACTGAACTGTTAGTTCAAACACTTTTTCTGTCTGTTGTAGTCTGACAGAGATTCCCTAATGTAACTAAGGCCTATCTGTTTAGCCCAGTGGTCCCCAATGCAGTGCCTGCGGGCGCCATGGCACCCACCGGGGCATGTATGTGCGCCCGCAGGTGTGTGTCCGCCAAAAAACCGCCAAAGTGTCTGCTTCTGCTGTGGGTGGCATTTTGGAAGACACAGGGACGAATGCTTTGGTGCTGCTGAAATGCCACCAAAAGCGGAAGCAGGTATTTCGGTTTTTCGGCGGACATGCCCCGGGCACAAGAGGACACGGCATAGCACAGGAATGTGCTATTGCCCACAAAAAGGTTGAGGACCACTGGTTTTAGCCCATGGCAGATGTGCTGGAATTCAAATTTCTGTAAGGTCTGATCTTGGAAAGTGTATATTGTAACAATGCTGACCTATGAAGGAGGCCTTATAGCATGCAGAGTATTGCAGTGCAAAGCAGATCCAAACCTTAAGTGTATTTAAAAATACCTTTTAAACAAAATATCCTGATGAGAGAGGTCCTGTTACTGGTTGGAGATTGTAAAATTGTCAAAGATGCTGAAAAGCAGAGATGTTTTCTGTATTGGGAATGAAGCAGGATATGTTTACTTTGAATTTCTATTCCAACAGTAGTAAAATGCTGTTTAATATCCTCCTTTCTTTAAAAGATTTTTTTTTAAAAAAAAAAAAAAAGTCTGGTCTGGATAACTTCCACACAGGCATTCTAAGGACTGAGTGAGGAGTTTTGCATCATTAATGTTAAATTTTAATAAACATCAACAAGTTCCAGAGGGAGACAGGAGTCACTGCTGTGCCAGTATTTAAAGTAAACCAGGTTACTAGCTAACTGTAGGCCTGGAAGCCTGGCTTCGATTCTGAGCAAAATAATGCAGTGGCTGTTACGAGACTATTACTGAAGAAGAAAAGGACACAAATGTATTTGTGACAATGTAATTTCATGGGAAACAGGTTTTGTCAAATGAACTGTCTAGTTTTGGTGTCAGTACATTAAGAAGGATGTTGGAAAAAATTGAGAGTTTAGAAAAGAGCTACAGGAATAAATCTAGGTTAAAACACTCATTACAATAAAAAAAACAAACAACTTAAGCTTAATTGTTTTATCTTGTTGAAAAGATTGAGGCAGCATCATGGTCTAGAAGTACTTACACTGGGAGAAGACTCTTTTTAATCCTAGCTGTTTAACCTTGGAAACAAAGGCATAAGATCCAGTGGCTCAAAGTTGAAGCTAGAAATATTCAAACTGGGAAGAAAGTGCAAATTAACATTCAGGGTAATCAACCATTGGTACATTATATAAAGGGGATATGGCAGATTCTCCATATCTTGAGGAAACTGAATCAACATTGGAAGTTTCCTTAAGAGATGTAGTAAACTATAAGTTATTGGACTTGATGAGGGAATTACTAAGGGGTGAAGTTCTGTGGCTGTCATACATGAGGTCAGATTAGTCAGGGTTCTCAAACAGGGGGTCAGGACCCCTGAGGGGGTCGTGAGGTTATTACATGGGGGCGCCACGAGCAGTCAGCTTCCACCCAAAACCTTGCTTTGCCTCCAATATTTGATACATTAAATGTATTAAAGTGCTTTTAATTTATTAGGGGAGCCTCACTCAGAGGCTTGCTATGTGAATGGGGTCACCAGTACAAAAGTTTGAGAACCACTGGACTAGATAATCATACTGGAACCTTCTGGCCTCCGAATCTTTGATTGTGACTTGGCCACTAGAACTCTTGGCAGCTTTCTAGAGCAGAGATTTGAAGGGCACAAAAGGCCTCTCTTCTCCATTTTCTCCTACTCAATATTGTTATGACTATTTCCTCCTGCTGCTGCCTCAGGATTTACCTTGGCAGCGGATGGATTACTTCTAATAAACAAAGCAGATTTTAGTGACATATTTCTTTATTTACTGAAATTGGAATGACCAAAGCATGTCTTCACTTGCTTTGTCCTTTGCATTTTAATGTGCAGGAGAATGGTGGGGGGGCATGGAATTGTTGTAGAAAAGGACTTTCTCTTTGGTGATTGATAAAACTTCTCCATCTATATTCCTGCCCTATAAAATGACATTCTGGAGGTTTTTTCCATTTCCAGATGAAAATCCTGGCTTCTGTCTTTAGAATGATTTCCTTTAACTAGTATTTGAACCTTTCCATTCAAAAACGTTTTGGGCTTAGTTGCTTAATACTCCACACCTGAACATAACCATTATGTGAACAACATACCCTCATATCTCAATGTCCATACTTTGACCCATTAACCTTTTACCCCCAATCGGGGATACTGCAGATTATGAATTCCTTATGCCATCCAATCTTAAACCGAATTTTGCACCCCTTGATAATCTGTACATTATTCCCTGATAACCAGAAACTTCTATGCTTAAATTCTGTACTGTTCACTTTTTTAAATGTCAATTAATAAAAAATTTTAAAACACCATCTTCAACATATCTATATGCCTCTGTCCAACTTTTGAAACGTCTTGTGGGACCAGCAGAGTTGAACAAATCAACACTTCATAGCACAGTCCAATAGGCATAATTTTCATCTAAGCAGATTTTAGTGAAATGATTAATCAAATGCAAGTAAATTTTAAGTCTGAAGTATAAGGCTTCCAAATCTTGCACTGAAATCGATTGTGGCCTCACTCTCTGGCTTATCCTGGGTTACCAGAATTACAATTTTTTTGTGCAACCTTCCTGTGATTATTAAGAGTTTAGTCCTTAAAACAGATAAGGGATTGAACCTTTTTGTTTAGGAAGTAATCCTGTATTGGCAGAGGAATGGGCTACATCGTTTTGTGGACTTCATAGCTGATGATTTTAATGAAATACACAACTTCACAGAACTTCACTGAATTTTTCAGACTGATTAGTGTTTGGTATAACCATGGATAACCCTTTCAAAAGCATCTGAGTCACTGTTCTGAAAATTTGACACCTTGTCTTGAATTTGAAATGTCAACTCAACAGTTAGGTTTTGGTATAAAACAGTGAAAAGCATCATCTGATGTCTGTTATATGAAATGTTTGGTTTTGCTCTTCCAGAGTTCTGAGGAATGTGATTGTAATGATGAACCAGCTCAGGAAGATGAAGGGTTTATGGGTATGTCACCTCTTTTACAAGCCCACCATGCCATGGAGAAGATGGAAGAGTTTGTGTGTAAGGTAAGAGAGAGAAAACAAATCTATCCAGATGGTCACTTTAGCCTACTAGCTAAATGAAGCTAACAGGCCATGTTCCTGAAGTAAACCGTGTTGGTTATAAGCTGGGGAATAGCAGATGCACAATAGTTGGTCATTGAACAATTCTCTGTGTATCAGCAAATGCTGCTGCAGTGAGGGATCCTAGATATGCTATAATGGCACGAACTGGAAAGCCTGGAACAATAGGGATTACATTCTGATATTATTTTAAAGCTGATATTGCCACTAATGAATACTCTTTGAGAAGCATCTGTTTGCAGGCTGAATACAAGCACTCTGCGTCCAGTATTTCTGGTTCAAATGCTTTCATTTATAAGGACAGTTCTTTCCAGACTTCTGCAGGCATGCAATTTTTTTTGTGTGCCTCCACGTCATTTTGCTTCCATTGTAAAAGAGTTTGCCTGCTATCCAAGTAGAAGAACAGGTTCTCCTAAAAGTGCATCCAAGCAAGTCCATTGTGGACTATGTAGATATTGCTAGCCTTGAATCTCAGTTCTGCTAAAGTTGTGGGGAATATATTGTATTGGTTTCTGGCTGATGCCCTAATTCTGGGTTTGGGTGGAGTGCTGCCTGTGGCACACTTATTACTGTGGATATTACTGATGGCTTTCTCCTGTTGGTAGAGAGAGCCTCGGAAATCAAGGTTGCATTTTTTTCCTTCAGTACTTTGAGCGTGTTTTGTTTTCTGAACAGTGGTGTTCTGCTTTCTCACCTTGACACACATTCTTACTGCATGAGAAAAAAGACAGCTATTTTTTTCTGTAAAACAATATCTGAGTATCTTACCTGTGCTGGTTACCTCAACTAATTTTTGAGCTCTAGAGAGGGCTGGCAGTAGGAAGTGTTCCTTCAAAGAAAACCAAAGCAGCAGCATTCCTGACATTGTTTTAAGCCCTCACTGTTAAAACAGAACTGAGAACCCAGCAGTTGAAATTAACAATTGCAGGATTTCCTAATCTTAATTCACGCAGCTTTGTTCCTATATTCTTATTGCTAAGTGAGCAGTTTCCAAAGACACTTGCATCTGTGCCATGCCTGTATGTAACCTTGCAGTGCCAGCTGAGGAGCCAGACTGAAAATTACATACATCTTGTTAGCTCTGTACCACTGAGGGAGTGCTGTGTAAGAGCAGCTGTGTGTGTGATTTTTTTTTTTTGCATTGGGGACCTTGTACAGGAGTGGGCAAATAAATATGTAGGAAGGAACACAAGAATTGGGGATAGTGTAGATCTACTGTTAGAGCATCAGAGTTCAGGTCCTTGCTGGTCCTCTGCTTCTTGGGCTGGCAATCCTGGAGTGGCATCACAGTTAGCCATAGGGGAAAAGAATACTCCTCACTTGACTAATGCCCATCTGTGCATTCTGGATAACTGAAATAGTACTGACTGTTACATTTTAAAATGTAGACTGCATCAAACACTAGTGAGCATACAGTCAGAAATGATCTTGTGATGGGGAGGTGGAACTCTGCACCGGACTTTCTCTTAGATGTGGCTCTTCTCCATCTCTAGCTTTCCTCAGTGAGGTGGATGGGAAGCCACCTCCCCTCCCCCAAAATACTGAACCTTTACTGCATAACTAACCATGCAAGTTAAAGCCACTTTTGGCCTTTGCTGAGCAGTTAAAATGAGCTTGGTGTTTGTTGGAGTGTTGAAGTATTCCACTTCCTGCACTGGTGGAAGCACTAACTCGTGTTCAGACCATTAGCGTTTAGGGACCGGTGTGACTTGGGACATGAGTGCAAAGATATGCCTGTCCCAAAGGAAACTGTCTGCTCCCTAGACTTAGTACATTACATTTGATTACTTTAAAGCACTGACACTAACTCAGGATTTTCTATATTTCCCTTTGCCATGCCCACATTTTATGGGACTTTATTGGCTGAGATTCTAACCATGCACTCTTAACCTGCAGGTGTGGGAGGGCCGATGGCGGGTCATACCCCATGATGTTCTCCCTGACTGGCTAAAGGATAATGACTATCTGTTGCATGGACACAGACCACCTATGCCCTCCTTCCGCGCTTGCTTCAAGAGCATCTTCAGAATACACACAGAGACTGGCAACATCTGGACACATCTTCTAGGTATTTCACTTATGCTTTAAAGTGAATGTGCACTGTTAATGACTGAAGAGCATAGGCAGCTGGGAAAATATTTTTAGGGGGACTGAGCCAGCCCTGTTCTGTAGCCCCTCACTCTGGCCTGTTGGCTCACTGCTCTCATATTGGAGGAGTTTGTTACAGCATCACATATGTGCATCTGTATCCAAACGGAGTCCTCCCCCGACGATCCCCTGCCCAACCTCCTGCCTGGCCCTGGTGCTGCCAGATACAGGGTCTTAGGATCCTCCCTTCCTGTGAGACTATCGCCGCATCCCAGTGAACATTTTAAGGAAGTGCTATTTAGGAGTTAGGAGCCAGCATCCCCTGTTGGGACTGAGAAATCTAGCTCCACCATCGAGGAATCCAGTGTGCAGCCACATGTGAGGCTTTGCTTACTGACCTGAACATGCATTAGGAGAGTGGGGTAGCTCCAAATAATTGGTCGGGGGAGGAGGGACTGAGACCCCTGTAGATCAACCCACTTGCTGTTTAGGAGTGGTGTGGAAGGCCCTTTAGCTGGGGCAGAGTTATAGGTGCCATTATCCTTCCAGCAGTGACATGCTGGACAGGGTTCCAGGTGTCCCTTTGTTAAAATTCTCCGAACAAAGGTTAGGGAGGGTGAAGGTGATTTTCTTGTCTTTGGTGTTCAGACCCTCTAGCTACTGCTAACTTGGCACTGTGAGATCTTATCCTTGGGGCCCATAAGCATATATCCAAAGATCACTTTTTGCCTTCAGAGTGCACAAAAGTTCCAATAAGTGTTGGGGGACTGGGGAAAAAATATACTAAAGGGCCTTTCCTAGGCCCCAGAGAAAAACATTCATGCTTTTCCTGTCCCCTTCTCCAATTACACAAATTGAAAACTGCTGTGCTATTGATGTGTGGCTTTTTCAGGAACAAAGAGTAAGTATATATGCTATAAATGCTTAATATATTTTTGCATTGCAAGTGCTGTTGCCTTCTCTCTGTAGTTGAGACAGCATTTTTGTTAAAAGGGGAAACATGCTGTTAGCTTACCCTGTCCTTCACCTGTGCTCCTTTTCCACTGCAGCACACAATCTTCCCCAATACCTAGGGTTTATCACAAGGTAAGCAGCAACACTTTGTGGGAGCTCTGTGTTAAAGTAGTGATACTTCATTGCTGCATTTCAGTTGAAGAGAATTGGATGTAGCTCTTCTCAAACCTGTTTGTGCCATTCTCCATTTTGGCTGAAAGGTACATATTCCTTCCGTCCTCTGCTGGGGCTGTGTGCTAATTTCCATTCCTCTCCTTCCCCCCGGCCAAATTAGGTGCAAGAGTCTGGCCAGAGGGTCAAACCTCCCTGGCAAGGCTGAGCATTATCTGCTGTATACCTTCTTCTCATTGCCCAGGGTGCATTATTATAGTGTGAGCAGAAGTTTGACCACAAGTTAGTTTTAAATTCGCCACTGCAGTGACTCTATCCCACAACCCTCCAGCGCAGCTTGAGAGGATAAAAACCCACTCTTGCACTCTTCCAGTTGAGTGAACAGCAGTATTCTTTGGCAAATGACTTAAGCTTTGAAATAAACAGACCACAGCAACAAACTGGTTTTCTGCGTTGGGTTGCTGATCTGTGAAGCTGGGCAGAGCCACTGTTCCCAGGAGCTCAGAAAAGGTCTTTCATAGTCATAGATGTGCCTATGATTTTGAGTCACTGTTTTCTTCACTTGGATCATAAGCATCCTTGTTTCTCCTTGCATAGTGGAAGCCAAGCAAATAAGAAATGCTACTTTGCAGGGATTCAGAAGGGCTGGGATGATACCTGATCTTTATCTGCAATTAGGCTGTGAAGAAGCCTCACAATCACAGTGAGAAAGAGATGGTGGTTATGGGTGATAGTAGACTCTGTGAATACCATAACTTGGAGCATGTGGGAATATAATTTCTGTGAGGACTAGGATTCATGATTTCCCAGCCTTTACCTTGGAAATGGAGGAAGCAATGAATGGTATTACATCTGACTTTAGGGTTTTCCTTAGCACTTAAATTAGCAATCAGGGACAAAATACAGATTTGGTACACTGCTGGTATATTACCTGAGAAAATCTAGCCCACCCTGCCTATACCCTACCAAGGGCTCAAAGCATGACCCAGTTAATTTAGGCATGCCAACCTATATAGGTAAAACTAGCTCCCTCCTTCAAATTTACTAAACCCATCACATTATACCACACTCCTAAATAACAAACATTTTTAAACAGTTACACACTCGCACCGGTGTGTCCTCCTTTCTGCCCAGATTCTTTAAATTTAATCTTTCATGCCCATATTGTAACTTAATTGTGACCTTCTCTATTTGTGCAGGCGATCAGCATAAAACTCTAGTCAGAGTTTATCTAACCATTTGTTCAGTCTTTCTGCATCCTCCTCTATTTCCTAGAGTCTTTACAACCTTGGTGGTTATAACTCTCATTAGGGACATTCCTGAGGTGGGGGTGCTTTTTCAGCAGCAGAACATTCCTTTTTTTTTCTCCACCCCGTCCTCCAGTTTTGGTGGTGAACTCCCTGAGTTTCACACTAGCCTGGTTTTAATATGGGGGCAGGGGTTGATCAGGTCTCAGGCCTACAGGTGATTGTGTGCTCAACTAGATTCTAGGTACCTCACAAAACAAGTGAAACCATGGTTTCTGTTCAAGTGTGTACAAATTCAATCCAGTGAGGGTTAAACATATGACTGATTAGAGCACATGGAAGTGTAACATTGTCATTATGATCTTTGTTCAGTATTCCCCACGCCTGTAAATTTGATCCAGTACTATACCTTTCAGGTTACATGAGTCTGATACCTCTGCCTTCTCTTTACTTAGGTTGTGTGTTCTTCCTATGTCTGGGAATCTTCTACATGTTCCGGCCAAACATGTCCTTTGTAGCACCTGTGCAGGAGAAAGTAGTTGTTGGAATGTTCTTCTTGGGAGCCATCCTTTGCCTCTCCTTCTCATGGCTCTTTCACACAGTTTATTGCCATTCAGAAGGTGTGTCTCGCATCTTCTCCAAGTAAGTATCCAGAGTGGAATGCGGGCTAGCTGGGAAATGGCTGGGCAAAAAGGGGCAGGGAATCCTGGCTAGGGTTTGGGAGCCCTACTGTAACAGTAGCATGCCTAACTATGTGGCCACGGAAACAGTTTTGAATAGTAGTTGGTGGGTTGGGATTGCGTGCAACTTTTTCCAGCTCAACATTCACATTCATTCATTCATTCATTCATTCATTCATTCTCTCCCCCTCCCCCAGCAGTCTCAGACCCAACTTTTCCTTTTCACCATTGAGACGACTTACCTGTAAATACTTTAAATATTTAAGTATAGTGTCTAAAGCAGGGGTAGGCAACCTATGGCATGCATGTCAAAGGCAGCATGTGAACTGATTTTCAGTGGCACTCACACTGCCTGGGTCCTGGCCACCAGTCTGGGGGGCTCTGCATTTTAAATGAAGATTCTTGAACATTTTAAAAACCTTATTTACTTTACATACATCAATAGTTTAGTTCTATATTATAGACTTATAGAAAAAGACCTTCTAAAAACGTTAAAATGTATTACTGGCACGTGAAACCTTAAATTAGAGTGAATAAATGAAGACTCGGCACACCACTTCTGAAAGGTTGCCGACCCCTGATCTAAAGTCTGAAACTGTAGTGCTTTTGCCTTCTTTTTTTAACCTATTTTGGGTCATCTTGGGCCTTGCTAGACATAGTGGGTCTGTCTGATAAAAAGGGGTTTAGGAGTATTTCTCTTGTCCCTGTTAAGCACCTTGCTGTGGCTGGACAATGAGTCTTTTGCTCTGGAAGGTCACTCGGCCAACGGCTGTGAAATCTGCAAGTTTACCACCAGAAGACTCCCTCCTAAGGAACCTGTTCCTGCAAGAGGTCATGGTAGTGCACCAGACCTTTTCCGGGAAGCAAACAGTCCATGGGAATTGTGCGTCTGAAATGTGGGGACCCTGTCTGCTCTGCACCTAGCAGATATAAAAACATCTCACTAATGATGAGTGCTTGTCACTGGGACCCTGGGTCGGCAGCCTGTATTTGCCATCCAGGTGTGGACTTGTCAAACAAGCCAGAACAAAGTGTCCAGAATTCTGTCTGCACTCAGGCACTGTGGGTCCTGCTTATCTGCTATCTTTTGCATCAAGAAAATGCTCCTGAATGTGTTTAGTCAATTTCATTCTATTCCCAGAATTAGAACTTGAGGTACTCTTATAGGGGGTGGGCTATTTATATACCCCACCCCCTATAAGCTGTGGAATGTTAAGCTCGGGAACAGCATACACCTTCTTACCACCCCTCAAAAATTGTCTTATGACTACATGGCTAGACAAGTAACATCTGCGGGGGCGGGGGGGAGCGGTCTGTGAAAGTAAATATTTTAGTGAACAAGCTAAGTAATCCCATTTTACGGGGATAAGCTGGCTTTTAGTATGAACAATACATGGGGTGGTACAAGAACTTCCGGGGTTGGCTTTCTTTGTCAACCTGTTTTGTCCTGTTCTAGGTTGGATTACTCTGGCATCGCACTTCTCATCATGGGCAGCTTTGTTCCATGGCTGTACTACTCCTTCTATTGCAACCCTCAGCCCTGCTTCATCTACTTGATCGTGATTTGTGTCCTGGGCATTGCAGCCATAATAGTCTCCCAGTGGGACATGTTTGCAACCCCTGAGTACCGAGGGGTAAGAGCAGGTAAAAACCAAAATTGATCTTTTGCTTCGTTTACTACAGTTGATCATTCCTACTGACTCATTACAACAGCCCACTCTTAGGAAAAGCCTGCATTGCCGAAGAATGCCCCAGTGTGTGGGAAACCCAACTAACACACATTCCTGGGCAGTAAACTTGGCACATCTGCTGTAAGAGGCATGGTGTTAAGTTAGACCCTATGGGTGCAGGAGTAGGGGGCAGTACATGGAATGGGAGAGGCAGTTAACAGTATTTCTATCATTATTAAACAGCTCTCTCCCCTTTTGAAGGTTAAATACTGGCAGTCTGTGTCTGACTCCCATGGACTCCTAGTGCTGTTCGTCTTATGGATATAATAGGTTCACTAAACATTGTAGGTAGCCTCCCTGCTGAGTGCAACTGAGCAATTGACATATAATTGTAATGTTGTGAATACCTAGCTTTTCTCCCTTTGACTATGGTAGACAAGAATAGTTACTGTTGCCTTCACCAATCCAGAATAAGGAGTCTTTGGGTAGCACATAGCACAGTTTAATGCTATATCAAGTTTCCCATGTTTCTTTATGCTGGTTGTGTGTATACAAACTTGTGTGCACACCAAGGTACTATTCCTTATATTCAGGAAAGGTCTGAATGTCTGGATACAGC